>CM017557.1:12017521-12607521 GCA_007844125.1 Sinonovacula constricta
GCACTATATTATATATGGTATTGTTGACAAGAAATATGTCTCATTATAAGAGCTCAAAATAATAGGTTCTCATTGTCAATTATCATTTTCTAGTTATTTCTTGGAAAAAGTGTAGTTTCAAAAAAGAGGGTAACGAATCTGAATTTCAATAAGATAAAATAAATATGCCATGTGATAATACGGATGTAGTTACACGCTCTCAAGAAACCCACATGAAAAGTTGGTTTATGTATAAACAAAATTTAATATTAAGATACATTATTAATCGTAATATATAATATTAGAATGTTTACTAGTTACAAGATGAGTAGTTTGCCACATGTGAACAAAACCAAAACCCATAAATTTTGTTTAATCTTAAGAAAGGTCCCAGTGCAAGATTCGCTGTATTGGTTGAAAGTGTTATCTTGTTTGAAATCAGCTAAATGGTAACTATGTGCTTGCTTTGCGTCTTAGGTGCTGGTTCGTAATGGAAACTTCTACGCATAGACAACATGATTTAAAGCTTTTATTTTTCTTGTATTCTGAAATGTTGATGATTGGTTTAATCGAAAATGTATATAGAATAATATGAAACTTTAGAGAAAGTACCTCTTATTTTTATGCTTAATTCAATTTGATTGCTTTATTCATGCCAAATTATTTGTAAATTTGATCCTCGCATATAGCCTGATTATTCATTGCAAACACTATTTTGTATTTTATGAAATTTAAATGACAATACGTATTACATATTAATAATAATACATATTTTTATGCACACTGACACCATAACAATTGTGTTTCAATAACAACTTTCATTTTGATGAAATTTATTTATTTGTATTTTTACATAAATGTGAATGTAATTTCCTTTGTAATATTTGCCTTGTTATGAAATGGTATTATTATTTGCACGGTCTAGTAGACGTCTTCTGCTGTCTTTTTGTCCCTGTCTTTTGCATTTCTGTTCTAATGGTTCATATATTTAGGTGTAAAATAGTTCTATCAGTATTTGATATCCGTATCATAATTAACATGTTCACCTTCTCACCTCTTTTGTCAAAGTATTGTGTTATACATCTACAAAATGAATGTTCTCATATAGCAAGATTCGTACTACTGTTTAGATATATATTTTTAGTCTACATGTTTCTAGATTTCTGCCCGAGTTCGGACCAGTTTTTAACTTACCTTATTTTACTTATCGATACCTAAATGAAGTATTCATGCAATACTCATATTATCATATCATATCCAATCATATCATATCAAAACACATTTTATATATTTTTTTTTTTTTTTTTTTTTTTTTTTTTAACTTTATTTCATATCACAAATTACACAACATATAAAGTACAGTCACAACATACAGACATATGTTACACATTTCTTATCATATTAACATTGTCCATGTAAAACAGATTTTCAGCTTAGATTTTTCAATATGCTTTTGTCTAACATAAAATAGTAAAGTAAACTGAATGTATAAAGGATTGGAATTTTTAACTATATCAAGGACAGTATGGCTTATATATGTACCAAAACTTAAGTCTTTGTACAGTGTAATAATAATTTATGGAATAATCTATATTTCTAATATCAGAATCTTGTATTACTAGATCTTTCTGATGCCTGCACTGTCCTGATTAGCTATTTGTATTTATGGACATAACAAGCTAACTATAAGCTAACACATATTTACAAACAAACAACTAGAAAACAGCTGAAAAAATCACTGCTTTTTAACAAGAAAAGTTCTGTGGAATGCATTTAACTGTAAAGCTTGTTTTTAAAACACTTTATTAAGAAAGAAATGAGCTGTTTAAATAAATCTATTAATGAGCAGAGACTACATTTAATTGTTTAAATAAGTTTATTTTAGGTGAACTTAAAGTTCATTATATTTTCTAAAAAGATGTTACTAGTAAGATCAAGACCATCATTTGGTAATGTTGGTAAAATGGGTAGCTTTTCTTATTCTGTTAAAATATTGTTTATTAAGACAATTACAGGTTTCCAATATTGATCATGTGTTCTCTGGTTCAAACTTTCACTAGCAATATATTGATCAGTCTTGTATTGATTTATTATATATTTCTTAAATACTCCAACATTAGGGTGTTTGTTTTTATCTTTAGTTTTGAATACATAATATTTAGCTAGTATGAAAATCAAGTTGATAACTTTGTGGAGAGTTTTGTTTCCAAAAATAAGGTCTGCATCTGACATTGGAATGTTTAATGCAGGACAGTTGGTGTTAATAAGTATAATCAAATCTTGCCAAAAAGTCTTCACAATATTACATTTGCAGAAGAGATGAAAAATGGTTTCTTCTTCTAGGTGACATAACGAGCACAGATTATTATTCTTAATATTCATTTTTTTAAGAAGTGAATTTGTTCCTAATATTCGGTGGTTTATTCTACATTGGAACCACTGCAAAAAGGTGCTTTGATGGCACTTAAAAGGCAGCTTAAATAGTTTTACAACATCAATATTATTACAGCCCAACTCATTTAACCATTTTGAAATAGAACTTGGTTGTATATTATTTTTAACCATGCTGTCATACATATTTCTGCACCCAGTTTTTGTTTTTAGTAATAGTGAAAGTGACAAAGGAAGTATTGGTTCTTCTAGTCTATTACCAGGATGGTGCATTTTGACCTTTTTTAAATAGGTTTTAACAGATGAAACTATACTTGCATAATCAAGGTAGTTAGTTATATGTCCAAATGTTTGAACAAACTCAGTGAAAGTATAAAATGTGCCGTTTTTATTTAAAAGATCATTAATAGAGTATACACCTTTCTCTACAAATTTTCGTCTATATATGAATTTACCTCCGACCTTAATATTATTATTATAAAACAAGTGTGTACATTTTACATCATTACTGCTATTCGGTACGATAGATTTCATGAAATTATAATACGATGTATAAACATCCTTCCAAAAAGGATTGTCTATTGTATGTAATTTAATATTAATATATTCTGCCCCAAGGACATGAAGATTTTTTAGGTTTTTACTCTGACAACCTATTAACAAAGATTTTTTGTTTCTTAGAATCATTTTTCTGATCCATGATGATTTAAGAGCATTTATAAATATTTTAACATTGACCATTCTTAAACCTCCTTGTTGATAGTCATTGTAAATAACTTCCTCTTTAATTTTTCCAGGTTTGCCTTCCCAAAGGAATTTAGAGAACATTTTCTGAATATTTATAATTGTTTCATTGCGAAGGTTTGGCAATGCTAGGATTAAGTGGTTAATTTTAGGGAGGGCTAAGGTTTTGAGCACAGTTATTTTGCCTAAAGGTGTAAGTATTCGCTTTGACCATTTAGTTATAAGCTGTTTAATTTCTTCTAATTTCTTATCATAATTCAAATTAATAATTTTGCTAAGATCACTTGAAAAGGTAATACCAAGTAGAGTAAATTCTGTTTCCCAGGAAATATTTAGATGTGGCAATAATTTTCTTTTGCTATCTCGCTTGCTACCAATCCATATTGCTTTAGTTTTTTCAATATTAATATTAAGGCCAGAAAATTGTGCATAGAATTTTAAAACATTGCAAGCAGAAAGAAGAGAAGTTTCAGTACCATCAAGGATAAGAGAGGTATCATCTGCGTATTGAGATATTTTATATTCAAAATTTTCAATTCTTATTCCTGCAATATTGTGATTTTGTCTTATCAACATGCCAAGCACCTCTGCACATAGAATAAAGATATATGGGGATATAGGGTCCCCCTGACGACATCCTCTTTCCATAACGAACCATTCTGAGCAGTGCCCATTTACAAGACAGCACGATTCAATGTTTTTATAAAAAATGCTTATCCACCTTTTAAAAATTGGGCCAAAGTTGAAGAAGTCAAGAACTTTATTAATAAAAGACCATGCTACTGAATCAAATGCTTTTTCAAAGTCAATTAGTAATAGGAGACCAGGTAGGTTATACTTTTCAGTGTAAAACATAATGTCATATATTATTCTTGTATTTTCTCCGATATACCTATTGGCTACAAATCCTGTTTGATCTTCACTTATAATCAGATCAAGAATCTTTTTTAATCTATTAGCTATAGCAGATGATGCAATTTTATAGGAAACGTTTAAAAGAGATATAGGCCTCCAGTTGTTTAGTAGTGTTTTATCCCTATTAGCTTTTGGAATACATGTAATAATGCCTTGTTTTTGGGAGATTGACAATTCACCCTTTTGTAAGCCACAATTGAGGGATCTTACAAGAAATTGGCCAATGTCTGCCCAGAAAAATTTAAAGAACTCAACTGTGAATCCTGAAAGACCTGGGCTTTTGTTATGTTTCATACACTTTAGACTCTCAAGACATTCCTTTTCAGTAAGGTTTCCTTCTAATAGTATTTTTTCTTGCTCTTTTAAAATCCTTACCTCTGTGGTATTAATTATATCATTAAGATTGACATCACATGCCTCTTTATAGCTATATAAACTTTTGTAAAAGGATTTTACTGTTTCCATAATTTCTTCTTGGTTATCAACTATTTGACCATTTTTTGTAGCTAATTTTGACATGGACTTTGAAATAAAATTGTTATTTTCTAAATTACAAAAATATTTACTATTTTTTTCACCGTGTTCTATCCATTTTGCACGCGATCTAATTTTTGCCCCTTCCATTTTTTTTTCTCTTATTTTTTCTAATTCAGTGCGTTTTTCCTGCAGTAATGTGCAATTGGTTATAAGTTGCTTTTCTAAAAATGAAATATCTTTAATTAACAGAATCTCTTTTTCATTCTCATATTTTTTTATTTTTGAACTATAGGCAATTGTTTCCCCCCTAATTTCAAATAAAATAGTTTAAAAAAACAGCTGATCGTTAATATTGAATTTAATTTCTTCATTTGGAATTTCACTGATATTTCTATTATTGAGTAAGTTCTTTTCACAATATTGTTCTTTTAAATCAAGTATTTTTTTCTTTATCTTTTTAACATAGTTAATGTCTTTTAATAAAGAGTTGTTCATTTTCCAATAAGACTTTCCTTTTTTGAATTTACCAAACTCTAATTGTAATTTAATAAGTGAGTGGTCTGTCCGATAGCCCGGCAATATTTGACAGTTTGTAACCTCTACTATTAGTGAGTTAGATATTAAGAAAAAATCTAGTCTAGCCTTTTTATTTGCATTCTTTTTAAACCAGATGAATTCCTTTTTTTCCATATTAATATCTCTCCAACAATCTACAAGGTCTAGTTCGAAAATTGTTTCTATAAGTGACTCCCTAGCCTTTGGGTTATTTATGTGTAGATAGTAAAAATAATCTAATTCCGGATTCAAGACTAAATTAAAATCACCTGCTATAATACAAGGATCCTCTAATTCTTTAACCTGATTTTTTATTTCTTCAAAGAATTCAGGTTTATCCTGATTGGGACCATAAATATTAACCAATGAGAGATTTTTCTTACAAATTAAACCATTTATAATCAACATATTGCCATCACAGTCACAATATTTTGATTTAAACTGAAAGTCTAGCTTTTTATCAACAAAAATTGCAACTCCTCTTGAGCTGCTACTTCCATTATTATAGTAGACCTCAAAACCAAATTCAATATATATTTGTCTCATATCTTCATCAATAAAATGTGTGTCCTGTAAAAATAGATTTGACCTTTTTTATTTTTCAGAAAATCAAAAACATCAGCTCTTTTGGTTTTATTTCCTAGGCCCTGGGCATTCATAGAGTACACAATTAATTTATCTGTCATTAATAACTTTTAGGATATAAACAGGTGTGCAGAGGTGCTGACTACTTGAACATATGAGAAAAATAGGCTGGAGTATGTCTATATAGATCAATTCTTGATAAATAATCACCAAAATAGGAAAATTAACCAGAGAACATCCACATTTATCTATCACAAAAACAAGTAAATAAACTAGTGTAAGTATAAAAGTATCACCTATGTGATGTAACATAAACAAGTTTCGCAAGCAGCAAGTGCCTTAGTGGAAATTGAACATTTGAAGCAAGTTTAATTTATATATACATGTATTAATGGACCTATACACTTTTAGTATATTTAATAAGTTTTCATGTATGATGTAGATACTAATTTGTTTCCATTTATTTATATATTGTAAATACATTTGCACACCAGCAGTCCTAATTTTTCATGCCATGTAAAAAACAAACAAACTGAGTACCGGTACATTTCAAAGCAAAAAGTATGTAAAACAGCAAAACAATTTATATTATACTTTGCATCATAGGGTTTATTGGCAGTCCATAATATGACTAGATGATTATTGCATAAGTTATACAGGATGTCTGTTGATTAAATGTTGAATATTTGTATGGGCCAACTATATTTGCATATATTTTAAACATGTTACATAATACGCTCACTTGTCTAAATTTCATTTACTGCTAGACAGTTTTTTCATAAACCAAACAGAAAGTGTGTTTAATACTTGTACAGCCAATCAGCAATGAGATAATATTGCATTATGGTCAAGGATTTTATTTTTAAAATTGTGTCGTGTTGCATTTGCATCTCTGTTAAAAGTGTATACATCGTGTCGTTTATACCTAATGTCGTTTAAAAATTTAGACTAAGGCGGTTAACATTTTAAATGTTTAGCGTAGTTTGTGTATACGTTTATTCTAATGAAACCAATCTACATTACCATGTGATTTAATTGGTTAATAGGTTCATTTTCCATCATTTCATTACAACTTATTCATTACCTTTATAAACTATGTTTCTTACTTATAGCTGATTTTTGTACATTCTGCTTGAAAGTTTAAAATGTGTCGATTCTTTGATAGGATGTTGGCTTATAATCAAATAAGTTAAGGTCCTGAATATTATTCACAACATATCTCGTGTATTGTAGTTATTGTATATTAGTCCTTTGTTTCCTTCTGTGCATTTTAATCCGGCTTATGTTTTATAATTTTAATGTCGAAGATATCATTGTTTCATTCAATGGATTTTGTCCAGGCTTATTTATATTTGATAGTTAAAGATATCTATATTTTATGTTAATACATTAAAAACGATCCATAATTTTGTAAAAAAAAAGCAACAGGGTCACAAGATAGGGAAATCATAAAAAAATACAATGGAGAATACATAATTATATCTTCATACATATTATTTCATAATGTTCAACTTAATAAAGCTACGGTGTAGTCTCGTATGTGTATTTGATAATAGAAGATTGCTTGGGTCTTTGCTGTCTTTCATTCCATGTAATCAAAAAACAATGATTTTGATACCATCTTATACCAACCATTTTGTCTATATTATAAAAGTTTAAAAATGCATAAAATGATTTAGACATTTCATTTATTTCTACCTTGTTCGAACTTGAAAGCCAAGTAATGTAAATACCATTACATTGTCTCCCAGTATCTTATACCATGGGTTTGTTGCCATAATCTTGGACACATGTTAATAATAGAAGTAATCTCCTGCTATTTTTGTCATGTATTTCTTGTATGCAATTCCTACATTGAAATTTCGTTTCGAAAATTGGCTCAGTACTTTGATTGTATTGTACCTTGTAGTAATTTTATAGACCAGTTATTTTTTTCCGTATGGCACATAACTAGCTTATTTTTGTAGCATCCCTTACTTGTGAACTTTTCTCCGTATATATATAAATAACCCGCTTAAATATATTTCTGACATCTGACATCCAATTGGTCAGATTTTAAAATCCATCTAATCGAACAGGTGGGAGTTTTCTTAAACTGTAGTTCGGTTTTATTAATCTCCGTTCCCTATACTCCTTATAAAAATAAAATAAGGTAACATTCTCTGTGATGCATTGGGTTGTCGATTTGTAATAATATCTGTAATAATGTTAATCACTCATCACTCACTTGGATTCTGAGCTAATTTGTATAAAATTAATGATAACAAAATGTTGATGTTCAGATACCAATCAGAATATTATATTTCATAATCCAATTTTACTAAGTAGCCTACTTAAAACACCCCTTGTATATTTATATTTTGAACATTTATAAACCACGTTCTACGTATATAATTCAATCATATACTTTGTGTTATATTTGTGTTAATTGCATTCACCTTTTCCCACATTATATTGTCTTAACCTGTTACAAGTTTGGCTCGCTTGGGACATATATATGGCACTAGGTTTCCCTTGTCCATAGGGAGCATTTACCTTAACCTCAACATTTAACCCTGATTGACTGTATGTTTAAGATGCATATTATCTTTTAATCTTTGCCTTCTTGTGTAAAATGTAATCAGAATGGACATTAGTTTTGTCGTAAAAGTATCTAAATAACTGCGTATAGCTGTCAATGCGACGTTTGAACTGATCATTAAATTTTGAAAGGATTGTGTCCATGTCTAATACGTACTCAACATTTTGTTTAATCAACAGTTGTAATCATTTAATTTTGTGAGAGTTGTTAAGATTTTTTTAATACGTTTCGCCATTCATTATATTATACGGGGTTAAATCTTAAATATATAATTGCCATATCATCACTAACTGTCGATTTCTTCATGAGAAGCATTCGTATGAATGTAGAGAAAGGTAAATGTTGAAACGACATTATCCTTGACAGTTTCCATGGTTTATTGTGTTTGTGTCCACCCTAACCACTAGCATAAGTGCACCGTTCACGCTCCAGTGTATCTGGTCATTTTACCTTTGTCTATTTTATGATTTGCAAATCCCTTTCGTTTTCCCTATAGCTAAAGTAAAGCTTGTATACAGTATATAGTGAATAAATACTCCTAAATGGTTATTTCTTTCTATTAAAATGACTTATTATTTCTTACAAAATTTTTATCAATTCAGATATGGTATTGAACTATTATAACAAAATCTTTATCAATTCAGATATGGTATTAAACTATTCATTAATGTTTTATATGATAAATGCACATTGCACTGTACCTATCATGGCTGGTATTCCACTTTCTTATGCCATTTATATATCTAGATATAGAGTATAATTCCTCTTATGATAATAACCCATTTAATTGTGCTGGCAATTATCAAGCAGGAAAATGTTATTATTATCATTTCGTTTAAAAATTTAGATTTTATTCTTTATTTTTTTTTATATAGTTATCATTTTGTTTAACAAATCCGAATCATGTTATCCTTTCATTTAATACTTTAGATATAGTTCAACTTTTTATTTTCCTTTTTATTTCGTTGTATAATAACATTCATTAACTTGTAATGTTGTGTACTTTAAATCGTGATGTTTAACCATTTATTAATGGTGTATAAATCATTTAATCTCATTTAAAAATCTATGTAGTGTAAATCTTCCCGTAACGTGCAACAACTCAAATACGTTCTATAATCCTTCTCATTTTGTTTTAAAATTTAGGTATGCCTAATTTCTTATGCAATTTATACTTACAACATCACTATTGTTACACTGGGCTTCTTATTTGAATGGCCACCTACACTCTTATATATGGAAACGTATGACAAGAAACGTGTTTCATTATAAAAGTTTACACAAAAGAATTGGTTCTCATTGTCAGTTCTCATTTTCTAGTTATTTGATAAATAAATAAAGTTTAGTAAGAAAAAGATGATAACGAATATGACTTTGAATAATGTAAGATATATATGCCATGTGATAATACGGCTATAATTATACACTCTAAAGAAACCCACATGAAAAGTTGGTTTGTTAAAAGAAAAATTAATAATAAGATAAGTTAAAATCTTAATATATAATATCAGAAAGTTTACTTGTTACAAAATGCGTATTTTGCCAGATGTCGACAAAACCAAAGGAATCTTTATAATTTGTTCAATCTTTAGAAACATGTGCAAGGTTCGATGTATTGCTGTAAGTGGATAAGATATCTTGTTTGAAATCGGCTAAATTGTAACTAACTATATGTGATTGCTTTGCGTCTGAGAGAAATTTGTCTTCTTGGTTTAATATGTTATATAAACTAAATGCTAGTTCATAATGGAACCTTCTACGCGTAGACAACATGATTTGAAGCTTGTACTTTCCTTGTATTCTGAAATGCTGCTGATTGGTATAGTCGCAAATGCATGTAGAATAGTTATGCACCTTTAGGGAAAGTACCTTTTATTTTTATGATTAATTCAATTGAAATATTTTGTTCCTTCCAAATGATTTGATCCTCGCTTATAGCCTGATTTGATGTAACCTATAGAGTACTACTAATTGCACACACTATTTTGTATAAAATGGCTAGATTAATGAAATAGTTTAAATGACTATAAATCATATTATCATCCTTACTGTAGCCATAACAGTTGTGTTTCAATAACAACGTTCATTTTGATGGGATTTATTTATTTGGAACTACTCTAATGTGAATGTAATTTCCTTTGTAATGAATACCTTATTATGAAATGGTATTATTGTTCACACTGTCTAGTAGACGTCTTCTGCTGTCTATTTATCTCTGTCTTTTGCATTTTGGTTTTAATGTGTTTTATATTTTGACGTAAAGTCTGTCTATCAGTAAGGTTTTAATACCCGTATCATAATTTATTGTTACCTCCTTTGTCAAAGTATTGTGCCATGCATCTATAAAATTCATATAGTAAGATACGTTCTTCTGTTTAGATATCTATTAAGCCTAAATGTTTCTAGATTTCTGTATATGTTCATACAATTTTTATCCTTCCTTATCTTACCTATAGACACCTAAATGAAATCCATGCAATATTTTATATCATTTACACCTTTTATGTTATAATTTGCATCAAATGGTTTATTGGTAGCCCGTAGTCTAGCTATATGATTATCGCATAAGTTATACAGAATGTGTGTGGATTATATGTTGAATGATTTTGTGTTCCTTCTATATTTGCATATGTTTAAAACGTGTTATATAAAATGCTCACATTTACTGCTAGATAGTATGTTCATAAAACAAACAGACCGTGTGTTGAATACTTGTATGATCGTTCAGCAATGGGATAATATTGCGTTATGGCCATGGATTTTATTTTTAAAATTGTGCCAAGTTGTATAACTACTTGCATCACTGTTAAACGTGAATACAATGTTTATACTTGGTTTTGTTAAACAATTTAGACTAAACTGATTAACATTTAAAATGTTTAGCGTAGTTTGTGTATACGTTACTTTTAATGAAACCATTCTACAATACCATGTGATCTAATTGGTTAATAGGTTCATTTTCCATGATTTCATTAAAAATATACATAACCCTTAATCTACTGTGGTTCTTACTTATAGCTGATTTTGTACACTCTGATTGGTAGTTTAAAATGTGTTGATTCTTTGGTATGATGCTGGCTTATAGCGTCAAATACTATTCACAACAACTTATATCGTATATCATAGTTAATGTATATTAATCCTTTTTTCAGTTCATTTTATTTATTATGTTTTATAGTTTTACTGTCGAAGATTTGTTTCATTCAATGGATTTTGTCCAAGCTTATTCATAATTTGATAATTTAAGATAGCATGATTTTATAATAATACATTAAAAACGACCCATTATTTTGTTAAAAAAACAGCAGGGTCAAAAAATAGTGAAATCATAAAAAATAAAATAGAGAATACATAATTATAGCTTCATACATATTATTATCATACTATTCAACATAATAAAGCTAATATGGTGTTGTCCTGTTTAATGTATTTGATTAGTAGGTCGCTTGGGTCTTTGCTGTCTTTCTTTCTTGGGAATAATATTTTTGACCTCTTTTTCCAACTATATAATAGAAGTTTTAAAAAGTCATACAATATTGAGACATTTTAGCAACTTCTACCTTGTTCGAAATCACATCGTCCCACACTATCATTTAACATGTGTGTGTTGCCATAATCTTGGACACGTGTTGATAATAGAAGTAGTCTATTACTCTTTCTAAATGTTTCTGCCTAATGTTGAACGAGTTTCTATGCCAATCAAATTTAATGCACTCTTTCACTGTTTGCAATTTCTTCTTGTCGTGCATTTTCTGTATGCTTATTCCTTCAATGAAATTTCATTTTGAAGATAGGCTCAGTACCTCGATTCTGTTGTACCACCTTGTAATAATTTTATTGTTATTTCTTCCATATGGCATACTACTAGCTTATTTCTCTTGCAACCCTTACTTTTGAACTCCTTTCCGTATATATTACTAACCTGCGTAAATACAGCCATGTGCTGGAAGCTGAGAAAATTTGTGACATCCAATTGGTCAGATTTTGAAGGTGTGTTCAAATCCATCTTATGATGGTGCTCTTAAACTGTGGCTCATAGTTTTATTAATTACCGTACCCTGTACTCCTTGTATAAATAAAAGAAGGTAATATTCTTTACGATGCATCGGGATGTTGAATTATTGTCATAATGCTAATAAAGCTTCGCTTTAGTTCCGTGCTTATTTGTACAAAATTAAGGATAACTTTTCAATATTATTGATGTTCAGATGCCAATCTGTTGCATTTCATAGTCCAATGATATGTAAATGAACATTTATAAACCACATTCTGCATATATAATTTAACCATATTCTTTCAGCTGCCTTCCGTGTTAATTGCATTCACCTTTGCCCACACTATATTGTATTAACATGCAACATGTTTGGCTCGCTTGGGACATATATATGGCACTAGGTTTTCCCTCTCCAGTGGGAGCATTTACCTTAACCTCAACATTTAACCCTGTTTTACTGTAAATTTAAGAGGCATATTATTTGTTAATCTTTGCCTTCTTGTGTAAAATGTAATTAGCATGGAAATTAGTTTTGTCTTAAAAGTATCGAAATAATCGCATATAACTATCAATGCGACGTTGAACTGATTATTGAAGTTTTAAGGGATAGTGTCTGTGTCTAACATGTACTCAACCTTTTGTTTAATCAGCAGTTGTAATCAATTAATTTTATAAGAGTTGTGTAGGTTTTGTAATACTTTTAGCATTTCGTTATATTATACGTGGTTATATCTTAAATGCTTAGTTTCCATGGTTTATTGAGTTTGTGTCCACCCTAACCACTAGCATAAGTGCACCGTTCACGCTCCAGTGTATCTGATCATATTACCTTTGTCTGTTGTATGATTTGCAAATCCCTTTCGTATTCCCTATAGCTTATGTAAAAGCTGTATACAAAATATAGTGGATAAAATATTCCTTAATGGTTATTTCTTTCTATTAAAAATTATTTATTTTTTCCTAACAAATCTTTATCAATTCAGATATGGTATTGATCTATTCGTCAATGCTTTATATGATAAATGGTCGTTGCAGTCAACCTATCATGGTATCCTATTTTTCTCATGCCATTTAATTATCTCGATATAGTGTATAACTCCACTTGTGATGGTAACCACTTTATTCGTGCTGTATTCTTCTTCCTGTGTCGTTAAACAATTTAGAAATTATGTAACGTTTATTTCGTCATCAACCATATATAATGCTATTGTTACTATATCATTTAAAAACTTAGGTATTATTCTTTAAACAATTATTTCTAATCGTGATGGTTAAGCATTTGTTAATGGTGTATAATTCATCTCATCGCATGTAGCAATGTAGTAAGGTTGTGTTTTAGTCTTTCCGTAACGTGCAACAACTCAATTATGTTGTTTTATACTTCTCATTTCGTTCTAAAATTTAGTTAGGTATAATTTCTTTTCCAATTTATACTTAATACATCACTGTTGTTTATTTCATAACGTTCGTGGTTTGCAAGTACAAATGTCACTATTCTACAGCACATGTCGTACTGAAATGTGCAGTTTCAATTTTGTTATAATCATCATATAATCATCATAGTATTACTGATAGCTTGAATTTAATAATTGGCATGTTATATTCGGGAAATGGTTATAACACCCAGTATGTTACTAACATTGGCTTACTAGTCCCCTGTCTCTTTATCACTCGTTTTATTGTGTTGTGCGTTTTAGAATTGTCGATGCTGGTCTATTTACGCATTTATTTTGAGAATTTTTAAGTTTTGTTTTTCACTTAATCCTTCTTAAAACTTTAACAGTAACAGTTTACAATATTTGTTTTTTCCTAATTTGATTTTTTCTTGTACATTGGCATGCTATTCAACTTGTACTGGGTGTTTTGTTATCCCCGTGTATCTACTATCGCAAGACAGTACACCATTTATCTTCCAGCATATTAAACAGTTGTGTTTCTGCATTTTGGGTTCATATTAATAGGTAAATAAGAAAAGGTATCTATTGAGGTTTGATTTGTATTCAAATACTTCCTTCTCGTTAACCAGAGTAAGCACTATGGTCTTACCTCGTATATGGGCGCTGATTGTAAAGAACAGATGTATAATTTGTGCGTTATGTTGAATTTGCTCCTTCTAATCCCCAAGGGCTCGTGGAATCCCTAGATATCATCATCTCTGGATTTGCTAAATGTTGTTTTACGAAAGTCGTCCGTCTAATGTACAGGTGTGGTTGTTGTCCTTTAGTCCTAATTTGATTAATTCTTTTAGTAACTATTTCTTTAAGTAACTATTGAATAACCTGCTGATAATATCACCTCATGTTTAGTTTTGTATTCATTCAGTTTTGCCTTGATTTCAGAGACTGTGTTTATCATTTACTAATATAAGCACTGTGTTTGCAACTTTTAAAATGTGCAGTGCTAAAACCAACATAAAATATGTACATTCTTGCGTCTGTATTGGTTCTAAATCCTGTGTAATCCTTGGATATTTTTAACAAAAATGAACTATGTGCATCTTCTAAACTGTATTAATTTTAAATGAAATCTTTTAGATCTCCGTCTTATAATCAGATCAGTAAAAAGTTATTTATAATGTTTGTATTTTTCTAATTTCTTATTGAAAATGCCTTATTGACTTGATATTCACCTTGTAGTAGGAGTATTTTTGTTATCCCTTGTGCCAATATCATAAGTCGGTAGATTATTTGTCTTCCTGCATATTGGACACACTTATGTAACCTAAGCTATTAGAGACTTGTGCATTGAAGTTTCGTTTGAACACTTTCACTTTGTTTACTTTTGTGAGTTAATATTTTGTTTGCCACTTGTAAATTGTGTATGAATATAAATTACCACGACATACATAATTACATCTGCTTCATTTTATGTGTATTTGCTCGTATT
This sequence comes from Sinonovacula constricta, assembly GCA_007844125.1. Taxonomy (NCBI): domain Eukaryota; kingdom Metazoa; phylum Mollusca; class Bivalvia; order Cardiida; family Solecurtidae; genus Sinonovacula; species Sinonovacula constricta. Next base: position 12,032,629 of record CM017557.1, read on the forward strand.
AGCTCCTTAATACTCGAGAGTTTTTGCCTCTAATTTGTAGGTTTGGGGTTAATTTGGGAGTGTATTTGTTTTTTTGCTATCGTCTTTGTAAAAAATATTATTATCAGTAGATGATGGGTTTCCGGGCGCATTGTGATCATTTAGGTCTGTTATGTTATTTATATATATGGGCATTGATGTTTCGGTTATGGTCGCAGACTTTTTCATCATTTTTTAGGATTGGCACTTTGTACCGTTTTAATGTTATAATCTGCCACATAGTATATTAGATGATTTATTATACATGTATTTAATATAATCAAACAATCTGTCACATAATACATATAAATTCTTCATTATGGATATATTTGCTCATACTAATTTCCCAAGACCCGTTTAATTCTTAGATATTTAAGATAATCGGTGAACATTCTTCTTTGTTAACTGTTTAAATGGTATGTATTGAATGTTGGTATATTATTAAAGTACTTCCCATCTCCATGTGTGATGATTGTTCTTTAATCATTCTACGTCAATCCTCATTGCATTGTGTCATGTCAAAGATTGCTCCAATCCAAGATCCATTTCTGTTTGCTGTCCCAATCTGATATCCACTTCTTATTATTGTGTTGTTGTTTTTTCATCAAAATATGTGGTACCATTTGTTGTCCTGTATATAGCCTAAATTTATTGTCACTGAAGATTTATGTACAATGCAATATGCTTTTGTTATATATAATTGATATAGTGTTATTTTACTAGCCTTTCCATCCCATTTCTTTTTTCATATGGTTTCTTTTTGTAATCATTGTATTTTCCGCTCCTTTAAATGGCCTTATTTTACGGTTTAAACAACTTCGCCACCTTGTAGATTATACTGTTATCCGTATGTCGCCTGAAATGTTATGCTAAATATTTGCATGGCAACTTCATAACTTATACCAAATGAAAAGTGATATGTAACAATTTCACAATGGGTTTTTTGGATCCAGAATATGTATTGGCTTACTAGTGTTACTTCTGCATGCATTCTATAATGTCGCCGGTTTATTTATTTTATATTCTTGATTCAAGGAATTGTTGGTAAGGGTCTCTAATAGCCACTTATATTTAAAACACATAGTTTTATTTGAACTTTTCACAAATATGTCCCAACTTTTAATCAGAATGGAAAAATGTTAATTATAAATATTGGATTTCTCCATTGGTACATATTTTTTCTGAGTTCAGAGTCAATTTGGAATGTTTGATTTTATTATTGCAAATGTAAACAATTATCCAATTATCTCAAGACATTACCTATTTAGAAATGTATGCATTGATATTATGTTTGTATTCAGAGTCTTTCTTATTATTTGCTAGAGTAGGCACTTTCTCACCACCTTGTTTTTTGGTGTAAGGTGCAGTTTTATATAAAATGTACAAATATCTAGTCCCCTTTCTCTTTATCACTCGGTTTATTGTTTTCTGCATTATAGAATGTTCGATGCTGGTCTATTTACGCATTTTTTGACACTACTGGAGTTTTGTTTTTACTTGATCCTTCTTATAATTATAACAGTAACAGTTTACAATACTTGTTTTCCTAATTTGATCTCGTGTACATGATCTAAAGGCATAAGATTCGACTTATACTGGGTGTTTTGTTATCCCTGTGTAACTATTATCGCGAACAGTACAAAATTTATCTTCCAGCATATTAAAAAAATGTTTCTGCATTTTGGGTTTATATTAAGGTCTATATTTATTGCGGTTTGCTTTGTATTCAGAAACTACCTTCTCGTTTACCAGAATAAGCACTATATTTTCGCCTTGTAAAATCTGATCTTAAAGAAGATAGGTATAATTTGTGCTTAATATTGTGTGAATTTGATTGTTCTAATCCCTCCAATGGCTGTTTTAAGATATTCGTCTTATAATAGAATCAGTAAATAGTTATTTATAATGCTTGTTTGTATTTTGTCTAATTTCCTCTTGAACATGCCTTGTTGGCTTGAGATTCACCTTGTAGTAGGAGTATTTTGTACCACCATGAAATCAGTATCGTAAGTCGGTATATTATTTGCCTTTATGCATATTGGACATACTTATGTAACCTTAGCTATTTAGGGACATATGCATTGGGGTTTCCTTTGTACTCTAACACTTTCTCTTCGTTTACTTTTGTAAATTAATATTTTGTTTGCAACTTGTAAATAGTGTATGAATATAAATTGTCATGTGATACATAATTTCATCTTCTTCATTTTATGTTTATTTGCTCGTATTAGCCCCCTCAAGACTAGAGAATTCTTGCCTGTAATGTGTTCGTTTGAGACGGATTTGGGAGTGTGCTTTTTGCTATCATCTTGGTAAATATTGTAGTTATCGGTAAATGATAGTTTTCGTGCGCATTCGGTCCATTAACGTCTGTTATGTTATTTATATATGTGGACATTGATGTTTCGGTTATACTCGCAGAGTTTTTCATCCTTGTCTAGGATTGGCATTTTGTACCGTTTTAATATTTTAATTGGTCACATAGTACAATAGATGATTTATTATGCATGTATTTGCTCGTTTTAAGACTCGTGGAATCCTTAGATATTTAAAAAAATCTATTACCTGTGTATGCTTTTTTTGCTATCGACTTTGTAAAAATTGTAATTATCCTTAGGTGATAGGTCTCTTAGATATTTAAGATAATCGGTGAGCATTCTTCCTTGTAAACTGTTTAAATGGTATATGTAATGAATGTTGGTATTTTATTAAAGTACTTCCCGTCACCATGTATGAAAATTGCGCTTTAATCATTCTACGTCAATTCTCATGGCATTGTGTCATGTCAAAGATTGCTCCAATCCAAGATCCATGTCACTTTGCTGTCCCAATTTAATTTCCACTTGTCTTGTTATTATTGTATGTTTTTCTCATCAAAATATGTGGCACCAGTAGTTATCCTTTCTTATAGTCTAAATTTTATTATCACTGAAGATTAATGCACAATACGATATGCTTTTGTTTTATAGATATAGTGTTATGTACGAGTCTTTCCATCCCATGTGAATGTTCCTGTTTTCATAAGGTTTCTTTTGGTAATCATTGTATTTTCCGCTCCTTTAAATGGCCTCATTATACGGTCTAAAAAACTTCGCCACCTTGTAGATTATACTGTTATCCTTATGTTGCTTGAAATGTTATATTAAAATTAGTGTATGGCAACTTCATAACTTATACCAAATGAAAAATGATATGTAACAATTTGACAAAGGGTTTTGGGATCCAGAATGAAACTTATAATTGCTTACTAGTGTTAATTCTACATGCATTCCATAATGTCGCCGGTTTATTTACTTTATTGTTCTTGATTCAAGGAATTGTTGGTAAGGATCTCTAATAGCCACTTATATTTAAAACACATGGTTTTGTTTGAACTTTCCACATACATGTCCCCAACTAATCAGAATGGAAAATTTAGTTAAAAAAGTTAGATTTCTCCATTGGTACATATTTTTTTCTGAGTTTCAGAGTCAATTTGGAATGTTTGATTTTACTCTAGCATTTGTGTGCAATTATCCAATAATCTCAAGACATTACCTATTTAGAAATGTATGCATTTATATGATTGTTGCATTCAGAGTCTTTCTTATTATTTGCTAGAGTAGCCCTTTTCTCACCACCTTGTCATTCGTGTTAAGTGCAGTTTTATATAAAATGTACAAATATCTAGTCCCCTGTCTCTTTATCAATCGATTTATTGTTTTCTGCATCATAGAATGATCGGTGCTGGTTTATTTGCGCATTTTATTTTGACACTATAAGAGATTTGTTTTTCACTTGATCCTTCTTATGATTATAACAATAACAGTTTAGAATATTTGTTTTCCTAATTTGATCTTCTCTTGTACATGATATATTTGCTTGAGATTCAACTTCTACTGGGTGTTTTTGTTATCCCCGTGTAACTATTATTACAAGGCAGAACATCATTTATCTTCAAACACATTAAACAGTTGTGTTTCTGCATTTTGGGTTCATATTAAGGTCTATATCTATTGATGTTTGTTTTGTATTCAGAGACTTCCTTGTCATTTATACTATGTTTTCGCATTGTAAATGGGCGCTGATTGTAAAGAACTTAGGTATAATTTGTGCTTTATGCTGTGTGAATTTGCTTGTTCTAATCCCTAAGGGACCGTGGTATCCCTAGATATCTTCATCTATGGACTTTCTGAATGTTGTTTTATGAAAGTCCCCCGTATAATGTACAGGTGTGGTTGTTGTCCTTTAGCCTTTAGTATTGATTTGATTAATTCTTTTAGTAACTATTTAATAGCCTGCTGATTATGTCACCTCGTGTTTAGGTTATAATTCATTCAGTTTTGCCTTGTATTCAGAGACTTTTTATCGTGTGCTAATATAAGCACTGCGTTTTCACCTTGTAAATTGTGCAGCACTAAAACTAAAATAAAATGTGTGCATACTTGCGTCTGTATTTTTTCTAAAACCAGGGTAATCTTTGGAAATTTTTAACAAACATTAACTATGTGTATCTTCCAACTTTATAATAGAAGTTTTTAAAATGCATACAATATTGAGACATTTAAGCTATTAACTATGTGTATCTTCCAACTTTATAATAGAAGTTTTTAAAATGCATACAATATTGAGACATTTTAGCAACTTCTACCTCGTTCGAAATCACATCGTCCCACACTATCATTTAACATAGGTGTGTTGCCATAATCTTGGACACGTGTTAATAATAGAATTAGTCTATTACTCTTTCTAAATGTTTCTGCCTAATGTTGAACGAGTTTCTATGTCAATCAAATTTAATGCACTCTTTCACTTTTTGTCATTTCTTCTTGTCGTGCATTTTCTGTATGCTTATTCCTTCAATGAAATTTCATTTTGAAGATAGGCTCTGAGTACCTCGATTCTGTTGTACCACCTTGTAATTATTTTAATGTTATTTCTTTCATATGGCACACTACTAGCTTATTTCTCTTGCAACCCTTACTTGTGAACTCCTTTCCGTATATATTACTAACCTGCGTAAATACAGCCATGTGCTGGAAGCTGAGAAAATTTGTGACATCCAATTGGTCAGATTTTGAAGGTGTGTTCAAATCCATTTAATGATGGTGCTCTTAAAATGTGTCTCATAGTTTTATTAATAACCGTACCCTGTACTCCTTGAATAAATATAAGGAGGTAATATTCTTTACGATGCATTGGGATGTTGAATTATTGTTATAATGCTAATAATGCTTCGCTTTAGTTCCGTGCTAATTTGTACAAAATTAAGGATAACTTTTTAATATTATTGATGTTCAGATGCCAATCTGTTGCATGTCATAGTCCAATGATATGTAAATGAACATATATAAACCACATTCTGCATATATAATTTAACCATATTCTTTCAGCTGCCTTCCGTGTTAATTGCATTCACCTTTGCCCACACTATATTGTATTAACATGCAACATGTTTGGCTTGCTTGGGACATATATATGGCACTAGGTTTTCCCTGTCCAAGGGAGCACTTACCTTAACCTCAAACCCTGTTTTACTGTAAATTTAAGAGGCATATTATTTGTTAATCTTTGCCTTCTTGTGTAAAATGTAATTAGCATAGACATTAGTTTTGTCTAAAAAGTATCGAAATAATCGCTTATAACTATCAATGCGACGTTTGAACTGATTATTGAAGTTTTAAGGAATAGTGTCTGTGTCTAACATGTACTCAACCTTTTGTTTAATCAGCAGATGTAATAAATTAATTTTATAAGAGTTGTGTAGGTTTTGTAATACTTTTAGCATTTCGTTATATTATACGTGGTTATATCTTAAGTGCTTATTTTCCATGGTTTATTGAGTTTGTGTCCACCCTAACTACTAGCATAAGTGCACCGTTCACGCTCCAGTGTATCTGATCATTTTACCTTTGTCTATTGTATGATTTGCAAATCCCTTTCGTATTCCCTATAGCTTAAGTAAAAGCTGTATACAATATATAGTAAATAAAATATTCCTTAATGGTTATTTCTTTCTATTAAAAATTATTTATTTTTTCCTAACAAAATCTTTATCAATTCAGATATGGTATTGATCTATTCGTCAATGCTTTATATGATAAATGCTCTTTGCACTCAACCTATCATGGTATTCTATTTTTCTCATGCCATTTAATTATCTCGATATAGTGTATAACTCCATTTGTGATGGTAACCACTTTATTCGTGCTGTATTCTTCTTCCTGTGTCGTTAAACAATTTAGAAATTATGTAACGTTTATTTCGTCATCAACCATATATAATGCTATTGTTACTATATCATTTAAAAACTTAGGTATTATTCTTTAAACAATTATTTCTAATCGTGATGTTTAAGCATTTGTTAATGGTGTATAATTCATCTCATCGCATGTAGCAATGTAGTTATGTTGTGTAAGTCTTCCCGTAACGTGCAACAACTTAATTATGCTGTTTTATACTTCTCATTTCGTTCTAAAATTTAGTTAGGTATAATTTCTTTTCCAATTTATACTTCAATAATAATAATTGGCATGTTATATGCGGGAAATGGTTATAACATCCAGTATGTTACTAACATTGGCTTACTAGTCCCCTGTCTCTTTATCACTCGTTTTATTGTGTTGTGCGTTTTAGAATTGTCGATGCTGGTCTTTTTACGCATTTATTTTGAGAATGTTGAAGTTTTTTTTTCATTTAATCCTTTTTAAAACTTTCACAGTAACAGTTTTCAATATTTGTTTTTCCTAATTTGATTTTTTCTTATACATTGGCATGAGATTCAACTTGTACTGGGTGTTTTGTTATCCCCGTGTATCTACTATCGCAAGACAGTACACCATTTATCTTCCAGCATATTAAACAGTTGTGTTTCTGCATTTTAGGTTCATATTAATAGGTAAATAAGAAAAGGTATCTATTGAGGTTTGATTTGTATTCAAATACTTCCTTCTCGTTAACCAGAGTAAGCACTATGTTTTTGCCACGTAGTTGGGCGCTGATTGTAAAGAACAGATGTATAATTTGTGCTTTATGTTGAATTTGCTCCTTCTAATCCCCAAGGGCTCGTGGAATCCCTAGATTTCATCATCTCTGGATTTGCTGAATGTTGTTTTATGAAAGTCGTCCGTCTAATGTACAGGTGTGGTTTTTGTCCTTTAGTCCTAATTTGATTAATTTTTTTAGTAACTATTTTTTAAGTAACTATTGAATAACCTGCTGATAATATCACCTCATGTTTAGTTTTGTATTCATTCAGTTTTGCCTTGATTTCAGAGACTGTTTTTATCATTTACTAATATAAGCACTGTGTTTGCAACTTTTAAAATGTGCAGTGCTAAAACTAACATAAAATATGTACATTCTTGCGTCTGTATTGGTTCTAAAACCAGTGTAATCCTTGGATATTTTAAACAAAAATGAACTATGTGCATCTTCTAGACTGTATTAATTTTAAATGAAATCTTTTAGATCTCCGTCTTATAATCAGATCAGTAAAAAGTTATTTATAATGTTTGTATTTTTCTAATTTCCTATTGAACATGTCTTATTGACTTGATATTCACCCTGTAGTAGGAGTATTTTTGTTAACCTATGTAATCAATATCATAAGTCGGTAGATTATTTGTCTTCCTGCATATTGGACACACTTATGTAACCTAAGCTATTAGGGACATATGTATTGAGGTTTCGTTTGAACTCTGACACTTTCACTTCGTTTACTTTTGTGAGTTAATATTTTGTTTGTCACTTGTAAATTGTGTATGAATATAAACTACCACGTGATACATAATTACATCTGCTTCATTTTATGTGTATTTGCTCGTATTAGCCTCCTTAATACTCGAGAATTTTTACCTGTAATTTGTAGGTTTGGGGTTAATTTGGGAGTGTATTTATTTTTTTGCTATCGTCTTTGTAAAAATTATTATTATCAGAAGATGATGGGTTTCCGGGCGCATTGTGATCATTTAGGTCTGTTATGTTATTTATATATGTGGGCATTGATGTTTCGGTTCTAGTCGCAGACTTTTTCATCATTTTTTAGGATTGGCACTTTGTACCGTTTTAATGTTATAATCTGTCACATAGTATATTGGATGATTTATTATGCATGTATTAAATATAATCACACAATCTGTCACATAGTACATATAAATTCTTCACTATGGATATATTTGCTTATACTAATTTCTCAAGACCCGTTTAATTCTTAGATATTTAAGATAATCGGTGAACATTCTTCCTTTTTAACTGTTTAAATGGTATGTATTGAATGTTGGTATTTTATTAAAGTACTTCTCGTCTCCATGTGTGATGATTGCTCTTTAATCATTCTACGTCAATCCTCATTGCATTGTGTCATGTCAAAGATTGCTGCAATCAAAGATCCATTTCACTTTGCTGTCCCAATCTAATTCCACTTGTTATTATTGTGTTGTTTTTTTCTCATCAAAATATGTGGTACCAGTTGTTATCCTGTATATAGCCTAAATTTTATTGTCACTAAAGATTAATGCACAATACGATATGCTTTTGTTTTATTGATATAGTGTTATTTAACGAGTCTTTCCATCCCATGTGAATGTTCCTGTTTTCATAAGGTTTCTTTTGGTAATCATTGTATTTTCCGCTCCTTTAAATGGCCTCATTATACGGTCTAAAAAACTTCGCCACCGCGTAGATTATACTGTTATCCTTATGTCGCTTGAAATGTTATATTAAAATTTGTGTATGGCAACTTCATAACTTATACCAAATGAAAAATGATATGTAACAATTTGACAAAGGGTTTTGGGATCCAGAATGAAACTTATAATTGCTTACTAGTGTTAATTCTACATGCATTCCATAATGTCGCCGGTTTATTTACTTTATTGTTCTTGATTCAAGGAATGTGTTGGTAAGGGTCTCTAATAGCCACTTATATTTAAAACACATGGTTTTGTTTGAACTTTCCACATACATGTCCCCAACTAATCAGAATGGAAAAAACTTTTGTTAAAAAAGTTAGATTTCTCCATTGGTACATATTTTTTTCTGAGTTTCAGAGTCAATTTGGAATGTTTGATTTTACTGTAGCATTTGTGTGCAATTATCCAATAATCTCAAGACATTACCTATTTAGAAATGTATGCATTTATATGATTGTTGCATTCAGAGTCTTTCTTATTATTTGCTAGAGTAGGCACTTTCTCACCACCTTGTTATTCGTGTTAAGTGCAGTTGTATATAAAATGTACAAATATCTAGTCCCCTGTCTCTTTATCAATCGATTTATTGTTTTCTGCATCGTAGAATGATCGGTGCTGGTTTATTTGCGCATTTTATTTTGACACTATAAGAGATTTGTTTTTCACTTGATCCTTCTTATGATTATAACAATAACAGTTTAGAATATTTGTTTTCCTAATTTGATCTTCTCTTGTACATGATATATTTGCATGAGATTCAACTTTTGCTGGGTGTTATTGTTATCCCCGTGTAACTATTATTGCAAGACAGAACATTATTTATCTCCAAACACATTAAACAGTTGTGTTTCTGCATTTTGGGTTCATATTAAGGTCTATATCTATTGATGTTTGTTTTGTATTCAGAGACTTCCTTGTCATTTATACTATGTTTTCGCATTGTAAATGGGCGCTGATTGTAAAGAACTTAGGTATAATTTGTGCTTTATACTGTGTGAATTTGCTTGTTCTAATCCCTAAGGGACCGTGGTATCCCTAGATATCTTCATCTATGGACTTTCTGAATGTTGTTTTATGAAAGTCCCCCGTATAATGTACAGGTGTGGTTGTTGTCCTTTAGCCTTTAGTATTAATTTGATTAGTTCTATTAGTAACTATTTAATAACCTGCTGATCATGTCACCTCGTGTTTAGGTTATAATTCATTCAGTTTTGCCTTGTATTCAGAGACTTTTTATCGTGTGCTAATATAAGCACTGCGTTTGCACCTTGTAAATTGTGCAGCACTAAAACTTAAATAAAATGTGTGCATACTTGCGTCTGTATTTTTTCTAAAACCAGGGTAATCTTTGGAAATTTTTAACGAATATTAACTATGTGTATCTTTCGGACTGTATAAATTTTAAATGGATATTTTAAGATCGCCTTCTTATAATCAGATAAGTAAAAAGTAATTTATAATGTTTGTATTTTTTCTAATATCCTATTGAACATGCCTTATTGGCTTTATATTCACCTTGTAGTTGGAGTATTTTTGTTACCCACATGTAATCAATATTGTAAGTCGGTAGATTATTTGTCTTCCTGCATATTGGACATACTAATGTAACCTTAGCTATTAAGGGACGTATGTATTGAGGTTTCGTTTGTACTCTGACACTTTCACTTCGTTTACTTTTGTAAGTTAATATTTTGTTTGCTACTTGTAAATGGTTTATGAATTTAACTTGCAATGTGATACATAATTAAATCTGCTTCATTTTATGTGTATTTGCTTGTATTAGCCTCCTTAATACTCGAGAATTTTTACCTGTAATTTGTAGGTTTGGGGTTAATTTGGGAGTGTATTTGCTTTTTGCTATCGTCTTCGTAAAAATATAATTAGTTATGATGGGTTTTCGTGTGTATTGGGGTCATTAACGTCTGTTATGTTATTTATATATGTGGGTAATGATGTTTCGGTTGTAGTCGCAGACTTTCTCATTCTTTTCTAGGATTGTCATTTTGTACCCTTTCAATGTTAATCGGTCACAAGCACATAAGATGTTTTATTATGTATGTATTTGCTCGTACTAAGACCCGTGAAATCCTTAGATAAATTTAAAAAATCTATTAACTGTGTTTGCTTGTTGCTGTTGACTTAGTAAAAATTATAAATATATGTAGATGATAGATCCCCTTACGCATTTTGGTCATTGGCGTCTGTTAGGCTATTTATATAATGTGGACATAAAGGTTTCTCGCAGACTTTCTAATCCTTTTCTAATAAAGGCACTTTGCACCTTTTTAACATAATCACAAAATCTGTCACATAGTACATATAAATGCTTCATTATGGATATATTTGCCCATACTTATTCCCCAAGACCCGTGTGAATGTCCCTTTATTCATATGGTTTCTTTTTGTAATCATTTTATTTCCCGGACTTCTTTAAATAGCCTGTCATTTTATTTGCTCGTTCTAAGACTCGTGGAATCCTTAGATATTTAAAAAAATTATTACCTGTGTTCGCTTTTTTTGCTATCGACTATGTAAAAATTGTAATTATCCTTAGGCGATAGGTCTCTTAGATATTTAAGATAATCGGTGAACATTCTTCCTTGTAAACTGTTTAAATGGTATGTACTGAATGTTGGTATTTTATTAAAGTACTTCCCATCTCCATGTGTGAAAATTGCACTTTAATCATTCTACGTCAATTCTCATTGCATTGTGTCATGTCAAAGATGGCTCCAATCCAAGATCCATGTCACTTTGCTGTCCCAATTTAATTTCCACTTGTTATTATTGTATGTTTTTCTCATCAAAATATGTGGCACCAATAGTTATCCTGTATATAGCCTAAATTTAATTGTCACTGAAGATTAATGTACAATACGATATGCTTTTGTTTTATTGATATAGTGTTATTTTACTAGTCTTTCCATCCCATGTGAATGTTCCTGTTTTCATATGGTTTCTTTTTGTAATCATTGTATTTTTCGCTCCTTTAAATGGCCTCATTATACGGTCTAAAAAACTTCGCCACCTCGTAGATTATACTGTTATCCTTATGTTGCTTGAAATGTTATATAAAAATGTGTATATGGCAACTTCATAACTTATACCAAATAAAAGATGATATTTAACAATTTGACAATAGGCTTTAGGATCCAGAATAAAACTTATATTGGCTTACTAGTGTGAATTGTGCATGCATTCCTTTATGAGGCTGGTTTATTTGTTTTATTGTTCTTGACTCTAGGAATTGTTGGTAATGATCTCTTATAGACATTTATATTTAAAACATGTGGTTTTGTTTGAACTTTTCACATACATGTTCCAACTTTTAATCAGAATGGAAAAATGTAAATTATAAATGTTGGATTTCTCCATTTGTACATAAATTTATGAGTTTAAGGGTCAATTTGGAATGTTTGATTTTACTATTGCCATTGTATACAATATCCAATTATCTCAAGACAGTACCTATTTAGAAATGTGTGCATTGATATTATGGTTGTATTCAGAGTCTTTCTTATTATTTAATAGAATAGGCACTTTCTTTCTACATTGTTATTGAGGTTATGTGCAGTTGTATATAAAATGTACAAATATCTAGTCCCCTGTCTCTTTATCAGTCGGTTTATTGTTTTCTGCATCATAGAATGATCGGTGCTGGTTTATTAACGCATATTAGTTGTGTGCAGTTTTATATAAAATGTACAAATATCTTCATTAACTCATTTTGTATGTATTTGCTCTAACTAACCGCTTAAGGCAAAAGAAAACCCTAGATATTTTCAGAACAGCTCTGAATTGAAATAAACATGAATTGAAATAAACAATCTCTAATCTAATCGTTTAAATAATAGTGCTATCATGCTGCAGAATTTTGATTTTTGTGAAAGTATTTGTTCCAAGTATTATGGTGCCCCAGTTGCCCTAGACCAATCCTTCGTCTTTTGCCAGTATAATGTTTAGCATATATCAGCGATTGATATGATCCTATATACCTTTCCTTCATTTCCCTTATGGCATTTCCTCTTTAAGTATTGCCTTAATTTATTCATTGACCATGCCACTGTTTGTTCCTGTAATTACAATATACCCTTTAATTAATGTAAACTTGAGATGATGTATCGCCCGGTATGTAACTAGCCTCTGCTTAATTGCCGACATCTCGCTGGCACTTTGATGATGTTGTCGATGTTTCTTAGTGAACATTTTTAATGTTCTGTCATTGTTGGATGGCTTTATTTGATATCACGTCTTGTTTTAGTGTGCGTAGTTATGACTCTTACATAATTACAATGTGTAGCATTGTTTATAATAATACTGGCCTGTTATGTTTTTTACATGTAATGTTTAAACACCCAGTCATCGTCATGAAGTAAGGTTAGAGTAGCTTTGGTTTGACATTTTTTTTTGCAAAATGTTTTGTACTTTTCCTGGTGATACCTGGTGATTGCTTTCTAGCAAGTTCTACCTGTGCTTGTATATCAAACACAATTTTCAAGAATACTTGTTCAATATTTGATTAAACTTGCTTTATTATACATCCCAACAAAAATATATTAATCAAGTTATGAACTGTCGGCAAATGACTTGTGAATTTAAAACTATTTTAAAGATGAATAAAAAGACATCAATGTTTTACTGTGTTAATATAAGACCACAATACTACACACATCACCTCTATATGGTACTGACCTTTCAGAAGAAGAAACAACACACAGTATACTTTCAAAACTGTATGACATTTCCCAGGACCATGTGAATCATTGCTTTAAACAAGAAAGATAATTAATTTATTACGGTTAACAATGAAAGATCTTTATCTAAAGAGCCAATGGGAGAAAATGAACAATTGAAACAAAGGTAGCTGACTATTTTAAACTATGAATGATAGAGTACAAGCAGTGAAGAATAGTTAAATGATGACCAATGAAAGATAAATGTAACTTATAAAATGATAAAAGGTAATTTACAAATAAACAATGCAAGATAATTAACTAATGAAACCACAAAGGAAAATAGCTCATGAAACAAAGAAAGAACATTAGCTATTAAAACAATGAAAAGTAAATATTTGATGAAACATTGAAAGATGCTTACATCATGAAACAAGGAAGATAATTAACTAATGAAACAAGGAAGATAATTAACTTATGAATCAAGGAAGATAATTAACTTATGAAACAATGAAATGTTACAAACTGGCGAAACCATGAAAGGTAAATAACTAATGACAAAATCAATGGAAAATAATATGAAACGGTAATGATTAATAATAAGACGATGAAAAATAACAAACTAGGGACACAGTGAAAGGTAATTAATGAATGAAACAGTAAACGGATATTATCTATGATATTTATTTTCAAAAGCTATGTGTGACCATGTCTGTATCCTCTTATTGTATGCTATATGCAGGTTATATTTACTAAAAATATCATTTAAACATTTAAAAGGTTATAAAATAATAATGTGATGGGCTTAAGTTGTATTAAAACGATGCAAGACAATCACTTGTTACAAAATTCCAATTTAGGTATTTGAGTACAAGACTACAATTTTAAGTTTCAATTTTCTCTAAAAAAAAAAAATGTTTTGTATATCAATATAAATGCTAAAATGTGATTATATAAAGTTAATTTAATTCACGTAAATCAAGAGGTAATAAATTAAGAAATACCCAACCCCATTGATGTTATAATTGTTCGTTGGTTTTTGTTGAAATATATTTGTGAGATCTATAATTAATAACATCTCACTATTATTTGTCATTGTTTAAAAGGTAAAACATAGAAAACTGACAAAATTAACTAAGTGACTAACATAGTAAGTAAACCTCTACGTATCATACAGAAGGTGATGTGTGTAGTTCTCTAAGGTGGAGATTGGGCTGGCTATAAGGGGAGGTTTGGAGGCCAGCTACATAATATAAAGGAATTATATATAAATATCAAATGTATATAATTATAGCATTTTTTTTTTTGCTTAGATCACAGTAACACAAATAAGGCTATTATATAATGATAGTATAGATGATATGTAAACGATTAGTATTATACATGTATATACCAATGATATCATAATTATTTATTTCATAACTTAATGGGGTTTTTTTTAATTTTTATAGTAAAAAGTGTATTATAATACAATAATGTTGTTGATGATGGCTATATAATAATAATAAAGCAATCATAATATCACAAAATCAACTTTTGTTGTTTTAAAATTATCAACAAAATCTATCATTCTTTCTGGCTTTTTAAAATGAGTTTATTTTGAGATTGATTGTACATGAAATACAAAAGGCATAAGGTATGTGTAAAAAATTTTATCTTGAAAAACATAATAATTGTTGCACTGTTTTGTTTATTTTTGTAAATTAGAGTTTTTGATAGAATTACAATGAAATAAAGTAAATTGGTAATAACCTATACCATGTCAGTAAATATATTTCATTAAAAAAGGCAAGAAATATGAAAACAAGCTTTTAAATTGAAATGCTGAAAAATGAACATGTTATAGTTTTTAAGCTTTAGCATCATAAGCAACATTAATATTGTTATAGTTATTTCATCTAAAGAATCATAACAATTAACAGTTACAACAAAGATAGATCCTGTTTAAAAATAGTAATTACCTACTAATTATTCAAATGACAATAATGCTAATGATGCTGAAAACAATAAAAAAAATGTGATAAAAAGTAAAACAATAAAATTATGACCCATCTTGATGATGATACCAAAAACAGTAATTACTAAAACCATATTTAATATGGAAAGTGACAAGTACTACAAACGAAATTTATTAAAGTTATAAAAAGTAAAATTTAACAATATTAATGATAATAATAATAATTAGGGGCATGATGATAGAAAGGAAATAATAAAATAAAAATAAAATAATAATACTTTAACAATGATATTAATAATAATAATAATAATAACAATAATATTAATAATGAAAATAATAATTATTGGCATGATAATAAAGGAAATAATAAAATAAAAATAATTATAATAATACTTAACAATTACAAATAAAATAATAAATAAGTGGGACATCCCACCAATTCCTGCAGTTTGCTGTTCTAGTTCACTAGAACACTTGGTTAGACTCCAAGGGGAATTTTCGGGTGTTACCTAATTAGCAAAACTTTTGAACAGGCAAGTTGTAGCGAGAATTACAAACATTTCAAGAGAGTTAAAATAACAACAAATGAAGATTAAGATAAATTTGTATTACAATCTTGAAAATCTTCTGTACATGTACAATTCCTGGATTCTACTTGGTTTGTACTTTTAATCCTCATATAAAAACTATCCAATTAGTTTCAAATCAGAGCTGAACTATAAGCCAATCACTTTACTTCCAATTTACCACTAATGGATTGCCTTTTGGATCAATATCGACAATTTTAACTCCTATTTATATTTTCAAACTTGGTTGGTGAGGAAATAGCATTGTATTTTATGATTAAGACTATAATAGCATCATATGTTATGATTAAGAAAATGATTAAGAATATAATAGCATTGTGTGTTATGATTAAGATTATAATAGCATTGTATGTTATGATTAAGAATAAAATAGTATATATGTTATGATTAAGATTATAATAGCTTTGTATTTTATGATAAAGACTATAATAGCAATGTATGTTATGAGTAAGAGTATAAAAGCATTGTATATTTTTTATTAGGACTATAATAGCAATGTGTGTTATGATTAAGAATGTAATAGCATTGTATGTTATGATTAAGACCAAAATAGCATTGTATTTTATGATTAATACTACAATAGCATTGTATGTTATGATTAAGAATAAGATAAAGACTATAATAGCAATGTATGTTATGATTAAGAATGTAATAGCTTTGTATTTTATGATAAAGACTATAATAGCAATGTATGTTATGATTAAGAATGTAATAGCTTTGTATTTTATGATAAAGACTATAATAGCAATGTATGTTATGATTAAGAATGTAATAGCATTGTATTTTATGATTAAGACTATAATAGCCTTGTATGTAATGATTAAGAATATGATAGCATTGTATTTTATAACTCTGACTATAATAGCATTGTATGTTATGATTATTATTTAGACGATAAACGACATTTTATTTTATGATTAAGACAATAATGGCTTTGTATTTTATTATTAAGAAAATAACGACATTGTATTTTTTTATTATTAAGACAATAACGGCATTACAATTTATGATTAAGACCATAATGGCATTGTATGTTATTATTAAGACTATAATGGCATTGTATATATATGTGGTTGTATAGGTGCGGACGTGAAAACAAGCTCTGAGATAAGCAGATATCAGGGGTGCATCGCTCAAAATGCACTCATACAATATTTATATATAGGTAACTCTGAACAAACTGTTTATTTGGAGAATTTCAATTAACATTTTATCCAGCATTAATCACTTTAAGCAATAATATATAGTGCTATGATAAACATGCTTAAAACGGCCACATTTAATTTGTATTGGTTCTATTTATGTACTAGTGAAGTATGTATGCTTTAATATGCCTTTTAAAAGAATCTTATAACTGATTTGTTATAAGACACTCAAAAACACATTCAGAGTACATTTGATATTATTGTCTATTGACTGTCTGTGGCTACTGCTCATGTTCATTATCATACCTTTGATGCTGTCTGACATAAAACTTTGTATAATAACATTAAATCTACTTGGTCACATAGTAGCATACACACAGAACCATGTTCCACACTTCAAATGAAGCCAATCTCCATCATTATCAAATCCAATCAGCTAAATATTGATGACTGATGTATACACACAATGCACATGTATATTGCCGAATGTGCACTACAGAGAAACACCTGGTTGTTAACCTTAAACATGACACAATCTTTTTAGGGACAGAATGTTCACACATAACATTGTTTAGAGGTGGGTTTTTTAATCATGTGGTTCAACAAAGTTTTGCTGTTGTAAACCAAAATTTTGTAAAAGGTTTTTCTTTAGATCAAGGGCATTCGCCCATGTATGTATGAATTCAATACATGAGTAATTCTTGTACAAAATTGTTAACCTACCGGTAATTAACTATAACTATATGCGAAATAAATTCAATATTTTAATTAAATGGAAGTAAATGGTGGTGAAGAAACACAAGTGCTAAGTTAATTGGACTAAAGAGACAAAAAGACAGATGATATTTTAAATTTATCTATAGCATTAAATAAATTAACTTCAGTAACAAAGATGCAAAAATCAATATTTCTATTTAAATCATTTATAAAGAACACACAATGAAAATACATTAAAACCGCACTTAAAGGACCACCATGCTACGTGGGACACTTTTTTCCAGAACTTTTTTTCTTCGTTTTAATGTCCCACAACCTTGGAAAGCAGAGCACCCCATTACCCGGGACAGTTATTTCAGAACCAATTAACAAATTCACACCTTTTTTAATCCTGACTATGCAGGACAGCACCAGGTAGTCCAGTTATACAAGTGTCATTCATCAGTTTATTATGCCTACAAACTCCGCTCTAGTGAACAAGACTGTTTGCACACTTTACGAGTAGTTGATGTCATTTCTGTTGTGCAAGAAACCTTAAGTATACAATTTTAAACCAAAATCATTACTTACACATTTCTCTTCTTTCATGTCTGACCATTATGTTAAATTGCTATTAAAGCTTTATTATGATATTGTCTGTTCATTTCTTGATATTTTAGGGTGCATAAACTTTAAAGAAAACATTCTATTCTTTTAAGTGAACTTTTCTTTCAGGACTGAACTTTACATTTAAACTTCTTTTACAGCAAATAATAAATACCAATGTATTATGTATCCTTGTGAAAAATGACTAAATTCAAATTTTATAAAATATACTGTAAAACATAAAAAGAAATTTAAAACAAATAAACTATAACACAATAAGTACACTTAAATATTAATACAATTTACAGAGAATATAACATTAAAACTTAGATATAAGCAGCAGTATAATGAATTGATTTGTAAGAACCCACTAAGAGGACCACCTCACTAAGTGGGACACTTCTAAAAAGAACCACCAGTGTCCCTCTTAGCGAGGTTTTACTGTATACTATAATAGATCCACAGGACCACAGTAAGAACTGTTGTTTCCAGCTGCAGGATCCACATGGCTACAACAAGGACTGTACTTTCCAATTGCTTGATCTACAGGGTTACAGCAAGAACTGTAGTTTCCAACTGTTATATCCAAAGGTCCCTGCTTGAACAATAGTTTTAGGCTGTTAATTATGATGACAAGATATGTTTAATTTCAAGGCAGAACCATTAACAAAAGCCTAAAATGAATCAGAATAAAAGAGCAACAAGACTTTCTTCCAAGATACTTCCTTTAATAATAAATAATTTGGACATTTTGATGTTCCAAAAATCATTAAACAAATATATGTTCCAAATGTCCCTGTTATGTGCTTCATTCATTGTTGTATCATGCCATTGGTTGAAAATTATCAAAGTAAAACAAGACAGTAGCATTGTCCAAAACACTAGTCACTTACAGTTTCAAGCAATGATACCATGTAATAAGCACATGACATTATGACATAAAACTTTACACATTATCAAGTCCATGGGCAAACAGTGAAAGCAGCACTATACCTGCCTCATGTGGACACTATCTCCACATAACTGAAATACTGTTGGTGGGACGATAAACCCAATAAACAATCATAAATAAACGAAACTTCGAGCCAAACAGTAGTAAAAAATCAGCAAAGTAAAATGTGACTGTAGAATTGTCAAAAACACCAGTAAGTCATCACTTTTGTTTCAAACTGGTACAATCCTGTAGGAGAAGAGGTTTGCACAAAATTTTCTCCACGTACAGACCAATAGGGAAACAGACAGAAACCCCATATTCAGGTATACACCTCACAAAGGACAGGGAAACTGAACTAGCATATATTTTTCTTTTACAGAGGCAACCATAAATAAAGACTGATATTTCATTTTAAACTACGATAACTATATCATTCATCAACAGCAATGCTTTCTTTCTGTTATATGGAGACAGTGTTTACTCATTGCAGATATATTGCTGCCTTCACTTTTGAAGCATTGTACCACACTCATTCACATTCTCTAAACACAGGGCCGACCATTCACATTATCTAGACACCAGGCCGATCAATCACATTATCTAGACACAAGGCTGACCAGTCACAGAATAATCCTAATATTTGTTTCAGCATAAGCTAGAGAGCTTGACCATTACTATTTTTAAGGTACCTTTAGTCCTGGATTTAAACTCAGGTCCTTCCAAACCTAGAGCCGATGCTCTACGTATTATGCTACCCGGGTTTGTTAGAATGTTTCATAAGTGTTTGATAATTGGTACACAATAGCACAAGAGTGGTAAAATGGCATACTGTATGTACAAATAGGGACGCATGGGTAAATCAAATCATTTGGACACACAATCAGAATATTTATAGATTATATCAACACAGAGAGTAAAAATTAAAAAAATTACAATCAAATTTGAATAAATATAAATATTATATATGAAAGCTAACAAAAATGTTTAAAAAAACAAACTTAAGACAACAGAATGGATGCTCATTTAACTTCCACTCCATGTCCTTTTTATCTTCAAACTTGAAATTGTACTCGTTGTAAACTCCTAGCCTTTCATCGATAGCTGACCTTGACAGGTGCCTTTTCCATCAGTCAGTCGACACATTTGTCAAACAGTTGCAATTTTCATGGACAAACTCCAAACAAAAATTAAGCATTCTTGGATTACTTAAACGTGGAACTTTGTCTTAAATGTGCTTATTTTACCATGGTGAAACACAATGCCAGGCCAGGTCTTACATAGTTTCTCTGAGCTAGTTACCAAAAGCTAACGTCAATATTTGGAATTCACCTTTAAACTCTCAGTCTGCTACACAATTTTTTTAAAACTTAGGCAAACAGAGAAGATCCAGATAAGGTGACCATAATTCATTTTGCTGCCGAGTCTCTTGCAATATGTCAAGGCACTTTTTCATGTCTCAAAACTGTGCCAATATCATCCATCGATATATTGCGATTTTTGACACCATGAAACCATAACACGATACCATGCAAACAATCAAAACTTTACAATATGGTATAAAAAAAGTAAATGACACGATGAAGCAAACAATGATATAAATCGGAAACTTGCCCACAATTACTGTCCATAGGATAGTATTCCAAACATGTATGGGCACATTTGGGATTTATCTGTGTATCATTTTTAATAAGAAAGTTAAATTTCTTATAAAAAGAAATAAATAAACAATTATTTGTGTTTCAGAAGTTTTTAACAATCATTTAAGATAATTGAAAATGAAATATTTTGGTGAAGTATTGTGACATGAATTTAATCGGATAAAATACTGTGATGGTATCATGATACAATTTTTCTGGTGGTACCCAGCTCTAGTCTCAATGTAAGGAGATGACTATGTTTGTTTTTGTTTTTTGAAAAACATCGCAGCTACCATTTGTGATCATTATAGCAACATCCAGCTATTTGGTGGAGGACGACCCCAGACAAATGTCTGGGTAGAACCATTGGCGCATCGCAAGTCAGCTGGAAGACCTTCCCACGTGGTAAAAGGCTTATCAGTCAGCTGACTTACTAACCGATGACTATACCATTACACCATGGGTGTCCTAGAAGATGACTTAGAATAGGTAGGGGGTTATTAGTACAATGCTAAGAGTTTGAAGGTCTGTCCTCCTGAGACATTCCACCAGAATATCTTGTTTTTTGCACCCATAGTTCACTGAACCCTATTCACAAGTGATAAAGCTGTTGTTATTTCCCTTTAGCACCATCTCGAAAGTCCTTGTAATTGTTGCCAATAATGTATCCCCTGCAAACAAAACAACAAAAAACAACATTTCACAATAAATAGAAGAGATGTAGAAGGAGCATGAAGTAAATAAGAAGCAAGAAGAAGAAATAAGAAGTAGAGCTTTTCACCAATCACTCTTTTATAAGAATTGCTCAGGCCAGAGACTTCAATTCACAATATAACTAAAGCAAATTAAGATAGATGTATATGTCTGCACCATTATAATGACCTTACAATCACATTTAAGGTACAAATACATAACTGAGTTAGAAAGGAATTCAATTAGGCAGTTGACTTGAGCTTACATCATGGCTTAGGCTCAAAACTGGTTGCTGAAAATAGTCTTAAGCCTTTCTTCGCATACCGTACATGCAGAACAGTTATAATGACTTGAATATAACAATCAGAACATGCACACAAAACCAAGTGTATAATAATATTTTTTCTGGCTGTTTTTATTAACCTTCTTACTGACTAACAAATGAAATTATTCTCTCTGCAGTTAGGTACAGACATAGAAAAGACAAAGGAAATAAAATTAAAACAACTGTGAAAAATTTTTGACAACATTTTACAGCAATTTTAATCTTTTTTGTGGAAAAATAACAAAAATTTAACACTAATTTGTTAAGTTTTGGATCTTGAATGTTAAGTTATATAAGTCTGAAGTAAACTTTCCATAAATATTAAGCAAAATAAGAAACAATTAGAATGAAATGTAAACAAAAAACATCACACAATTACATATAAAATGTATATTGAATAAGATATGTTTAATACTGATTTTATAGTGCCTGATATATATGTACAGTGCACTTTCAGAATTCAAAGTGGAACTTACAAAACAAAGCACTAAGTATGAGCTAGTTAAGGGAGATAAGTCATATCAATTCTGATAGTATGATTTGTCTCCCTTAGACCAAGAATTGGGAGACATGCATCTTCTATTTATAGCCCATTTCATAGAAAGGAATGTAAAAATATTTATTTTTTAAATTAATAGCATTAATTTTTTGAAATTTTAACTTAAAGTTACATTGCATACCTTTACTTAAACAGTATCTTAATAACATTTTGTAATGCTGTCAAATTAACATCTTCATTCATTCATGTAATATTAGGTAAACATAAGCAGTTTCTTTATATATTGTTGTCCTGCACTTATTAAATGTAGTATAAGCCAGCAGCAAACTTTGAAGATAACTTTGCAACAATAAAACAATGACAGACCATTTAGAATATAAGTGTGATTGTAATTAGAAGTAGAAACCTATACAGGCCATTTCACATGACAACTTGTGTGATTATTCAACATCATTGTTCTCCTGACAACAATAAGTACCTCCACCTCAGTATGATACATAACATTGAATAATTAACATATTTATCACAAATGTACAACATCTAGTGTCAGACTTTAAGCTATTTCTAGCTATCCTGCTTATTTCTAGCTTCTCTGCCTTGATAAAGTATGATAAACTTTCATGCAAGTTGATTAAGTACAGGTATATCACATTTTGAAGTTAAAGTTCAGTCATTTTTAAGTTATCATCATAATCACCATCAACATAATTATCATCATCATCATCATCATCATCATCATCATCATCATCAAGTTTTCGACTTCTTATTGATTTACAAGAGAACAGACATCATTAAGTTTAGTATGTATTGTAATCAATTTATAACCGGCCGCAATAGCTCAACTGGTAGAGGGTTTGGCTTGCGGATCGAGAGGTCGCGGGTTCAAACCCAGGCCAGGTCAAACCAAAGACTTAAAAGTTGGTAGAAGTGGCTTCCCTCCTAATGCTCCGGGCTAAGGGGACAGCATTACGCCTGACTCGTTGGTATAATGATAGAAATGTCGCTGCACAGTATCGACAAAAATGCTGGCAAATCCCAATCCATAATCAATTTATTTATTTCAAGAATGACAAAAATACTTACAAAGTAAGAACCTGGGTGGTAAAGAACATTCCAAAGCCTCCATACAAGACAGCTTTCTGTGCATGACCTGCAAATACAGGGGTTTATATATGAGATCTCATATATATTTAACAGATTATATAAATGTTCATAGGGATGTCCTCTCATACTAAAGCCTGGATGATATAAAAACGTATTCATATAGACAAGAACCCTGAAACACCATCCAGATCTTAATATCCACAATGAACATACATAAAACAAGTCTAACACAAAAAAACTTTTTCCAGCATCTGTACTTATGTATGTATGTATGTCAATTTATTGTGTTTTATAATTATGATGGTTATAAGGTCTCACACTGTTTTAGTAAAAAAATACCAACTTACCAAAGTATGGGTAGCTCATAAAAGATCCCAGGAAAAATGCTATTGTAGAATTGTACCAGCACTGATACATCACTTTGTTTTGGCTCAATTCACTGTTAAAGGAAGTTTTGTTCTGAAAAAGAAAAGGAATAGAAACATTCTCCATGGTAACCATGTAACAAATCTTTGTTGACAACCCACACATCATGGGATCAAAAGCTGTCTTGGGTTCACTTCATACTGACATACACCAATGAATAATTCTTTTCAAATGTTCTGTTCCAAAAGTGTCAGTGAAGTCTGTTTACATAAACAAGGTACGAAGCTCAACAGTGGAAGGAGGATCCCCAGCCGACACATCAGAAAATGGCTAGAAATTCAACCAAGATTCCATCAGTATAGGCCTATACAGAAAGAGCAACAATCTTCAACTCACAATTTCTTCATTGGTAAAGGTATTCAAGACAGCAAGGATAGATGGGTGTTGACCCTGTGAGACTCTCTAAATGCACTGATCCATGAAGCAGGAAGTGCTACCCGTACAGGCTGAAAGTGGTCAGCAACAGAGACTGTTAGCCAGACAGAGAGAGCAATCAAGCACAAAGACACAGGGTTGTCACTAGAAATATTTTGAGCAGGCTCATTTAACTTTTAAGGAGGCTAGGCTATGCGAGTGCTGAAGGCGAGAAGCGCTGCTAGGGGGGTCCGGGAGCATGCTCTTGACCGATTTACATTTTTTTTTAAAATTTGAGGCGGCCCGATTTTCATTTGAGGCGGTCAAATCGGCCGCCAGCCGCATCCTAATGACAACCCTGAGACACTGTTGGGATGTCTTCAGTAAGGAATCGGTGCCACAAAGACTCTTCTGTTAAGCCGGTCAGACCAGAGAGGCCAGCCATGATCCAGTCAGAGGTCAGGAGGGCAGAAGAGAAAACAAGTCAAACTAGAGAAGTGGAAAGGGGAGCACAGAAGCATGGAATACTTGGAATGCCAGGAAGGTGACCTGAAAATACATCTGAAAGTGTGAACCACTTAGATAGTAATTCCTCCTTAAGTCGGTCCATGATCTCCTGCCTTTCCCTGCAAACCTTGCCATTTGTGTGATAAGGCTGGCACTCAATAGCACATCTGTAGCACTTTCTTCTTTCTCTACAGCATTGACATAGGGAATGTTACAGGTGGCGACATGACTCTGTGATCAAAGAGGTGTCTGACCAGATAGAAGGTGAAAGGATCAAGGTGCGCATAGAAGTAACCCTAAGCGAGGCCAAACATTTGTGAAGCCAGGTGAAAATGCCAAGTCACATCCACCACAGTAGACATCACCACCTGATGGAACATGAGCATGGACTTTGAGAAGAGACTGGTATTTCCAAGTGTTGTTCAGACCAGGCTGAGGCCAGATATTATTTTGTGGTCCATGACAGGGAAGAAGCTCATCGTCATTGAGCTGACGGTACCTTGGGGTCCAGATGTGAGGAAGCATAAGAAAGGAAGAAGGCAAAGTACACAGAGATCCTGGATGATTAAAAATGATGAGGCTGGCATAGATGGCTATCCCTGCTATTCCTGCAGGGAGAGACTGATAGGGATGATAGGGAGAGACGTAGGATTATCCAGAGAATGTGCCAAGCTGTCAAGCGTGCATCCAGCTATATATGCACTTTAAGCACTTATCCCTT
Source organism: Sinonovacula constricta (assembly GCA_007844125.1). Taxonomy (NCBI): domain Eukaryota; kingdom Metazoa; phylum Mollusca; class Bivalvia; order Cardiida; family Solecurtidae; genus Sinonovacula; species Sinonovacula constricta. The sequence goes on from CM017557.1 coordinate 12,058,183, forward strand.
TTTTGTGTAACGTTGTGAGGAACCTAATAGAATAGAATATAATAAAGATGTAATAGTCAATTTTGTGAGATAATTTAGTAAAATAAAAAAGCAAAGCCACCGATAAACTCGGACTATGTAAAATAAAAAACAGATAATATACAAAATAACCTTCCTAACAATACAAAAGAATTTCTAGTATATAAATATGTGATGCCTGTCACATAATGACATTCATGTTTTTACCCTGACATTCATTCATCTGATACTGTAATGTAACATTAACACATTTATTATTTACTTGAAAATTAATTAATATGGTAATATTACATTACAACATATAACAATGAGGATTGTAATGTAATATTACCATATTAATTAATTTTCAAGTAAATAATAAATGTGTTAATAGTTTTCGGTTAGATAATAATTGTTTAGTTAGACATTGTGCCGTTTAAGTAAGCTAAGTGCAAAAAGTCAATTTAGAGTAGGACTAAGAATGACATAATTAATAATCAAATCAAGGAAATATACTATGACAAACAATGAAACTAGTACGAACAGCAACTATGATACACAACGTGACCTGATTCGGACCGTGATTGATTCATACGTCAAAACATAGCAGGAAATCATGGGACGCTGCTCAGGTCAAAAGACACAAATAACAATTATAATATGACTTTTAGTTTTTATTAATACCGATACCAGAAAATAATAGACGTAGGTGACACAATAAACAAATGAGATGCATCGTTAGCATAAAGTAGATATTTGGGGCTGCCTGGAAAAAAGAAGCAGAGGGGATTGATATGAGACAGGGAGAGGTTTTTATGTTACACTGTTGATAGACTGTAAAATGTAACTTTCACAAATAAAATTGTAATCATGGGATGATGTTACGTTCTACAATCACAATACTGAAAGAACATGAAAATTCATTTTTTATTGTAAGACTGATGATGTACCTGGAATTTATTCAGAATTAAGACCTATTTCTACTCATTTTTGAAGCATACTTTTGAACAAAAATTATGCAGTTTAAAATAAACGAAGAGTCAAGATTTTTATCAAGTATCCATTGTAAACAGGACTCTCTCACTCTCTGTGTAAGGAGAAAAGAACTCGTACCTTAAGAAAAGAAAATTTTTGCATTGTTTTATCCCGTAGCAGGAATTTTTGGCAATTCTTGGAGCACATACATATGATTTACAATCAGCAAAAAATAATTTAAAATATCTTAAGTTGTTGTTACCGGTATTTATCCTGCGAAAGGATAATTCTGGTTGTAGTGAGATTCAATGTGTGTTTTTGGCGTTTGTTGAATAAAGCTTAATTGTAACCACAATCACCTTTATTTCTTACTTCTAAACTGGAAACATGTTAAAATTGGCGAAATATATCCGATCAGTTTCAAAACACAACAACACCGAAATTAGAAGAAAGTCGAAATTTGTGACGTTATTACATATGGTTCCAGGAATAGTTGTACCAATACAATCTCGTACCATTACAATCTCATACAGATTGGGAATAGTTGTACTACATAATACATATGTAGGTAAATTTTCAGTATAGAGATTGTTTGTAAAAAACTTCCAGGACTTCATCTGTACTGCCGATATGTTCCAAATATTCCATCTTATATTTGCCGATCCTCTTGTGTTTGTAAGTGAATTCAGTTTGATTACTGACAATTAAGTAATTAAATGTATTATCTTTGATAATTTCGAAGATAAAAACAGACATGTGATCTTCCCTTGGTTCCAGAGAGATAGATTACATGCAACATGTTCTTAGTATAGGTGTTTTGTCTAAATTGGCGATTCTTCAAGTGGGTCTCTTGCCAAATGACCATTCCAAGCCGGTAACTGTTGGGTTTGCTCAATTTGTTAAATGACTCATCACGTATAAATTTACTTTTATATTTTGCTTGCATGTGAATACCTTTGTCCTGTGCCGTTTCAAATTTTGGTATATGTTGCAAACTCTCATAGGACTTTGTCATATTTTCTTATTCATGGAATGGAAACCACGGTCACTCGTTTTGTTTGCCCCCTTTTGTTTCTAATTCCAGGATTTGCCACCAATTTAGACACTAAACTTAACATGGTAAACCTTTACACAGCAGTCATGGTTTAAGAAAAAGATTATCAATACTAGACTAAGTTTTATGAGTACACACGAGCACATCAGTTTCAACAAATGCTTTAGTCTGCTGACAAAATGGCGCTATGACGCGATGAGGTCACACATATAATTAGCACTAGTTTTTTTGTTTGTAAGGCATGTACGCAGGTCAGTTGGTGTTTGAATTATTCTGTCATTTAGTTGCCTTCATTCAAGTGCATGCATGTCCATTTTTCTACATATTTACTTGATTTACGTAGAGTATTTAGAGTACCGAAGTTAACGGAAATCATTGTACTTTTGCAGTCAGGAGGTTTGTCAAACACAATAATAATGCTGAAAATTAGTACCATGACTTGATAAGGAAAAAACTAAAGAGTTCAGTCTAATTAACCTGAGCTTGCGTTTGGGTAAATAGGGAATAGTTCTTATAGCACCTTATTAACAGGTTCTGTAGTCATCAGCTTTGAATAATTCCATGTTGGTTCCTATCTCTGCTTTCTTATTTTCAGAAATCTAGGGCAACACCTCCCTTAAAAAATAATATTTCGAAGCTCAGTCCAATGCCTGTGTCAGCAAATGCATATAAAATTGCTTCCATTTTCAACAGTGTTGTGTTAGAAAATAGAACATGTGACACTGATTGGGCATGATCTCCGCCATTCACTAAATGGGTGTGGTTATATTGTCAATTAGGGGATTACAGTTGGTAATGGTTGCCTTCTTACACCAGTAGGCGGGATAAGAATTATTGTCTCGACCAATCAACACTCGGTACTCTCAATTATGGGCAGTGATCTGTTTTGATCTGTTTTGATTAGCTGCACACATACAGGTGCTGGTCGCTTGCAGTAGGTTATATTGCATAAACAAATGGTTGGCTGGAAGCTAATAAGTTAGATGAGCATATCAAAATTGACACAATGAAGTGACTTTAACAGTCGCGTGTTTGCATTAACTGTGCATATATCCATAGCAGCCGATCTGTGTAAGTAAAACCAGTATCGATCGATAGGTCTGTACTTGTGTAAGTGAAGGTCATTAACGGTCACACATCTAGCAGATGACAACAATATAAAAAATTAGTGGTCACACACTGATGTTCAAGTTTTGTTGAGCGGCAACATATTATATGTCACTTTAAGAAAGAATTGTCAGTTCAAGATCACAGCTTTTCATTTGTTTGTCATGCAATCATCTCATGAATAGCCCATTGTAAATGCCACCACTAATATGAAAATATGTAATTCATATATAGTCAAAAGTGTGACTATATCCGAAATGGTACGACTATTCCCGGTACGAGATTGTAGTGGTACGACTATTCACCCTTACATGTGCCTTTTGTTGCATTATAAGAAACATTGACACCTGTCGACGAACTGAAACGTAAGATTGGGAAATGTTTACTTTGATGTTCCATAAGGTTATCTCTCTGCTGTCTGTCATGGCTGCGACTGAATCCTCCTTTTAAGTTGTTTGATAGTGTTTTCCTGCCCTTTTATTTAACTTCGACTGAAGTAACCAGAAGGTAAGCACTTTCTTCTATCCGCATTTCGGTATTGTTTTATAACCCGGTGCGGGTGAAAAAATTACCTCGATTGAATTTTCAGTGTTGAATTTCAAATACAATTATTAATAGGGGTAAAAATCAAAACAAAACTCCATCTGATTAGCGATCATTGTAACAGTTTATAATTGTATACAATGTATGCATACTGAACTTTAAGTTTTTAAGTTAGAAAAAAAAATTCTTAAGCGATGCGTGTATTAATATTTTATTCTCGAATAATAGTAAAGACACAAGGTTGTTTTGGCAAGAACACATTTATATAAACCTGATAATGTTTTCTGTATAACATATTTTATATTTTATTTGTTAAAATAATTGCATGTATACGTATATTTTAGAACAAAGAATGGTCAATGGAATTTTACCCAGACAAGTGTGAAATTCTCAGAATACACAGAAAAAAGAAACCGATTATCTTCCCATACACACTTCATGACACCACCCTCAGAACACGCAAAATATCTCGGGGTCATTATCAGAAGTAACCTCGATTGGTCATCTCACATAAACACTATCACAAACAAGGCCAAAAACAGGCTGAGATTCATCAGACGAAATGTCAAAACACAAAACAAACAACTAAAAGAGGCTGCATACAGAACATATGTACGCCCCCAGGTCGAATATTGTTCAACTATATGGCACCCATGGCAGAAACACCTCACACACAGAATAGAAATGGTTCAAAGGTCAGCCGCAAGGTATGTTCAAAATGACTATAACTACACAAGCAATGTCACAAACATGCTCAGAGAGTTATTAAAGTGGTCTTCTCTCGAGCAACGCAGAAATCAAGCCAGTCTCACAATGCTACACAAAATACATAATAAACAGGTCAATGTCGATCACATTCATCTCACAACTACACGAAACAACAAATTCCTTAGTCCCCACTCAAAAACAAAACACCACATGAACTCATTATTTCCGCGGGCTATACGACTTTGGAACGAACTTCCGACTGAGATTAAGGATGCCCCAACTGTACCTGCATTTGCAAGTGGCCTAAACAAGTTTTATGCTTTTTAATTGATATGATAATTTAGTTATTTTATGTTTTCATTAAAATTTCATAAGTAAATTATTAGTCTTAAATTGTCAATGTTCAGGACTTGCGCCTGCCTTATGTAGTCAGTATTGACTTTTGGCAGTATAAAGTTGAAGTTGACAAAAACTAATTCAAGTACTTATCAACATATAAAAGATGAATGCATATTGATGGTATAAAAAATACCATATTTTAAGGCAACAAGATGTTGGAACGTAGTAGGTACCTTAATTGTTTGTTTTAAAAGAAGTATGAATTGCTGTGTTTATCTTTTCGTGATTTAAATGTGTTTCACCAATAAGCATAAAAGTGAGTACCATAGTGTGAAAAAATATTTGGAGAAATTATATTAACAGAATAGGTGCAATAATGTTCCTTTTGTACGTCCACATGAATTTTAAAACTCGATTTAAAAAAACAAAAACAAAAAAAACAAACAAAAAAACAACAACATACATTTAAAACAATAAAAGAATTGTAATATGTAATTTTTAGGAGATTACTGTCATCAGTGAAGAAAAACACTTCAACAAAATGAAGGTTGTTAATATTATTTTGTCGCTTTGAGCCATTTTGTATTTTATCATTACCGACTCAATACTGGTGAATAAAAACGTTTTAAAGCGGTAAACACATTTATTATTTGGATTTTCTTATTTATCTATATTGTTGTTGTTTTTCTTTTCTTATAAATGAATGGAATAACATCGACAATGCTGCTATGTGTAAAGAATGAGCTTTTCATCAAATTTATCTCATAACAAGATTCTTTTTTGCAATGCCACTTTTAATACACTTTAAGTAGAATACATTCTTTTTACAGTTTTTTCAAAAACATGTTTATTGTAAGGAGTGGGAAGAATAAACTGTCCTTTTATACGCGTTTTATTGTCTGTTTTACTGCCCATAAAAGACTTCAATTAAATTTTTGATAAGATTTGTTCTTTTATCAAATGAATTCTATAAGACGATAAGACAATGCATTGTATCTATGTAAGTTTTGTGACTGTCTTTTTCACAAGCAATGCACGGATCTATCGCCATGGCGAAACACAGTACGTATCCTCACTCACAAATACAACTCTCCCTTTGATAATTTCAAAATTAACAATTATTTAAATGGAAACAATACTATTAGGTGCTTACAATTAAGCCTTGTTATATTCCGGAACGATATGCAGACAATGCAAAGAAACACAACAACGTAATAAACAGATAGCGTGCAAAATGCAAGTTCAATATCACCGTGATAATGGCTCGTTTTCTCTTAACTTATACATGAGGGTTAGAGCAAAACCACGTTGCCTGACATGTCTGTTGATTTCACAGATTTCGCGCATTTTAACACAAATGCTGCTAAATATACTTCTTCAGTTAATATTTCCAGTCAATATTTTTTTTTTTGTTAAATATGTACATACCTGTAAGAAGCAAGAGATGGCACTTTGTTAATTCGCCATTAATTAAGGTCCTAATTAAGCGAGCATCAAAGGTGCTAGTCATGCTAGTGTGTCGGGGTTCTGGAGCAGAAAACTTTCGAAATGTAGCAGCCAAACAGAGACATTTTCTGGATTTCAGAAGCTGCTTGAAACTTTACAATACCACGAATGAACACATTTCAAACTCATCGAAGTTGCTTTTTTCTGTTATTTATAATATATATAATTTGCTTCCAAAGGAACTATTTGATCTCTTCCAGATTATAGGTTACGAAATTTACGAGATGAAAACTACCACCAAATGCACACCTTTAAGGACAAAAATAAGAACCAGACTGCCAAAGTGCACGTATGCGGATTTTTTCCTTTGTTGAATGCATATGACACGGAAGGGCGCACCTGAATAATGTAAATTACGTGTGCCTACATTACGATTCCATATGCGTGCATTTTAAAACGAAAGTAGTTTAATTTGATTGCGTTTTAAAGACATTTTAGAAGTGAATAGATGCCTGTTCGTCTTATCCGTAACACTGGACACATATGTGACAATTATACTACTAGTGCCATAAAGTCCGGACCGCCCCCGCCCCACACTTCTAGATCCGCCCATGTGCACCTACAATCAAATTGTGATACCGTATGCAGGGTGAAGTGTTAAAGAAATAAATAAATGAGAGTTAATTTTAAACTTAATGTATTTTTGTCTCGTCCGATAGTGCTTAAAGACATTTATTTTAGACCTTATTTAAGATTAAAATGCAATGATATAGAAATTAAAAGTAATTTCTGTTATCAATTAATGACGAATAAGAATAGTCATGTCTCTCAGATAAAGCCGACCTTGTCGGAGTAAAAGAAAAAAATGTATTTTTCACTTCGCCATAAAGTTTCACGATTGTTTACTGTTTTTACTAACTTAATTTATGCTCATTATTAATTGGCATATAAAAAGAATTTGTTTTGTAAATATTTGCTATCGATAACTTACAGCTATGTTTCCCGGCTTTACATTATTGGTCTTTTTTATAGAACACTGAAGGTTTTTATTCACATTTCTTTTAAAACACAGTTTATAAGATTTGTATTTGCCTTTAAATGTGTATTCGACAGTTTGCCTATGTCATATACATATAACAATATTGAACCATTGTTTGGGGAAATTTTGGCATATTTATTATAGAAATTTATTCTTTAGACATAATAAATACTGTTTTAACATTCTGAATTGTTAGACAGAACTAATCGCAAAAAATATCATTCTGTATATTCTTTGCAACCTGTATAAAAAGCCCAATAGTGGTCTCTGCTAAAAATAGATATCGGCATTAGATCGGATTACTCGGATGACTATATAACGTGATCTCAAAAGTAGTTGGTCACGCGGTTTTCTTAGTCTAAAAGTGGCTATCTCTGCAGCGTGGCTCGGATAGGAAATACATGTTTGCAATGACGAGTGATGATTTTTGCTTGACTGTTCCCACAGATCTAGGATATCAATGAACAGCATTTCTGCAGGAACGTTTCAGATATTAAATGATATATTTGGTTATTTGAGAAAAACAGGTTCAAACTGTTAGATAACGCTTTTAAATATGAAGTGCAGTTGAAACATGTCTCATCCTTTGAACCTAGGGCCTCCTGTACATTGAGCCAACACCCCACCTACTTGTAATTGGCACATCACCTTTAATTTGAAAACAGTTTCATGCAGTTAATAACTAGCATTATTGTTTACAATAAGGATAAAATCTTATTCTTAACTTATTAGCATTAGAAAAAAAACAGGCAATATTGGTGCAACTGTTATTGCTTAGGAGAATATCTTCTGGCTTAGGTAAATAGAGTCTCAGCTTAGTATTGGAGCTCATCTCCAAATAGGACGATAAAACCAATAAACAAACATTCTTGAAGTTGTCTGATCATAATCTGTACCAATTCCTGCCGAGTCTCTAGCAATATGTCTATGCACTTGGATGCAGATGTTAGTAGATGTCTAAGAAAAAGTTTGGGATAATTAACAAGTTGTATTATAAGGGAAGTGTGCATGGTCTATTTTTAAAGGAATGTTATGAGAAGTGGATGGACGGATCGCACAGTTAAATCTTGTAAATACTACCATCACATGAGTTTTTTTCCTATGAAAATCCAGCTTCAAGAAATATTTTCAGTTTAATTTACAGGAGGACTTTAAATTGGGTTTCAATGGAGTCAAAAGAAGTTTCAAGGTTTTCCAATTTTATTGTAAATGAAAATATATTGTTTACAGTATAATTTAATGTATAATTCATTATTTCACATATATTTTAAATATATCCACAATTCAAACAAAGAATCAGTACAAATAATACATACAAATAAAACAGTTGTTATGAGAAGATCGTGTTAATATAATATGTAAGCATTCTCTTCTAATGAATTGAAAGAAAATAAAAATATAAGTTTCTCGACTTCCAAATGATAACCTTACTCCGTAAAAACAAAGGAATAGGTTCTAGTTATACTTAAGTATTTAAACATGAAGCTCACACATCACAAACCCTTAAAATAACTCTCTCGCATATAACCTTACAGATTATATCAGAATTATTGGTCAGTATAGTTGTTATTGTTAGTTTGGCTGTGATAAGCAGAATGAGATATTTTATTTTTTTAAAAGTGAAAGTAAATGTGTGGGGTTTTTTTGTTGTTTTTTATTTGGATATATTGTTTACAAAATATTAAGTAAAGCAAGTGTGGATTCTGCAAATAACATAATATGGTGGGAAATGAAAGCCTTATTACTAATACTGCTCATCCATAGTGACATTACTGTTTAAGCCACTTTATTCTTTGACGTTTAACTAATTAGCCAATTAGGAGGGGTTTTGCTTTATAAAAATTGTAATTTTTTGTTTATACAAAATAATATTTCTTCTACTATTAACATTTTAAACATCAAGGCATGTAACGCTTTATTATGTTAAAAGCAGTATTTATAGTTATCTGTCTACCGGTACTTTGTGTCTCAACATTCATTCCTACCGACTTAATATATTGAAAGTATGCTTTAGTTAAACTGCCTGTTTGTACACAATGGCAGGAACGGTGGTCTGTTATATGTAAAACTTTTTGCTGTCAACAGCAATATATTTCAAAGTTTGTTTTTGTTTGGTAATTGTTAAGTAGTTGTTAAGTAATTGTTTTGTAATTGTTAGGTAATTGCTTTTATATTGTAAGGTTATTGGTTCTTAAATGCATTAAGAAAACTAGATGCTCAAAGGGTTAAGAGCTGTTAGGTATCAGGTACAGTTTTCCAGAGTTTTTTTACATTACCTAAAAGGTTTGCCAGTATCTCTGGTTTTTAACCTTGCTTGATACACAACATGCTATTAGCATGTAAAATATATAGAATTATAAAATTTAACATGTTTCATCTCTTTATTTCTTGAAGGGGAAACGGAATGCTTTTCATAGAAACATATCTTCCACAGACATTTGAATGTTATTTGCATTAGCACTGTATAATTAGTACTTACGTTTTGATAATTAAATAGCATTTCATGCTAAAAGGTGTTACGTTGTGCTTTATATACTTCTGTAAAAAACTGATTGAGTACTGACACAAAAATTAAAATGTGAAAATTTAGTATGTATTTGTTATTGTTTGTCTCCAAAAATTAAAGAACTTTAATCATAATCTTTAATGTATTACTACATAATTATATTGAACTACATAGTGCCTGTATAAGAACACATATAACATCACACCAGTTGCGTTTTGTAATAAGGGATACCCGAGTTTGTAAGTCTTTAGACCTTTGGGCTCGAGTCCCAGATTGGGGTGAGAACTTTCATGTGGGAAGGTTTTCCAGCTAACCTCCGGTGTGCCAGTGGTTCTACCCAGATATAAAGTTGGGGTCTTCCTCCACCAATAATTATCTAGACGTCGTCAACATGACCATAATTGTGTCAGTGCGATGTAACCAATACAAAACAAACAGGTGTCCAGACAAACAAAATTGCATAAAATTAGATACCATGATAGCTGAAAATATGATGGGGCTGTGTGTCACTAGCATAGAATGTGCATTATGTTGTTAAGACATGTTGACCAATGGAAAAGAAAATGCAACAACAATGCTCTAGTATGACCTTAACAAAACTGCAAATCGAAATGTTTCTGAACCTGAAATGTGTAATAAACCTACCCTAATATTAAAATAATTGAGTAATGCATATCAATACAATTCAAAATAGAATAATTCCATTTAAAGTCAATACACAATTCAATAAGTTTCAATTCAAATTTAGAAATACACAGTTATAACCTGATATTAATAATAAGGTTAAAATATAGTTTAGCAGGTAGAAATCACAGCAAAGTCATCCGTTTATGAAAACAGATAGTGATTAGTTAACAGACCTTGCGGAGTCCCATTGGTAAAAGCGGGAAAAAGTTTGAATTTCACATGCATCCTACATATGCATACTAGACAAGTCACATGGTTAAAATAAGACATCCCATTACTGGATACTGCGCAGACAAGTTATACCAGACATAAAAACACGAAAAACATGTGCACACACATTTAACAAACTGGCAATTACATATTGAGGCGGTGGGGTTGGGGGATAAAATTTTATCATATTTCAACACTATGTTTTGAAATTACTTTGATAAATATTTTTTTATTTTTTTAAACTAAATCAAAATATTTAATTATTTGTCGGAAATGGATGACACAAAATGTTGCAAACAGTATTATAAATCACAGCATTAATCACACATAAAAGAACACTTGAAGGCTTAAATATTTCACCAATACTTTCTTAGAAGATTTTATTTTGATCATTTGTAAGAAAAAATGTGTGAAAGTTTGTCATGATGCAGTTTGTAAACTTTATTTCCATGATAAAGTCTTGTTCTTAGAAATACAACCACAAGCACAGTGTATATAACTTTATAGATCCCTGATCTTGGCAGCCATCTTTGATGGCAACTTCAAGGGATTTTCAGATGAACTGTATAGAAGCGTAAAACTTATTTTCTTTTAATTTCTTCATTTGTGGTCCATAAATAAGAAGCTTTTACCACTGGAAAGCTCTTGAAATTCATATTTTTAACAGGCAATATTTTTTAAAATGGATAAATACACATAGAATTATTGCACAGACAAAAATACAATTATTGGCTCATCCTTAAACAAAATGAATAGTGATTTTTTTTTTGTATTTATTTCACCTTTTAAACTATCAAAATATAGTTTTGATATTTAAAATACTTCATAAAAGCTGTTAAATTTGATATAAAATTCACTAAAATAGACTGAAAAATAATTACGCAGTGGTGAGTTTAATACAGCACATATTTTCAGAGTTCCGCTCAAAAAATACACACAGCTTACACAAATTATCTGCAGCTTATCAATGACGAAAAAGGACAACAAAAATAGCGAAATTAATCGCAACACGCCAGTATTACGGGATGATCTGTCGAGATTAAGTACCAACTTATTTTACCCCACCTATAGATAGTTTCCACATCAGTGAAAATCCCTTATCTTGACAGCCATCTTTGATAGCAACTTCAAGTGATTTTCAGATGAATTGTATAGAAGCGTAAATTTTATTTTCTTGCAATTTCTTCATTTGTGGTCAAAAAATTAAAAGCTTTACACCATTGTCCAGAAAGTTCTTGAAATTCATATTTTAAGAATGCAATTATTTTAAATTGATAAATGCACAAAGAATTAATACACATAAATAAATAAAATTATTGGCTCATCCTTAAACAAAATTAACAGTGTAGCTTTCTTGGTGTTTTTTTTACCTTTTAAACTATCAAAATATAGTTTTGATATTTAAAATACTTTATAAAAGCTGATAAATTTGATATAAAATTCAGTAATTTACTCTTGTTACCTTTTTAACTATAAAAATCAAGTTAATATTTAAAATACTTCATAAAAGCTGCTTAAGTTGCTATAAAGTTCAGTCAAATAGACTGAAAAATAACAACACAGTGGTGAGTTTAATACAGCACATTTTTCCCGATTTCAGCCTGCATTAACTTCTGCCTTCAGAGATGGCTACCTTAATCTGTCTTATCAGTGCCTATGACATCACATGGAAACTATCTATTGCAATGTTACATGTAATTTGAAGTAACAGAAAACAGGAATGTGGGTGCTATGTAAATGAATTATAGTTTTCTACAAAATATTCTTAATCTGAATCATAGTAAAAACAATGAAGAAGGAATGACTAAATACTGAAGACAAGTTGATACTATTTAAACAATGAGATTGATATCAGCGCACCGTTTGACAAACCGGAAATGAATAATACGCATGTGTATACTTTTTGTAAATAATGAGGTGGTGACCAACTCATCGATATTATTAAATAAGTTACAAACACGCAATAGACAAATATGGCAGATCAAGAGCAGAAGGGACAGCAGTTTGCTGAAGAAGCCGAAAGGAAACTAAAATCTTCAAAAGGATTTTTCAGCTCAATGTTCGGGTATGTAAAATATTTTGACAGGCATATTTCAGCAAGGGATAATAAGGTGGGTGGGGTAATTTTGACATTTATTTTTTTAATTTGTTGTTGTGTTGTTGTTTTTTAACTGTTTCTTTAATACTTTAAATATTGTTTTCCCTTTTTGTTGGGGTTGTTTCATTGCCAAGCCATGTCAGTAGACTTTACTGTGCTGCAGGTGAATGTAAGACATCACTTTCACAACTTTCACAGTATGGCAGTGTCATTGCAGTGGCTTCGGGAATAGTCGTCAGACATGTTTGTCTTTAATTAACGAAATGATCAAAAGAAGATCAGAAGGAAGTCTGTTTATGAACAAGTGCAATCGTGTTATATCGTATACCAGGAATCGATATGGATTGTGTTTTATGAGAAGTTTGTGATTTGTTTTTTTAGTTAGAGAATTGGATAAATTTTATTGAATTGAATGCATGCCGGAATTTCACAGTTGTGTGTGCATGTATGATGTGTTTCATATTTGAAACGTTTTCTTAAAAGAGAAAAGCAAACTCACATTGTATCAATACGCTTAACCGCTGAAAAGGTTTGTTTTATTATTAACTCTGTACACTTAAAAGAACAAGTAGAAAATAATGCATTTTAAAAAGCACTAGATATGATTTTTAGCCAGGAGTTAAAATGAAATAACATATGATAATATTATACATATGATAATATTATACAAACATAAAATTATAACATATTATAATAAAGAACATCAAAAAGTGACATTAAGATATATAAAAAATATAAAACAAATAAAAAGAAGTGAGGCCGTTTTAACCAATATTTTATTGAAAGTGAGGCCGTTTTAACCAAAATGAGGCCGTTTTAACTTGAGGCCGTTTTGACCTGAGGCCGTTTTGACTGTAATCCGTCCCAATTAGGGAGACTTAGGCTCTCAGAGAGAGAGATTGGGGTGCCAGATTGGGATATTTCCATGAATGCACGTTAAATTGACTATGTGGCATATTCTTTTGGCAGCGTTTTTTTTCCTTCTTTAGCCGAGTCCGGTAAACGGACCCGTTCCCAATCGGTACCGGTCTTTCCCAATTTCGCGACCGGACCTATCCCAATTCCGGGAACGGACCCTTCCCAATGACGCCGAAGAAGCATTTTTCCAAATTTCATAAAAAACAACCCACAAAAAAGTCGAAAAAAATCAAAAACAAACAAAATTCCGTTCAATTCTTACTCATTTTCACTTACGCCGCTAGGATCGAAAAGTTATAGGTAGGAACAAAATGTTAAAGACTGGTTTGCAATATCTAATGGCAAACCACGAGGTATGAAAATAGAAACATAAACCAGTCGATTCACAGAATATGTGACGCGATTGGCGCTGTGGCAAAAACAATGACGCGATGGTATTTCCCCAGTTTGGAATACGCTGATTGGCTAACAGCGAGAAATTCCTTTACCGTAAATCGCATTTTCTGTTGACGTAAAAAAAAGGCATGGCTGCTACGAATTTTTAAAATGACAATCGTCCAAATTATTCAGAATGTATGCATGTATAGCTTGCGTATAATAACCCCGACTTGACCTTTATGCAAGAATATATTATCTATCGAATACGAACGCAAAATTAGTTATCCGTGATTGATTTTCATTTGCATGCGAAAATTGCCGAGGTGGAAGGAAGGCGTGGTATTGACCGTATATAGGTGTGAGCTAGATCGTTAATAGATGCTAATATTAAAGGTCAAGTCGGGGTTATTATACGCAGGCTATAATGCTTCACTAAAAGCGTATTATGAAATAGCAATGGATAACTTTTAAATACAAGCATTGTTTTTCAAAAAACCCAGTAGATTTTGAGTTAAATCATGCACGTTAAGATGTCTAAAACCTTTAAATGGCACATCGTCTCGAATTTTGATCCCATGTTTTTTTTCTGTTGCCGTTTTGGTCCCGATTGAGAATTGTTTTTCTAAGTGAGTAATCAATATTTTTAATGTTATAAACAGAAAGACTTCAGTTTAGATGGTTATATTAATAACAACACTGGTCACAACAGTCTGAAACAAAACTGAAAATTGTCATTTACTGTATCTTTAAGTGGGATTAGGGATTAGGGGATTAGGGATTAGCCGGCATTTTTGCCGATACTGCGCAGCGACATTTCTATCATTACAGCACAGGGGCACTTATGAGGTGCCCAGGGACTGAACCCGGCCGGTCCATTATACTGACACCGACGAGTCAGGCGTAATGCTGTCCCCGTAGCCCCGAGCGTTAGGAGGGAAGCCACTACTACCAACTTTAAAGTCTTTGGTTTGACCCGGCCGGGGTTCGAACCCACGACCTCCCGATCCGCAAGCCGACGCTCTACCATCTGAGCTATTGCGGCCGGTCTCTTTAAGTGGGTGGGGAATGTTGATGTATACTATTCATTAGTGCATAACATTTCATAATTATAAATTAAGTTGCTTGTTTAGACAAGTTTATCTAGACAGTTTTTATAACAGTGGTTAACATGAAATATCTTTTATGTGTACACATTCTTTCATCAGTAAATTATTATACTTGTTTTTACATCTACAGAATAAATCAAAGGCAGCCCAAGGGTGAGCCACAACAGTAAATACTACCGCAAACGACTAAAAACCGATCATTTTTTTTTTTAACTTTTTCAACATCAAAGTGATATATTTTATTGCACCATCACTTTGCTGAAACATTATCATGTTTCAAATAAACATGCTGATATAAATATTTTAAGACTTTTTTTTCACTTTATGCCTCTCAAGTCAATGAACTTACATACAAAGAATGCTAACCATTCACATTTATGCAAATATTGCAATATATTCACCTTGTACATGAAATTCCCAATTAGCCTAATTTTACGACGCGAAAATTCCCAATTTGGCACTTTTCACGATTCGAAAAATTCCCAATTTGATGGTACCGGACCCATTCCCAAAGAGGCAAAAAAAAACGCTGTTTGGTAAAATAGTATTTTTTTTATCAATAATCATAGTGTAGCCGGGTGATAGGGAGAGAATGTCTAAGCAGTCTGGTTAGCTCAGTCGGTAGAGCATTCACCCTGTAAGCGAAGGGTCGCGGGTTCGAGTCCCGGACTGGCTGCACATTTTTCTCCCAATGTTACAATAGTAATAACAGTGATTATTTTTTTGTTACAATATTTTTAATTGAATTTTTAAATATAACATAAATGATGTAAACTTGTTTGAACTAGTTGAAATGGAAAATATGTTTTAAAAGCATCTATGGTTGGCATTTTATTTATTATTCATGCACACAGTGAAATGGTATTAAATGTCACGAAAACAGTTTACTTTTATGATAAATGTACCGTAAAGTTTTATTGATAAGACTCAGTTTTTTGCCCCAAATTATGATAAAAAAGTGGGGGATGCATCTTATCCATGCGAAGTGAAGTTTTCTCCCTTTTTTCCCTGACCAAAATTGACACTTAATCTAATCCGACCGCAGAGACTATCACCGATAGTATCAGTCATAGACAACTGTATCATGCTATTTTAAGGGAAAACTTATGTTGTTTTTACCTAAAATTTTGCCTTGTAACATAAAAAGAGACATATAAATTCGTTTCTGTTAAAAAAAACAAAAACAATATGCAATAATTTTTTTACAAATATCACTTTATTCTAACAAAAATGGCAAAGTTTCATAATCCGAAAACGTTTATTGAGTTTTAGTGAAATGGGCATATTCATTGACGATGCTGTTATTATCATCGTCTAAGTAATATGGTATTATTCAATTGATCAATTTTGATTTGAAATTTGTTTTATTTTGAATGTTAACTACGAATAAATTTTAAGTTGAAATTAAAAACCCACTTAACAACAATAAAATGTGCATTGGCTATTTGTGCAGACGAGTTTTCACACCTCTTTTGATGTTAATAGATCGTCCATCCGTAAGGTAATTACACAGGTGCATAGAACTTACTGTTTGTAAGCAGTCATTTCAATACCCTGGTGTGACAATGTTAAGTTGTTATTTTAATTGTCATTTGTGTGTTTGTCCCATGTGTCAAGAACTTAATTATTGGCCACGTGTAACAGGATTTTCTCTCATCTACCAATTGTGTAGGGCTGGGATAGCCACGAGAATATCCTGTCTGTGGTGTAAATGATATACTGGGGTAGAGTGTCATAACGCAACACAATACACACGGTCTTACTAGGCAAACGGTCGCAACATATTATTTAAGACACTTAGAGAATAATAAGCACTCACCCAAACACAGATTTACGGAACAGTTGGAACATGATCCCTCGAGTCAAATCAAGCGATGCAGCGACGCGGGAATCGCTTAATGGCAGCCGCAGCCGGATTGATTAGTGGATAGGGGATGGGTTTTGTCTTTGAGAATTTGCTTTTTTCCATGACTCTAGACCTTAAAGAGGGGGTGCATCTTATCTTTGTGTGTGTCTTATCAATAAAACTTTACAGTATATTTGCAGGAAGAAGACAAATTTTCTTTCAAATAGAAACAAAACTTTTGTAAAGTAAAAAAATGATTTAGTCCTCTTAAAAACACATAAGTCAAAATAAACTTTATATAATGTCTGGAAAATCTGCTTTGATCTGTTTCTTGTGACTCTTGCAGATTTTTCAACTTACAATTTTAATCATTCTTATATATATATATATATATATATATATATATATATATATTTATATATATATATATATAATATATATATTTATAGGTTATTATACATTTTACTGTACACTACGGGAATATATTTGGACGAGTACACAGCTTGAAAAGTCATATTGGACGAGCCTATCGGCTCGTCCAATATGACTTCAAGCTGTGTACGAGTATTGTACACTTAAATGTATAATAACCTTTTTATCATATATCTTTCGTTTACTTTGAAATATACATTATCATCATCCCCAACAAAGCCACCATCAACATCAATTTCTTCATCTGTCAACATTTTGACTTCTGTCAAAACAAAACAACGCTTCCTGGTTAGCTAGACGCTTTACAAGCAGTTTTAAACATATACTAACAAGCGTCTTTATGCACGCATGGTTCCCGGTCTTTAATTCGTTAGAGATTGAAATCGGAAACCAGACTAGCATCGTTTAGTGCACATGTACCCAACCGTCCAATATGAAATTAATATGTATATTTTGGATCCAATACGGGAATATATTGAAAGGTCACGTGGTACAAATGCAGATTGTCGATTGGTGGTACAAATGCAGATTGTCGATTGGTTAGATTTATTAGATATATAATGAAAATATATATTGGTTGGTTGGTACTTCATCAGTTTATCAACAGTCAGGTAATTTTAACACTAGCCAATCACAGTAATTGTCGTCACCAAATGGTTTTGTTTACCCTCTCCTTTCACCCATAGGCATATGGTGAGCAGGTTCGTAATTGTCACTTGTGTATTGGTAACTAAATGTCCCTAATTGACATATTATGGCTTCGGATTAACGCCTTTAGCGATATCAGCCAATCACAATTAAACATCAATCCGAACACCAACCAATCAACACCGTTAATTGGCTGTACACTTGAGCGATATCCCTTCATAAACCCTTCGTGGTTTTGCCTAATTGTCTGACAGTCGATCCAGTATCACCTGCATTTTGTCCTTTTGAAAATGCCTGCTTTAATCATTAATGTATTTTATAAGATTAGTTCACAAAACATAATTGACTGTTTGTTGTTATACATTGTTTGCGGTTAGTTGAGTAAAATATTAAAATTGTGTGCTATTTTGCATGTGTTGTACAGTTTCATCTAATGAAATTATGATATGGTCTTATTAAATCGATATGTTAACATTGAAAGGAGCTTAAGTAGCTCTTTTTATATGTCACATGTTAATACAAATAAGTAATTAACCCTTTCACTCATAGTTCGGCGATTTTTGGCATTGTGCATCTGGCTCATACATATGCCATTTTACGCTATGCTGTAATTTGCATAGTTTGGCGAAATTATGTCCTCAAAGTTAAGTGCAATCATAAGTGAATACTTCATGTAAAGTCTTTCTTTTATCTTTATTCAGTAAGATAAAGTCTTTACTATACATTTAGTTAAATAAAAAAGGGGGGTTGTTCTGAAAAAATTGTGAAAATTTGCTCAGTTTGTAGAGCACCATAATGGAATTTTCCATTGTTTTCACTCGCTGGCAAATTTTAGCATTGGACCATAAAACCCACTGACTAATGAGAGGGGCAATATGTTTTATTGTTCTGTGGATCAACTTGAAAAGTATTTAAGCTTCATTTGATTGCCTCGTTCATAAACATTCTAATCGCTGCATCGTTAACACCTATTGAAAAAGACCTTGTACACAAATTGTTTGATAATATTTATTGATAGTCTCACTTTATCTTGCTGCAGAAGTATGCCTGATGCTTATGATATTTTGTTTGGTAAAGACACGGAGTCAGAATTTTCTGGTTTTTGGGAATCAGATTTAAATGTTGTATTTTAAATAAAAAAAACAATAGCAATGGGGTCCTACCGATATACGGAGTTATCCCTGATTTCGCTACGTATTTACCTCCCTTGAACGAGGTGGCGCTTCTTTGGGTAGTTCCGGTTTCGGTTATATAAAGTAAACTATATTGAAAGTACGCTGATTTTATGTTGAAAATAGCTGTGGATTAGGAAAAAGCGTGGTCACATGTAAGGTTTTTATGGCCTGAAATATATGTATTGGAATTTCATGTAACCTGTTTGTAAACACAATGAATTAATTATGTCGAGACAAAGAAAAACGGCGATGTGCCTTACTGTTAGCTTTAAAGTTCCTATTTATACGCAAATGTATCGGCGGATATGTGGAATTACCTGTGTCAAATCCAATTATAATATGAATGCAAATATCAACAGATCAAAAGACAAAAGCTAACGCTTGGAAATAGCGGAAGTTTTCAATCAAATATGAAGTTTAAGAGCGTTATTTTTTCAAACTACCGGTAAATCGCAACTTTCAATCAAAGACGGCCGACTGTTTTTACTCGTTATATATATTTTTTTAATAAAGCAGTGTCATTCACGTTATAAACATAAGAAAACTTGATGAGGTCAATTATATCTTATTTTAATCTTTTGAAATGTGTTAATTTTGATATTATTAATCTTACTTGTTCTTCAGATTTCAGTCATTTTCTTTCTTTTCTGAAGTATTTCTTTTCTTACAGTGTTAAAAATTACACGGTTGTGTAAAGCACTTTCTGAGCTGCAAGTATGTGAACATATACTTTTAGAGTATATCCAAAATGACATGTTTATTGTATTGTGTATACATCCACCCCCAATATCTTACACTGACCGGTAATCCACACCAGATGTGTCACCAGGCATGAGGGGCAGATAAGACCCCCACCAGGTGTAGGGATATGACTGGAGAAATGCCTCTAGGGGATGACTGGCTGTAGGGCTCAATAAATAGGATAAAAGAGCAAAAAATACACACAGCTTACACAAATTATCTGCAGCTTATCAATGACGAAAAAGGACAACAAAAATAGCGAAATTAATCGCAACACGCCAGTATTACGGGATGATCTGTCGAGATTAAGTACCAACTTATTTTACCCCACCTATAGATAGTTTCCACATCAGTGAAAATCCCTTATCTTGGCAGCCATCTTTGATGGTAACTTCAAGGGATTTTCATATGAATTGTATAGAAGGGTAAATTTTATTTTCTTGTAATTTCTTCATTTGTGGTCCGAAATTTAAAAGCTATACGCCATTGGAAAGCTCTTGAAATTCATATTTTTAGAATACAATATTTTTACAATTGATAAATGCACACAGAATTAATACACAGAAATAAATAATACTGTTGCCTCATACTTAAAACAAAATTAACATTGTATCATTTTCGGTTGTATTTCTTTAACCTTTTAAAATATCAAAATATTGTTTTGATATTTAAAATACTTTATAAAAGCTGTTAAATTTGATATAAAATTCAGTAAAAGAGACTGAAAAATAAAATCACAGTGGTGAGTTTAATACAGCACATATTTCCCGATTTCGGCCTGCATTTGCTTCTGCCCACAAAGATGGCTGCCTTAAACTGTCTTATCAGTGTCGATGACATCACATGGAAACTATCTATACAGTTTCTTGAGAAACTGTTCCGAGTTTAACAGTTTTACTCGATCATGCATAATTTCCTTCTTAGCTTTGGCTGTACTGCTGTTCTGCATTAGTTTCCTACGTTGAATATAGAGCGAACATTGAAATTCCTTTAAGAACACGGGGATAAATCTCGATATTTTATCTGATCGTCGTTTTTCTCAACAAACCGGAACTACCCAATACCAAAGGGAGATCACTCTAAACTGACTTCGCAAGGGAGATAACTGTGGATATCGGTAGGACCCCATTAATGAATATTTTGAATGCTGGACAACTCGCGCCAAACCAACTCGCGCCAGGTAAAACTTTCTCCAATATTGGTCAACTTGCGCCACATATAGACTTACAGTATACAGTAGACTCCAACTTACCGATATTCACGCTTACCTAATTACATAAACTGTATAACAATACACTATTTCATATTATTTCTATGTGTTTGTTTTTAGGTCAGATCACAACTGTATGAGACACACTTTTTATCATGTAAGCGCGGGATGTGCATTGTATATTGCTTGAAATAAATAATAAAAAAATGATTTGGTTTTAGCTCTTTATTGATGAAAATATTATTTTGTTAACCATGAAAAATGTTGTTGAAAAAATGTTTGATTAAATTCTAAGGAACCACACGAAGCTACTGTGTATAGATAATGAGTATGAACGCATGAATAATTAAAGAAATGACAATATGACTACCTGTACCAGAAAATGTACTTTGGATAAATATACATCAATATAATATGTAATCGATCAATTTATCTAATTTATTTGTATTCCAAGACATGATTTTTATTGGACTACAATAATTGGCAATCGCTATGTGAGGTTAATTGATTAAATCAAATCGATTGACAATCGGGCAAAACATGTGAAAAACAACAATTATCGCCATCCCCCCTACATTGTTCACACCTACCTCTCACTACATGTACCATATATATAGACTATATGTGGTGCGAGCTGACCAATTTTGGCGCGAGTTTTACCTGGCCCGAGTTGTTCTGTCAACAATATTTCAAACATAAAATAAAGAAATTGCCTACGACATATGTCTTTTGTTTTATTCAAACCCTTCTTCTAACAATTTATATAACCTCATTTGCATGAAAATTATATCATCAGAAAGAAAAATTATTTCTGAATAAACTTTTTAATTACATAAATATGATTAAATAACTCATTCTAGCTTAAAATATAGCTTAAACATAACTACTGTCAGCTTCCCACACAAAACCAATAATGCTCTATGAACCCGAGGTACCTTTATCACAAGTTTACCTATGCGTGCCTGGTGGCCTGATAAGCCATCTGGTTATGCATTAGGCATATGGTTATTTAGGAGAACTGTATGAGTGATAGGGTTAAGTACGCAAAATGTCTTTAAATTGTAAAGGTTATTGGCATTCTTCATTGACAGTATTCTCTTGCAAATTACCGCTGACAGAGTAAAGAAACACCCCGTCTGGTCCTTCACTTTAAACAGGATAATGGCGGGTTCATAATATTGCCGTTTGTATTTCAAAAAGAAGAAATCGTCGTTTTAAAATTAAATGCTATGCTAAAATTAAAAATCTACCACCGTCTCTGCAATAAGTAAGGCTAGCAATGTAAATAATGGCCAGAAATAAACATTTTACAGTGAATAAACACATTGAACATAATGGAAAATTACCTTGTTATGTGCCACTATGATATAAATTCGTTCCGAATATTTGAATATGATTTGAACACAGGTAACGAATATTCGAATATCGTTTTGGGATTCGATTTACATTCCTAATAAATATACATGGTGCAAGCTCTGTGTATTCAACAGTGTTATTGTTTCATACATTCATCCCTTTCATGCAAACTTGTTTTTGTGTAAATTTCATATACTCGTTATTACTTTTACACAATGTATATTTCCAACAATGTTAATTACACGCAACATGTTCGTAGTTATTGAGTCTAAATTGACGTTTCTTCCAGTCGATCCCTTTTGGCGACTGTCCGTTTCAAGGCGTTAACTGTTGGCAACATATTTACTTTTATGTTTGGCTTGCACATGAATACCATTGTCCTGTGCTTTTTCAAAGTTTGGTATATGTTGCAATGCTCATAGGACTTTGTCATATATTCTTATTCATGGAATAAAAACCACGGTCGCTCGCTTCGTTCGCTCCCTTTGGTTTCTAAGTCCAGGATAAGCCGCCAATTTAGACACTAAACTTTACATAGTAAAAGTTAACACAGCAGTCATGGTTTAAGAAAAAGAAAATCAACGCTTTAGTAAGTTTTATGAGTACACACGAGCACATCAGTTTCAACAAATGCTGTAGTCTGTTGACAAAATGGCGCTATGACATGATGAAGTCACATATAATAAGCACAAGTTTGTTTTTTTGTTTGTAAGACACATACGCAGGACAGTTGGTAAACTTGAATTATTCTGTCATGTTAGTTGCCTGCATTAAAGTGCATTCATGTCCATTCACTTACTGGGTATGGTTATATTGTCAATCAAGGGATTATAGTTTGTTATGGTTGCCTTCTTACACCAGTAGGCAGGGACGAAATTATCGTCTCGACCAATGAACTCTCAATACGCTCAACTCAGCAGTGATCTGTTCTGATTAGCTGCACACATACACATGCAGATGCTGGTTGCTTGCAGTAGGTTATATTGTGTATTCAAATGATCGGCTGATAGCTACTGACTGGGGCAGTCTTTAGGGGGAGTGAGATTAAGTCTGTCAGGAACATCAAAGCGGGAGAACTGATGTGCTCAGCGTGAGGCATGAGACAGACCCTTGATATTAGGAGCCTCCCAGGGAAATCGGCAAAGATCACATGTCTGTGGTAATTTTATAAGGGGCAAGATTTCTGGGCAACTAGTCCCATGGGGCAAATTGCTTATCAAAATATTTTACACCTATGCACTTAATAGAAGTGAGAGGTCTTAGTTATGAAAACAATTTTCAGAACCCATCTTCAGTTGTGTATTGAGTAAGGAAGATCAGATAAGTTCAAGTAAGAAAAATGGTTTATTATTACAGTTAAGTTTTTTTTTTTGAATGGTCCAGAAACTTAGGAGAAATTTAGGTAATACTAAGACAACCCTTTCTGCACTCAATTTTAAGGTTCCTTCTAGATTTCTGGAATAAGATTTCATTGGGGTGAATCCTATCACTTTATATGCATATTAGATGTTTTAGAAAGTCATCAGGGGTTTGGAACTGCTTACCTATACATTGATGATATTACATTTTATTCCAGATAATTCAATAAGAAAAAGAGCATTGAATGACAAGAATTTTGTCATTAAAAATAAGATATTTGGAAAGATTGACTTAGATATAAATTACCACTTAAAAAAAATGTTAAAATTCACTGTTTAGTAACGTTTAAAAAAATGTTTTTTATTTTTTTTTCTGATCTTTTTTCCAGCTCCTCAAGCAAGACAGAGGAAGCATCAGAGCTGTATGTACGGGCTGCAAACTCTTTCAAGATGGCAAAGAAATGGCCTGGTAATAATTATTTGTGTTAACATACTGAATTTGTAAACAATTCAAACTCATTAAAAGTCTCTAAAAGCTGTTGTTTCACCATTATGTTATTTACAAAATACAGATAATCTTTTCCTTATATATGGAAACATTATGGTGTTCATGCAATCAAATATTTTTAATTACAAATTTAAGTAAAAAAATTACTGTAGCACCATAATTTTGGTGATCTGCATATTTCTAGCAATAATCAATCCACTATAATGAGCTTCATTATTAATTTTATTTTGAACATTAGATAAGACTACGGTTTCTTTCTTGTACCAACTTCACCATACACTAGTAGACACTTGTATAACATTGAGATGGTCAACATGTGAGACAAACAAATGTTTTGTAATAAAAATCATCAAAAGTGTAGGAAGACGAAAAATTTACATGGGGTATTTTGCTTATACATGCAAAATGTTATTTTTGTTTGAACTAACACTTTGTTGTCAGTAAAGCACTGAAAATTATTTAAGTAACAAAGATAAATTTGAGGTTACGGTCTTTTGCTTTTAACTTTAATAGTTTGTTATACACAAGTTTGTCAGGTTTATAAAATTGAGACAGATAGTTTAGATCCTTATAAACCAGCTCCCTCCTGGGTGCTGACTAAATCAGGATATATACTGTTCACTGCTGACTGTCTAACAATATGTCTCTATATGTTACCTCTCAGACAATAAAGTGTATTTTGTAATATTTGTTTATAAATATAGCAAGCTAATAGTTCAGAAATCTTATTTGCTACCAAACATGTATATATTTATTTATACCTATATAGCGGCAGGTGAGTGCTTCTGTAAGGCTGCCGGTCTACAACTACAGCTGGGTAGTAAACATGAAGCAGCCTCCCATTACGTGGATGCCAGTGGCGCTTACAAAAAGTCCGATCCTCAAGGTAATTGGCCATCCCTCCGGTCAGCTAACATGTGGTGCCCTGGTGGTTCTACCCAGGGAAAAGTCTGGGGTCTTCCTCCACCAATAATTAGCTGGACCTCACAAATATGACCATAATTGTGTTGGTGCGATGTAACAAAAAACAAAACAAACTGTCTGATGTTAGACAATGGACAGGCATGTCTTCAACAAGTTGATACTTTATAATCAATTTTTATTTAAAGTGAGCTTATTTTAGGACTTCTTCATAAGGTACAAAGGTGGTATGTAACAATTTGACAATTTAACAATATCAGATACAGGTAGAAATATCAGATACATGTAGAAATATTTTATCCATGTATGGGTGAATGTGGTCATAATTTCTGCTTAAACTTATATGTTAGTCAAAGCTAAGACAATATAGAACACTACCTTAATTGTTAGACAGTACACATCATGGAACTAATCTAAATAGTCAATACTTTCTCAATTTAAGGGTAGTAAAACTAGTTAATCAATACTTAAAATGTTCATTCTTTTCAAATCTATAAATAAGCACAATGATGCTTTCTGCTAAAAATAGTTATGGGCATGAGAGCTGATAACTCAGATAATGTTAATTGTTTTTCAAAAGTAATTGGTCACATGGTTTTCTTAGTTTAAAATATAGCTCATTTGTGCAGCATGGCTCAGATAGGAAATCCATTTTGGTAATGACAAGTATGGTATTATGCTTTTCATGTAGATGTAGGGTACCAATAAACAGCTATTCACAGGATGTTTGCATGTAACAGTGTTTTATTTGGCTGCATGAGAGAGAACAAAATTGGCCCAAACTGTTACATACCAGTGAGCTTAATTGAGGCGTTGTCCATGAGGTTTAAGTAGATTTTGTGCAATTCATAATACCACTTACTGTGCAGACATTGCTGCATTTCATATACAACAGATACACAAAATCTTGTGATAAAGTTTCTTAATTTCTCATTAAACATGGATGTATGTTATTTTTATGACCATTTTCTGTCATCATGAATGTTTAAAATGGATATGTTGCAGTGAGAAAATAGAGTGATATGATGATGAATGTACATTTTTTTGGAAAAAACTTTTGTTCAGGTATAAGCAACTTTTGGCAGAGCATACATTATTATCACTCTTTTGGAGTATTTTTTACTGGAATCAGATTGTCTGTCAGTCTCTTAAGGAACACACTATTTTCAGACTTTTTAAGTAAACTTTTGCATCAAAATGATGAAAATTCATATGTATCTTTAGTCTCATGGTTACCTGTGAGGGTATATGTTAGCCCTTATGTTAGCTTACAGTTCTTGTTTATTCTTAACAATGTTCAACAAAGTTAATTCTAAAAAAAGTTTTTTTTCATTATATTGAAAATAATATCTAATAAAATAAATTTCTGAAAGCCTGAACTAACTGGACAGAAAGTAATTGACTTTCGGTTGTAAAATTATAAAGAAAACCTTAAAATACCATAACACTAGTAACCTCACTGCAACTTTTTAAAAATTAAACTTTATTTAAAAAGCACAGATGATACCCTGTTGTGCTGAAGCATTTTTCTGCTGTTATAATTAAGTGTACTTGACATTTTTTTATACACATTATAAATTTACTTCACTTTTCCTGTTTCATAATTTCAGAGGCTGTAAACTGTCTAACAAAGGCAATAGAAATATACACAGATATGGTGAGTTACTTCAATTTCTGCAAGTTTTTTGTATTATTAAGTGAAATATGTTCAATTTCTGTAAAAGGGGTTTTAAAAATTGTCCAACCAATATGGAAAAAGTCAACATCATTTCATTGAACATTTTCTCAAAGGGAATTTTATTTAAGTTTGGTGTTTTCCATATGATAAATATCGTTCAAGGATAAGTGCAGAAGTATTTATTTGGAAATGTTCTGAAAATATAAGTTAAAATTGAACTACTTGTGCCTTCTTTTTTTTCACTTCTTATTGCTATCACTTGTAATGCAACATAGAATTTATAAATATTTATGTAATTGTATTACTTCTTCTAGGGTCGATTCACAATAGCTGCGAAGCATCATGTTTCTATAGCAGAGATCTATGAGACGGAGCTGGCCGACACAGAGAAGGCCATGTCAAGTTACGAACAGGCTGCTGACTACTACAAGGGGGAGGAATCCAACAGGTATGATATCCAAGGTTATAAATCTATGAGGCAGAGTCTGAGATTATTCTTAAGCATCTAATTGGTCAGATTTTTAACTATATTCAATCGCTTCTAGTTTTGTTATTTACACTAATTCCAAATAAATTCATCAGGGTGCCAGTGACTGATCATTTAGTTACTGACTGGTAACTCTTACACATGAATTTGGTCCCATTTGGCTCGAGGAAGTGGGGGAAGTTTTTATATTGGCTTGCAGTACATAGACAGTTCTATCTTAACACTGATATGGAGACTTCCTCCTAAATATAGCCTCATGTAACCAGCATGACTATAAATGTGTCTGCAACAAGTAAAAATACAAACCAAAGGTTTTATTAAGATAATTTTTTGTAAACATATTCCTTCAAAGATTATAAGAAATATTACCTGAGACTGGGTGGCAAGTTAGTACAGATGCTAATCATACACCTCGAGAGCAGGATAGTCCGGGAGTAGGACATTTTACACTTAGCTAAGTTATGATTTTGACACATTCAGTCTATGACAAGTGTGTGAGTAAGGGGTAAAACTGTAAAGTCTGCAGATTTAGCACAGGCTTCAAGACAGACTATAACTCAGTTTAACATAGGTAAAGCTTCCCATGTTTTCAACTTTGAGATATTTATTTACTTTTTGCTTGTGGTCACAGAAAATCTGTTCACATTTGACCAAACTGTCTAAGAACCCTTCCAAGGAGTATATATAACTTAATATTGTAAAATTTAAGCAAAATGCTGGCTATTAAAGACATACAAAAGCAACATAAGATTTAACCATCAGAGAAAATGCACATCATGGCCATTTAGGTCTGTTGTCATTTAGTTTAAGTGTCAGAAGTACTTTTGACATCTATTAAGAAAATTTGGGAAATTTTTAGAGAAAGCAGTTATGATCTAAAATACTGCTAATGTATTTTTTTATTACAGGAATTATTTGATGCTGATGTAAATCTCCTGTACTTCTCTTATCAATTTAACCTTGCTTCCTATTTCTCTTCATAGCTCAGCCAACAAATGTTTATTGAAAGTCGCACAGTATGCAGCACAGCTGGAGAGATATGACCGAGCTATTGAGATTTATGAAGAGGTAACATGGAAGTTAATTTTAAGTGTTAATTTGGCCAGGATGCCAATAGCTTGTTTAGTTAATTACTGGTATTCTGTTGAGATTTTTAGCTTGTAAGGTAACAATGTAAATGTAACAACGTAAAGGCTCTTTAATAGCCTTAATGTGTTGAGTAGTTGCTATATATATTAATGCTGACTTGTTTCATGGCAATTTTGTTCATAACTGTTTTTAGATTATTTAAAAACCTTTTAGGTTAATATTATTATTAATATTTTCTCTTTGCATGATGCTATCATATGTTTGTGTATCATGTACACATTGAAATAAACAAGGTTCTGCTTTTTGTTTATGAAATGATGGTATAAAGCAACTTATAACACTCTTTCTAGTCTTAAGCTGTAAAAATTTGTATATCTTATATGATATTTATTACTCCAGGTGGCCATGTCATGCATGGATAACAGCCTGCTAAAGTATAGTGCTAAGGATCATTTTTTTCGTGCGGCTGTCTGCCACTTCTGCGTGGACACACTCAATGCCCAACATGCCCTGCAGAGATACGAGGACCTCTTTCCACAATTTGCTGATGCTCGAGAATGTAAACTTCTCAAGGTAAAAGCTACTACAGATTCAGTGACTGGACTATACCATAATATGCTCTATGTCCTTTTGCAGTGCAGGATTGTGAACAACATACAGATAAAGAACTTAGTTAAAGTTAATATAGAAGATATTTGGCTTGTTAGGTCAAAGAAACAAAGGATACTCTTGAAATTGTAATGTCTTAATGATTGTTACAGAATAACTTCTTACTTCAAGAAAGATTTTTTACTGTCACTATTAACACTAATTTGGTGTACATGATGCCATTTTTTATGTCCCTTGAATTTTAAGAATGGTAAGGGGGCAAAATGGACTCGCCTTTGTCCATTATGAGCTCTCTTTTAAGAGGTCAGGGTTAAAGGTAAGGGTGAATTGTGGGGGTAAGGTTTGGGGATGTATAGGTTCATAGGGTTATTGAGAGGTAAGGATTTGGCTTGTGGGGTTGACTATGTTCATATGGTTTTTGTGGGGTAAAATTTGGCTTGTTAGATTCAAAATAGAAGACCCAACCATCTCGGTCCATGTACTCCCATGCATATTAAAACAGCTGGTATTTTGGTTGCTGTCTTTGGTCATTGAGGTATTGTATGGTTGTATTTTTCTTTAAGTTGGCTTAGAGAACAATTGGGAAAACAAATTGAGACACAACTGTATCTATATCCATGAATTTTTGGTTTCTGCTCAATAGCTTTTGGAGTGCTGACGGGGTAGAATTCATATTTTGGAAGAAAAGTATACAATAATGAAATACAGGTCCAGTTCAGATGCTTGATATTAGTAGAGTTGTCACGCTTTCTGGTTGTAGTTTTAGGTCAAGTTTTGGTTTCTGCTCATCAACTCAACAGATCTTTAATTTTTAGAAAAGTGTGTAATATTTAGAAACATGCCATTTAGTTGTTAACTTCTGCTAGATATCAGTGGAGTTACTACCCTTCTTTGTCATAATTTTAGGTAAAATTTATTGTTTCTGCTTAAAACATTTTGAAAATAACAGATGAGTTCATGTTTGGTTATAATTAAATAAATATATATTATAAATATATTACATATATATTATATATTAAAATGTAATATTGAAATACTGTATGAATTATTGCATGTTGTCGATAGAAAAATTCCCTCTCTTCAATCATGACATTAATGAGTTAGATTATTAAGGCAATGTGACTTGTCTGCTATCTTGACATATAAAGAAGCATTAAAAGGTTCATATGTGTTCTTGTCCATGTTATCATGGAGTGGTTTCTATCTTAATTTGGGTATTATGAATAAATATCCACCCAGATATAGTCATTTTTTATGCATATTTTTCATTTTCAATTTGCTGAAACAAGTTAACAACAACTTTACATTGTCTAATGAGTAAGGTATTTATAGCTGACAAAACAAGGGGTAAAAATATACTATATTCTTTTAGCTATGAAATCTGCCTGTTAACTAACTGTAACATCTGTTTATTATCTATGATTTGTTTCACTAAGCTAAAGCACATTTCATCTTTTTAGCATGTTGCAGTAACTGATATATTGCTTTTAGCTATGATAAGCTCCTTTTAATACGTGTTTTGATGTGGGGGTTTTGTATATACATCAGCTTTTATTTGTTTTTTTTACTTATTTTATGTCTCCCTATGAAGTAGTATCTATCTATTGACTTTTTGATGTTTCTAGCATATATATGTTTTATTGGTATGTTTCTATATAAGCTATGTTTCAACCTTATGAAAGGTTTCTCTTAGTAGTGATATGTATCTTTTCAGAGCCTCGTGCAATCCTGTGAGGATGAAGATGTTGATGCATTCACAGACGCTATCAAGGATTACGACAGCATCTCTCGACTTGACCAGTGGAACACGACTATGTTGTTGCGTGTGAAGAAGAGGATTAGCCAGGATGATTTGAAATAAATATTCTCATGTCATCTAGGACGCTTTGAACTGTTCTCTAATTATTCTGATCCGTATGCAAGAGCTAAGGTTGATATTTATGTCCTGTGATTTTTCTCAAGTCTTGTCACAGTTGTGAACATTGTTTTTTGGTCTTTATAAATGTTGTTTGAGTAAAAAATCAACATTAGATTACCACCATTCATATATATTGATATGCACATACAGCTAGTAGAGAAATTGGAGATACATTTTTTTCTCAATATATAGATTTTAGAGCAGTAATGTTGTTGAGAATGCTATGTCCTAAAAAAAACTTGCATGCTTTGGAAAATATGAAATGTTAGATCATGGTGATGAGTTCAGTGTATAATTTTTCTCCCAAGAGATGCTTATACTTAAAGATAAAAACTAACTTAACCAACAAATCAAACAGTGTTATCCAAACAAATGTTTTTCTCTATATTTTGTACAATGCTTTATTTCTTCTGACATTCTGAAAACAATAACTTAACCAAAACTTCTTGATCTTGTAGAAAGTCCATATATGCTAGAAATGGTGTTGTCAGTATATGTTCACATTCGTATGTACTGTGCCAATGTCACAATGATGATACTGCTATTTAATTATTAGCACTAGTGCTCTTTAATTATTAGCACTAGTACTATTTTATTAATAGCAATTTTCTTTTTTCTTTCACAATTTTGCTAGTATTATGTGGCATTCCAACCATTGTTTCCATGTTTACACTCTTGTTCTCTTATCTTGAGATGCAAGAGAATTGTATGTGTCAATAATCAGTGAGACAACCAGATAGTTAGACAGCCTAATTTGATATATATAATAAATTATTAAATATTTGTAAATATAATGTTTGATTTCTTAAAATTTGGTTTTGTTTATTTGTATATAAATTTGTGCAATAAAATATTACAGACTCTTATTTGTACAATTATTTATTAGTTCTTACTCCAGCAGTTGCAGTAAAATATGGCAGCACTGAGTTTTAGGAACTGAGCTTTATTAGCTCACCCATAATACATATTTGTGCAAAAAAAAATTCACAGAAGATAAAAACCATTTTATATATTAACCTGTTTTCAATTATAATTCACATTATTTTAACCTGATAGTTTTTTTGTTTTTCTATATTTTACTCACATAGTTTAGTTTTAACCTGATTTTGCTCTATTCATATTAAACTTCTTTGTATTGGGCGCTGTAGGACCTGTAAAGTGTCAGTGTGCCGCAAAACCCAAAATACAATTACAGAAGATATTTTGTGCTGGTTAAAATAAGTAGTGCTTATGAAATAAATCTATAAAGTGTTAATTTGAACCAGTCTGTTTAGTTTGAAGAGGCCTACCCTCTCATGAAATGGTGAACCTTGACTGGGACTTAAAATCATGCCATCTGATTAACTACGTAAATAATTTACATAAAACACAGATTGGTTGTAAATATTTTTTAAATATTCTTATTCAATAGTTTTTCACCATGAAGCATAATCTGTTATAAATGAAAATACTTATACTTTTGCCAAATTCCACAAAAGCAATTGTATTCGAAAAGTTCTGCAATATAGGATTTTTATTTAAAAATTATTATTCAATATAATATTGAAATAAAACTGAAGGTATTGCAGAATTAGCTGCCCATGATTAAGGACAGAATGGATTTTTACCAATTCTCTACCTTGTTTTTCTTTTCTTCATATATCCTGTTTGTAAAATCATTTTTTATAATTCAGCCTTCCTAAATTCTGTAGTGTTTCTTTGCTTCACAGGTGTGGTTAAAATTACACTGCAGTACAAGTTAATTGACCATTTTGAGCCATAAATGGTGATCAAATAAACATTCTTGTACATACTTTAAAGTTTGTGAGTTATATGTGGATCCATTAAAAATATACAGTGTAGTTGACTGTAGCAGTTATAGCTGTACATGACCTTATATGGGTCAACAGGGGTGAGTGTTCAACAACTCTTAAACCTGTAAGTTGTCAAAAGCTAGAAATCAGTGGCTGTTTCATACATTTTTTTAAGAATGTCATTCTTTCAATGGTTTGCAGTTAACCTCTTCCGATGAAGTTTAACCTGTGAAAATGTCTGTATCCAGTGAATTGCTCCCAATACACAAATATGTATCAAAATTGCTAGATAATGTGGATTCTGACATATAAGGTGAACGGGTGTGTTTTGTTTTTGAAAAACATTGCAGCAACCATTTATGATCATTATAGCAACATCCAGCGTTTTGGTAGTGGAAGACCCCAGACACATGTCTGATTAGAACCACCGGCGCACCGCAAGTCAGCAGAAGACCGCACATTAAGTCCTTTACCCCAAATGGGACTCAAACCCACATGGTGATAGGCTAAGCAGTATGAACAGGTGTAAACATCTGTGAAAACAGCAGACCATAGCGACTGCCAATCACAGTTGCTACTCCCGCCACAGATCTAAATCACTTCAAGTTTGCTTTCTAACATACTGCTATAAAGTGATCAACTGGTTGGTGTTTATTGCACAAAAAACAGTTAATGATAGTGTACAGACATGTTAGGATGTTTATATGTAATATTTATGAACAATTACCTACATCTTATCATTTATTGTTTAAGAAACACCAGATATTTCAATCTAATTGACATAAGAACTATTCATTTGCAAATTCTTAACTATTTTGTCGAGTAAATATCAATCATTGGTACTTTGCTAAGCACAACTTACATTACGTGGGAGTCTTTTAAGATTTGCAGTAGGAAGCGCATATTCCTTTATAGGAAGAGGGGCATTTTATTTTAGGTATTAGTACTTTGAGGAGATTTTGGAAACCTTTGCCTTCCCTAGTTTATTAATTTGGTCAATGCAAGAAACTGTCAGTGATAAAGAAAAAACAAACACCATCCACATGTGTTTACCGTTTTATTTTTTTCCATCAGAATCTCCAATCCCTCATAAAATATAACATATACATAAATATATACAAAGTTAAAGAAGTAAATGCTTCAGAGCTATTCACAATGAATCTTAATATAAACAATTACATCACTTCATTGACTGCCTCTCAGGACACAAGAGTGGTTCATCAATGGTCATCACTGTTAAGTCCTAAGATAACTTGACACTATCATGCAACATTTTTTACCAATGGATCTAAGACAATTTCTAATAAACTAAAACCAAAGGTGAACAAGTCATACTGCTTGACTCAGCAACCAATAGTGCAGATCGTGATCAGACAGCTCTGCTGGGAACTGGCTGATATAGATCTACAATTTTTGCCCAAACCTCATCAATTTGTAATAAGCAGCTGAAGATTTACCTTCCATGCTTTCTTTAAAAAAAACAGACCTAGGACATAATTTCACCTTAAAAACTCATATAAGGTAGCCAAGTCTGCCTGTCTTAGAACCAATCACAAGTTGATAACCCCTTAGAAATGACATCCAGTGCAGTACATATTTTATCAGGTATACAATACAATATTGATATGCTTGTATATTTTACATTGTCAAAATAAGTATTACAGTAATGTTTTCATGAATAAACTAATACCGTATCAATCCAGCTACAGATAGAAGAAATTACAGTATCATTAATACTTAACTACCTCAATGGGAAATTACAGTATTATTAATACAACCTCATTTAATTATTTGTTACAGAAAATAATGTTAGTATACATAGGTGAGCAACATGTACTTTAATGACTATGGTCATATCAATGTTATGGGCTGTATACAAAGGTAGGAAAAGAACTCCTTCAGCATATTCTTACAGAGACCATTAAAACACAAATATAAAGAAAAAAGCTCTATCACATATTATCAATTAAGGGGAAAGTGAATGTAATATTTCACTAAATTATTTGACAGTCTAGAGACCATTTTCAGAACATCCTCAACACTTAAAAAAGTAATTTTGCAACAACAGAAAAAGAAATAAACTATTTCAATTTATTGCATTCAGACTGCTACAAGCTACACTTTTATGAGTATGGACATGTGCCAAATTAACATTGGACCCCTTTCACATTCATGATTACACAATAAAATTACTATCTGTGGCTATATACAAATGAATTTTACTTAAAGGTACCAGTTCCATTAAGACTACCCCACATTGTGACTACTTTCTTTTTAACTGGAAATAGGGATGGGATGGGATTAGCAGGCATTTCTGCCGATACTGTGCAGCGACATTTCTATCATTATAGCACAGAGGCACTTATGAGGTGCCTAGGGACTGAACCTGGCCGGCCTGTTATCTGACACCGACGAGTCAGGTGTAATGCTGTCCCCTTAGAACTGAGCATTAGGAGCAAAGCCACTACTACCAACTTTAAAGTCTTTGGTTTGACCCAGCCAGGGTTTGAACCCAAGACCTCCTGATCCGCAAGCCAACGCTCAACCACCTGAGCTATTGCGGCCAGTTTAATTGGAAATAACATAGGAAAAACAATAGAACAAGGGTCCAAGAACAGACTTGTTATCGTTCGGCAAAATAGTCCTAAAGAGTGTGACTACCTTCAGCACTGTCAATCAGCTACCAGCTATGTTCAGGAGAGTTTTGTCTTACAACTAAGCTTTAAACAGGTATAAATATCAACTTTGCAGGCAAAATAGTTGTCAGGTCTGACATGTAATGACAATGTTACATATCATCAAATCAATCTATGCTATTAGCAAACTGCCTTATTGAGTTGTAAGTTATTTAGAAGTATGGTTATTTTATATTCATGATATCTGTTTCTATACTCACTCAGATCTTATTCTAACAATTCACATCAGTAACATTTTGTTTTTGCTTTCATTTAGACCAATAAATAAATGCTTAATCAAAAAAAACCAAAACATTAACAGATTTACTTATTGCTTATCATCATAGAAGTATCCATGACAACATGAATTAGTTTTTATATAATTCACTCACTGCTTAAGTAAATCAGTAGCCTATAACGTCAACAAAACAAAGACAAAGAAAGTTCAGGTAACAAATATTAAAAAAGCTCAATATAAACCTGGTACAAGTCCAGAAAATTTAGGAAGGGGGGTATGAATCAAGATCCATTCAACTTTATCGCAGTAAATACTAGATATATATACACAGTAAGGGACCCTAACATTCGACCTAAGCAGTCAACAGACAAAATTTACTTTAAAAGCATAGTATTTGTTAAGCTTACATGTATGTGTTTTCACAACCCTACTCTTTTACCTGGTTGGTGAGGGGGGGGGGGATGCAACACCCCATCCCCCACCCCTGGATTCATCCTTGATATAGACCTGTCAAAGGTCGTTGTGTCCAGTGACTCAAAATGACAAACACACATCAAATAGTACATAGGATAAGTATCAGTCATGCAAGAAGATTAAGATTGTTGATTTCAATGAATATGGATAAATAATTATAGCACTGATATTAAAAGTACTTAGATACAGTCTTAGTGTTACAAGAAACTGCAGCTTAGTAAAAATCATGACCAAGTGACAAAGACAAGCCCAGCATGCTATGTACTTTGTACTAACACACGAAGTAATCTGAGAATTGTTGAAATGAGTACAAAAATGTTATTTTCTTGTAAATATGAAAAGCAAACATTTGGAAAATGTTGATTGAGTACATGCATATAATAAAGTTCCCCATGGCACTTTTTTGCAGACAGTGTTAAAAGGGACACCTTACAAATGTTATACATACTAAAGCATTAAACAGTGCATATTGTTTCAGACCAATAAAAAACTTATCATAGTATCTAGTAAAATTTCACACAGCCATTTTTTTAACATCTTCAGATTATGTAGTTAGTAGTTTATTTTATATGTGTCTTTGCTCTGCCATTTATTTGGATGAACATGTTTGAACTACAACTTTCCTATGTGTTTTCGCCTGGCTACTTCTTGGGTTAAGGTGTTTCATTGATGTGGTCTAGAAGTGTGGGGAAGCCATTGTCAATCATGGATGGTAGTTAAAGAAGGTTTGTTGTAGCTTGATAAAGCTGACTAAATAATCCACTGGGTGTTGTAAACTATGTTAGGGATGGGGAGGCTCCTGAGGCATGGCACTGTGGGGCTCAGACCCATGCATCTCTGGTTGGTATGTAAGGAGAACCACCATCACCCACAGGTGCAGTAGTGCCTGAAATAATAATATAATAAATTAACAATAATTTCTTTGTTTTCTAGGCTTATCATCCAACCAACTGTATTTTGGTTATTAGGAGATGGTGTCCAATTGAATCAGATGTATGTTGCTTTCACTATGTATAGCATGTCATGAACACCTGGCAGGATCCAACACCAAGTCAGTCTGGCACCAGGCCAACCAGTCGTGGAACTACCCTTGACCATGGGTGTCTCTCAGAATGTTTTGTAAAAAAAATATAATAATACAACAAGATGTGTTTCAACAAGTGAAAACAACCCTGACATACTGCTGCCAAGAATACAGATATATGTCAGAGCCAAGCAAATACAAACATCAAATGCAGGTCCTTAAGTGTGGTATTATATCTCCATAATGCTGATGAAATGGTTTTCTAATGAAATGCTTAATAAAGTGCTAAAAATCCTACCATATACAGTATCACAAAAACCCTTGCTATTGGGTACCGTCTGAGGAACACGCCTAATCGAATACTGAAATAAATAAATAAAAAAGGTTTATGAGTTTATTTATTTTTGTTCAAATTTAAAATAGATTAGTTAACAATCAGACTTTGCTAATGTGTTCTATAACTTATTACTTAAATATGTAAAGTTTTAGCAAACAAAGCCTTTAAAAAGATATTCTGTTTTTAAATGATTCTACAGAACAAACTATATATTATATTAGATAATTAAATTTGTTCTGAACCAGGTTAAATATTTACTGTTTTATACTCTGATAAATTAATCACACTGTCCCAGTTATGGACATTACAGTGTCATCTAGCCACCCAGTCAGAGTCAACCTATTGATATTTATTTCTTTTTTAAACACATCGCAGCAACGAATTATGATCATTATAGCAATATCCAGCTATTTTGATAAAGGAAGACCCCCATACAGATGTCTGGGTAGAATCATTGGTGCACCACAAGTCAGCTGGAAGACATTACCACAAAAAGATTTTCCTGAATGGGACTTGGACCCATGAGGGTGGGAGACTTAGCAGTCAGAGGTGTTACCACTATGCCCCCTCAATCCACTGACCTCCATATATTATTGAAAAAAAATCCAAGACAAGTATTTATGTAGAAACATCAATGTCAGATTGAAGACCTCCTCACACAAAACTGAAAATCCACACAGAAACTAATCCTTATGCTGTGAGAGTCTAAATGTTAACAAAATAGCAACTTAAACCACTCAGATACTGGTTCACCATTTTTATTGATAAAAAATATATCTCACCTAAATCTATCTATGGTATTGGCTGCCCGCTTCATTTTCTTGGCCACCTCTGTATCTGAGGCCGTCTCTCTCATGAACATAGGCAATCGATGTCGCACTGAAACACATCACAAAGTCTACTTAAAAAAATGAACTGCAGATGGCGATATAAATGCCTTATTAATGACAACTGAAAATGTTTTGATTGTTATATTTTAAACAATAAGTAAAATAAATACATAAAAAACCAAAGAATCAGTTATCTTACATTTCCATAGCAATAATTATGACCAACCTACTAATCAGGACAACATGTATGATAGTCACAGGATTATTTTGTTGTTGAAGCCTGATTGATTGATATTTTGTTGTTGATGCTGATTCAAATGACAACTTTATCCAACCAACTTGTAAAGAAAACATTTATCCTTACCATCTTCCTCTTCATGCACTGGTATCACAGTTGTGTTTGTCCGCATAGCAGATGCTTGTATGTCTTTGTATTGCTGCTGTAAATGCATGAAAGAAACTGGTAGAACCAAGCTTTCCACAGCGGTCATGGACACAAAAAACACTAAAACTAAAAAACTAATTAAATATTTTTGACCTTATGTGGATGCTTAATATTGAATGCTATTAAACTTATAGATACAAATACAAAATGAATGCAGGTTTTCAAGATATAAATGGAGACAAGAAAAATAAACTTAGGAAGATAACCAACAACTTAGGTAGAGTTATTGCCCTTGAACCCTGCACTTTTACTTAATTACCACGCACCCATATACCAAGTTAAAGGTGAATCCATCCGGTAGTTTTCAATTTGTGTTTTTTTTTCTGGACAAGCAAAATCAATTATGGGAAAAAACTGAAAATTAAAAATGGGTTATTTTCATCAAGGAAGTTAGCATGTCAAACAGTTTTCAAGATATGCTTCACACAAAACTGGGATGAACATACTTTTTTAGGAGAATTTCTTATATGTTTATTATACAATTTTTAACCACATAAGCCCAAAACAAACCCCACAATTACAGAATGAACAAATACATTTCCAAAACAGCACCCCAATCCAAACCCTACGTAGCAGTGTCACTCATACAAATGCAGAGTGTATATGATCCTCCCTTTGAACCTTTATTATAAAAGTACAAATTTTCTTGGTCAAATACTTAAGCATTAAAGCTATTTAATATAATCTGGAATTGTTGTCAACCAACCTACCAAAAGACTCCCTGGCTGTTACATCTCAACCTGTTTAACCTTAATCAAATTATGCAAAAGATCTTACATTTACGTGGAAGGGCACAAGGCCTACAGTCAGTATTTGTTTTAAAACAAGGGCACAAGGACTACAATCAGTATTTGTTTCAAAATAAGGACACAAGGCCTACAGTCAGTATTTGTTTCAAAATAAGGGCACAAGGCCTACAGTTAGTATTTGTTTCAAAATAAGGGCACAAGGCTGACAATCCGTATTTGTTTAAAAATAAAGGCACAAGGCTGACAATCAGTATTTGTTTCAAAATAAAGGCACAAGGCCTACAATCAGTATTTGTTTCAAAATAAGGGCACAAGGCCTACAATCAGTATTTGTTTCAAAATAAGGGCACAAGGCCTACAGTTAGTATTTGTTTCAAAATAAGGGCACAAGGCTGACAATCCGTATTTGTTTAAAAATAAAGGCACAAGGCTGACAATCAGTATTTGTTTCAAAATAAAGGCACAAGGCCTACAATCAGTATTTGTTTCAAAATAAGGGCACAAGGCCTACAATCAGTATTTGTTTCAAAGTAAGGGCACAGGGCCTATAATCTGCATAAGCATATTAAACTACCAAGAAAGCAAGTTATTACCTCTGATTTGTTACTAGTCATACTAAAAGCCCAATAAATAATATTTTTGTACTGAAACAATGGCACTTTCACATAGGATTTTTATTGTTATGGCCAAAGGTAGAACATGAGCTCGAAATTATGCAGCTTTTACAGAAACATGTTTTTCTGCAGGTTTTAACATGCACATTAATATGATCAATGCATAATGGGATTCTCCAAGGGCCCATCCATCCACCCATCTTGTCTTGTCATTGTTTATCAACAGGCCCGTGGTGAAAGTCCCATATGTGGCAGTCAATTTTTCATGTCAAGATTTTACTTATTACTATGTAAGGACACTCCCACAGTATTCAGCCTACCCCAAGTCTCTCTAGCTGTAAACCCAGTGAGTTTTTCTCTGTGCTGAGTGCCTCCACCATTGTCTGTTTCTGGATCAGGCTCTCCGTCAACTCTCTAACTCGAGATTCAAGCTCATACTCAGTAGATGAACTCATGGACTTGGTTGTCAACTGGCTCAGTTAGAAAATATAATCACATGATATATATTAGTCTAAAAATTAACACATCGTTATTAAAAAAATAAGGAAAACCATGTACAAAGTCTATTCTTTCTAAATAAAAATAAAAGAAACTGTACAAAAATCAATTCTCAAAAGGACAGCTGTTTATATCTTTGTTTCTTCTTAAGAGAAATCATTGACAAAAAAATGTGCACTATATCAATAATATTAAAAAAGGTAAAGATTACCCCCACATCAGTGATAATTACTGCAGTTTTATTCAATTGTTTTTGTTTTATTTTTGAAATGCATTGCAATGACCATTGATGATCATTATAGCAAGGTCCAGTATTTTGATAGAGGAAGACCCCAGACACATGTCTGGGTAGAACCACTAAGGCTCCACAAGTCAGCTAGAAGACCTACTCACATTAAGTCTTTCGCCCTGAACGGGACTTGAACCCACATGGTGAGAGTCTAAGCAGTCAGAGGAGTTACAAATCATTGACTCTACCACTTCACCAATCAGACAAATGTTTCACAAGGAATATCACATACATGAAAAAACTGAAACATTTAACAAATGGCCAGGAGTCAATTTAAATGAAGCTGATCATGACAGACTGAAGATATGTGGAATGGAAAGAGAATAACTCAGTAGAAATTATGCAAGAAAGACATGCCTAAAATATATATGCTATTCTTAAATAAGATGGTTTGGTATCAATGATTTTTTAGAAGATCAATGAAAACCTGACTAGTTGGTAATTGAATAATACAGACAAATAATATGCAACAAATATAACAAAGTGCCAGAATTCAGTTTAAATAAAGCCAGTTATGATGTAACATTAATATGTACAACTTAGCTTTGTCCTGTATTTTCAAAATACAACCAACAGTAGCCTATGAATGGCAAGTTTCATCTGCAGAAAGCTCAATCAACAAATAAAGAAAACAATAGAGTGACTATATTTCTCACCTGATTTCTAAGGCGCTCTATCTCAGCGTCTCGATCTGACAGACGACCTTGAAATGATGTCTTCTGTTTACTAAGCTCCTCGATAGCATATTGCAACTCCTGCATGACAATGTGGACAATTTAACAAATCACATCCAGAACAATGACAATTCATGATGAACTCTATTTGATATAAGCACAGGGATTTCTTGAATGACTTGTATTAAGTTATTAACCTTAATAAAATCAATGAATTTGTTTGCTTGTTTAGTTTATCATCCCACCAACAGTATTTCAATTATCTGGAGACGGTGTCCACTTGAAGCAGATTAAAGTGCTGCCTTCACAGTGTATAGCATGCCGTGAACCCCACCCAGTCACATTATCCTGACACCGGGCTAACTAGTTGTGGAACTACTCTTACATCTTACATTTGCTTGAGCATTAGCAAGGGAGCTATTCCACTACCATTTTTAACAACTTTGGTATGTCGCAGCCCAGGATTGAACCTAGGGGCTCCCGTACCTGGATGCTCTACTGATGGAATCAATAAATATCCATTTGATTGGACTAAACATAAATAAAATCAAAGAATCTGTTAAATTATAACTTAACAAGAGGCGTGGGTATACACAATTTATTGACTATTAATGCGTCGTAAATCAATCTTTGTTTGATTATATGTTGTAAATATATCAACTTTGTAATAAAGATTGAAAATAAAAACCAAGCATTGGAAGATGAATGTATTAATTTATAAATATCTGCAAGATTTATAACTGCATAGATACATGTTAATAACAACAATAGCATATAATCGTTTGATAAGATACAATATATAGTGGACAGTATACAGACGTATATTTGCCTATTTAATCATTTAGCACAGGATGTAATGATTATGCGGACATGAAGTGTGTGATGACTGTATGACAAAAGTTACGTAGTGACCATAAATAAATATATCATTATCTAATTAAAAATCAAATTTATTCATGTCACGTAAAGATTGGAACAATGAAAAAAGTGCACTTGCTGTTCATTGCCAAGATGATTGACATGTCAATCAAGGTGATAAGAGTTTGAATGTAAGAGCTCTATTCACATGCATAGGTGTGGCATTAATAATCATAAATTTACAGATAAAATAAAAAGCAAATTTGTTCAAGCATCTCAGATTGCTATCTGACAAGCAAGACATCAGATGCATTTCAATCTGGATGGAGTATTGCAACATTTTTTTACATAAAATATTATAGGAATATTATTATCAACTTGATAGTATGCATTTTTTTAAAAATGCTACATTCTGTAATATAATGCTGGTTAAAGGTGATATCGGACAGTTCACCTTTATCAGACACAATTAACTAAATCTAACCCCTATGATTAATATTCATCACTGAACTATGATTTGTGTTTTTTTGTAGACATAAGTATGTACATACTGGCAAAGTCCAGTTAATTATTGGTGGGGAAATACCCAAGACTTATATCTTGATCCTTGAGCAGCTGGGACACTTGTCTCTTTGAGCTATGAGGGTCTCCCTCAGCACATCTATGACTGTAAAGTCCAGAAACGCTTTAGTTCAGCTGTGCCACTCACTATCCGGATTTTACCTTTTTGTGTTTAAGCAGGTCTTGCTCTGCCTCTTCCCTCCTTCTCTTTTCCTCACAGACACTCTCTTCCAGAGACTGGATGCTATCCTGAGCAGCATCATGCTCCTGCTGCATACTGCCTTCAACATCCTATAGCAAAATGAAAACACATACATGTATGTATAATAATATATAGGGTATGGTATCATACCAATAAAGAAATATCAATTTAAACTATTACTTTCTCATATTATAATACATGTAGTTGCAGAGGGACAACTTATGGTTATTGATGAAGAAAAAACATGTAAGAATCTAGATAGAACGAGTATTTAAAGACAAAAAAGCTGCAATATTATATAAGGTTTTTCCCGGAAAGGGATTTAAATCTATATGAATTAGGCTCAAAGTTATGTTGGTAATATTAACCCCAGTCACTGGCAACCACTATAACAGAAAATCAGCAAAGTTTGTTTTAACATCCTTTATTTGTTTATGTTTTGTTTTTTTACTTGCTTCTTTGAGCAATTTTTTTAAACAAGAGCTGTCCATAGACTGTTTGCTCCACTTTTCTAAATAGATAGTACAATTTAAGATCTA
Organism: Sinonovacula constricta; assembly: GCA_007844125.1. Taxonomy (NCBI): domain Eukaryota; kingdom Metazoa; phylum Mollusca; class Bivalvia; order Cardiida; family Solecurtidae; genus Sinonovacula; species Sinonovacula constricta. The sequence continues at coordinate 12,102,070 of CM017557.1, forward strand.
AAACAAAAGGGCCATGATGGCCCTTAATCGCTCACCTGATGACACAGGCTTTTAGAAGGCTCAAATCTGGCATCAATTAATTAAGAGTTATTTACTTTAGAAATCTTTGGTGAACATTGGACCATTAGTGTGGCCACTGGGTTGATAACATTTTCTAGAATTTCACCAAGTCACCTACTGAATCCACATGACCACTTCAAAACATATGTACGATTTCATACTGGCAAACATTCTGGCCAAGTTTGGTGAAGATTGGGCCATCAATGTGGCCCCTAAGTGTTTTCACAAGGTTTTTCTAAAATGTGACCAAGTGACCTACTTTTTGACTCCACGTGACCCAATGATATACTCATCCAAGATTTCATACAGACAAATAATCTGATCAAGTTTAGTGAAGATTGGGCTATAAATGTGGTCTCTAGTGTGTTCATAAGCCTTTTCTAAGATTTGTACTAGTGACCTACTTATTGAGCCCACATGACCCAGCTATGAACTCATCCAAGATTTCATGCAGGCAAACATTCTGATCAAGTTTGGTGAAGATTGGGCCATAATTGGGGCCTCTAGTGTGGTCACAAGCTTTTGCTAAGATTTAATCTAGTGACCTACGTTTTAACCCCACGTGACCCAATAATGGACTCATCCAAGATTTAATGCAGACAAACATTCTGACCATGTTTGATGAAAATTGGGCTATAAATGTGGCATCTGGTGTGTTCACAATCTTTTTCTAAGATTTGACCTAGTGACCTACTTTTTGACCCCACGTGACCCAGTTACGAACTCATTCAAAATTTCATGCAGACAAATATTCTGATCAAGTTTGGTGAAGATTGGGCTACAAATGTGGCCTCTAGTGTGTTCACAAGCTTTTTCTAAGATTTGACCTAGTGACCTTCTTTAACACCCATGTGAGCCAGTTACGAACTCATCCAAGATTTCATGCAAACAAACGTTCTGACGAAGTTTGGTGATGATTGGGCTATAAATGTGGTCTCTAGTGTGTTTACAAATTTTTCCTAAAATTTGACCTAATTACCTACTTTTTGACCCCAGGTGACCCAGTAACGAACTCATCAAAGATTTCATTCAGACAAACATTCTGACCAAGTTTGATGAAGATTGGATAAAAACTGTGGTCTATAGTGTGTTCACAAGCTAAATGTTGACGCCGGACACCGTATGATGGATGAATCGGTATCACAAAAGCTCCCCTTGAGCTCAAAATGGGCCTAACACTGCTTACATTAACGTTTGGGTTACCTGACCTTTTGTAATAAATGCTTTTGATGGTAAACAAGTATTCCAAGTGATTATTTTTGTGGTTTTGAGAAACAGACCTAAACAGAAAAGTTAACAAATGTCAGCATTGACAAGAAGTTTATAACAATAGCTCTAATTTAGCTTTTTTCCCTAAAACTAATAATGTCATTTTTAAAGCAATGAACAAAGTAAGCATAACAAAGGGAAGCATACCGCCAATTCGACACGCAAGTTGTCTATGGTCATTCTGGCCTGTTGGATTTCCTCCTTAAGCATGTCTTTCTCCTGTTTCACGGAGTCATACTCCAGATGTGACACACCCCCACTCTCACCCGACACGCCTGAGCCATCCCGTAGACTGGCTATCAAACGTTCCTTGGACTGGAGAAGGTAAAGATATGCACATCATTATTATTTTTATTTTTCTACATATAATAAAAACTAAAAACAAACCAACCAGTTAGTAAGATTTTTTTAGATTACTGTCTTTGAAAAAAAGAAAGCTAAAAATTAAATGTTTCTCAGAAGTCAGTTAGGATGACTAGTTTTTTTTACTTCAGTAAAAGCTTATATGTGATTAATTATCAAAATCTTATATTTCTTTGAAGTCAGCAATTAATGAGCTGTTTCAAGCCAGAAAGCATAAAGAAATGTGTCTTTGAAGCCAGTAAGCATGATCAAAGGTGTATAAATATACTACTTATAGTCACTTCTCCTGTACAAATATACAATTATATTCTGTTCTGAGAGAAACATGATATGCTTTAGTCGATTTCAATCTAATCCTTTTGCTTGTATTATAGTATATAATCTATTACATATAAAATATTTTAGCTAATATAAAATTGACAATTTATGTTTAACAGACAGAAATTCTCTACCTGTAGTATCCTTGTAGCCTTCTCCTTGTAATCAATGAGTTCTTGTTTGGCAGAATCAAGGCTATTTTTAACTGATTTCAACTGATTGCTGACTTCAGTTACTTTGGCTGCAAATAAAGTCTAATGTTTTATTAAAGGGTTCATGCATACAAAAATATAGAAATAAATACAATATCAGCACACATTCTTTAAAATATGAAAATAAGTTTAACCATGAAGATCTATGGGTAAATGGTACTTAAAATGGTACTTAAATAAAAATGACCTATATTGTTAAATCAACTAATACATATATATTTCTAAATGAACTGTGTTAAAAGGGTAGCCTCTAGTTTTAAAAAAGGCTATCAGAAGCAATGACTTTATTTGAAGCAAATATTAACTAAAATATTTTTTTCCTATGATTTAAAGCAAAAAATATTTCACAAAGTAAACCATCAGTCCTGACTTCTCATATTGTGAATGTATGATTCATGTGAATTAAATAGATTTAGACTACAATTTACAATGAGGGTTACTCATGACCACTCTATTAGTTGTGAATGATTCTACACAGGTCATAAGTCTCCCTCAACCAATAGCAGGTGAACTTAACAAATGGTACCATAATTGTATGGCAAATTGTACCATAATTGTATGGCCAATAGAACCATTATTGTATGGCCAATAATTGTACCATAATTGTATGGTCAATATTTCATAATTGTATGGCCAATAGTGCCATAAATGTATGACTAATTGTACTGTAACTGTATGGCCAATTGTACCATAACTGTATGGCTAATTTACCTTAATTGTATAGCCAATAGAACCATAACTGTATGGCCAATAGTATCATAATTGTATGGCTAATTGAACCATAATTGTATAGTCAGTAGAACCATAATTGTGTATAATTGTGTAAGTCTCCCTAATCAATAATAGGTGAACTTAACAAATAGTACCATAATTGTATGGCAAATTGTACCATAATTGTATGGCCAATAGAACCATAATTGTATGGCCAATAGAACCATAATTGTATGGCCAAAAATAGAACCATAATTGTATGGCCAATAATTGTACCATAATTGTATGGTCAATTGTACCATAATTGTATGGCCAATAGAACCATAATTGTATGGCCAATAATAGAACCATAATTGTATGGCCAATAATTGTACCATAATTGTATGGCCAATAGTACCATAATTGTATGGTCAATTGTTCCATAATTGGATGACCAATGCTACCATAGTTGTATGGTCAGTACTACCACAATTGTATGGCTGTTAGCACCATAACAGTATGGCCAATGTTACCATTACTGTATGGTCAAGAGTGCCATAATTGTTAGGTCACTGGTACCAAAATTGAAAGGCCAATTATACCATAATTGCATGGCTGATACTACCATTATTGTATGCCACCAGTACCACAATTGTATGGTCAATAGTACCATTATTGTAAGGCCAATTGCACCATAAATCATGGCTGATACTACTTTTATTGTATGCAAATAGTACAGCATTTGTATGGTCAATAGTACCAGAATTGTATGGTCAATAGTACCAGAATTGTATGGTCAATAGTACCAGAATTGTATGGTCAATAGTACCAAAATTGCAAAGGCCAATTGTACCATCAATGCATGGCTGATACTAGCATAACTGTCTCTGCAAATAGTACCACACGTGTATGGTCAATAGTACCAGAATTGTATGGTCAATAGTACCAGAATTGTATGGTCAATAGTACCAGAATTGTATGGTCAATAGTACCATAATTGTATGGTCAATAGAACCATAATTGTATGGTCAATAGTACCAGAATTGTATGGTCAATAGTACCAGAATTGTATGGTCAATAGTACCATAATTGTATGGTCAATAGTACCATAATTGTATGGTCAATGGTACCACACTTGTATGGTCAATAGTACCAAAATTGCAAAGGCCAATTGTACCATCAATGCATGGCTGATACTAGCATAACTGTCTCTGCAAATAGTACCACACGTGTATGGTCAATAGTACCAGAATTGTATGGTCAATAGTACCAGAATTGTATGGTCAATAGTACCAGAATTGTATGGTCAATAGTACCATAATTGTATGGTCAATAGAACCATAATTGTATGGTCAATAGTACCAGAATTGTATGGTCAATAGTACCAGAATTGTATGGTCAATAGTACCATAATTGTATGGTCAATAGTACCATAAGTGTATGGTCAATAGTACCAGAATTGTATGGTCAATAGTACCATAATTGTATGGTCAATAGTACCAGAATTGTATGGTCAATAGTACCAGAATTGTATGGTCAATAGTACCATAATTGTATGGTCAATAGTACCATAATTGTATGGTCAATGGTACCACACTTGTATGGTCAATAGTACAATAATTGTATGGTCAATAGAACCAGAATTGTAAGCCCAATTGTACCTAAATGCTTGGCTGATACTACCATAATTGTATGCCAATGGTACCACAACTGTGTCAGTGCAATTTATCTATAACTTAACAAATAAACAAACAGCATGTAAAGAGGATCCTTACCTTTTTCATCAGAATATTTTTTCTCTGCCAAAGCTAAAGCTTCTGTAAAACTTTTTTGTTCTCCTTCTAATCTTGCCTGCCTTTCTGCAACCTCTTTCTGTAAGACAAAATATTTATTACCATCACCACCATCCCCATAACTCCAATCAGCATCAGCATCAATAACATTACTGTCATTAACACCATCGCCATCACTGAAGATATCATAATTGTTACAACTGTAAGAAGCCTTTTCACATGCTACACTACCTATCATCGTTACCATCATCCTTACCTCCATCATCATCATCATGGTTTGAACAAATTCCACTATCATCCCAACCATCACTACCACCAGGAGCAGCAGCTGCATTTTTACCACCAGTACACCATATTTGGTAATTTTCATTATTTTTGCATTGGGAGATAGCTAATATTAGCTGGTAAAATAGGGCAAGAAAAACATTGCACTACTATATTTTTATCTGAAGCTGCTTCACCTGTGATATTCTATTGGCCTCCTGCTCCCTCTGCAGGGCTCCCTCCATCTCAGAGAGTTTCTGTCGCAGCGAGTCCAGGGCCTGGCTATGGATACCACTGGAGTCACTGTGGTCCCGCAGAATTCTATGGAAATACAAGAAAACTTTGTTATTGAAGTAAGAACTTAAATATCACAGTTATAATAATGTACAAGGTTTTTGTGGCTTTCTTTCAAAAAAAAAATGTGATACGAAAAAATTATTGATGACACAAACTCAAATAAAAAGACACTTTCAAATGCAATGGAAATACTATTTGCAATTTATTGTGTTATCCTTGGTATAAGAAGCATTCCATGTTTTTTTCTGCTTATAAACGTATTACTGCTATTTTTTAATAGTATCTATTTTTTTTTATTGTTCACATTTAAGTGTAAACCATTGTATGTTTCCTATGCTGAAATAATTCTATCTATAAATCTATCGATAACAGTAAAAGAGAAAAAAAACTTATATTGTCAATTTCAAATTCTTAAGTTATATTAAATATATTAAAACACAGTACCTACTAACTAAGAATGTCAGTGAGAACTTAAATCAGTCCTTGAGAGTGCAGTCAATTTTTCCATTTGAGTACTCAGTTCAACTGCACATTTTAAAGGTTGAGAAAACCAAACATTTTAAATTTGTGGCATAACATCATGCACATTCACATAAACAGAATGCATAACTATTTCGAGGATTGTCAAGAAAGAGATACACTTCAGTGAGCATTGCAAGAAAAATTAAAATTGATCAGTCATAAACTGAACTATTTTTAGGCTGACTGTCATGTAATAAAATCAGATGATCTGCCTTTCATCCCATCTGATTGTATCAACCTCTTCGGGACCATGAACCCATTGATAGGTTGACTGGCCAAATACCAACAAATTTAAAAGATAACTAGGAAGAGTAAAGGCTAGCCAACTGACATGTACAAATGTTATTAAAATAACATGGTGGGTAAGCAGGTAGCCTGATCAGGGGCAAGATGACAGGGTCTGATTGGCAACGTGATTTATTCCTTTGTTGGGTGGGATTATTTAGACAAAGATATGATGGAGAGTATTAAATAAAAGATTTAAGCCAGACACACACATCATAAATTTGTGCCAGCATGTAACTTTGACTTGAATAGTTTAAACAGTATAGATTTTAATTTTTAACAATGGATTGACATTTTATAAAAAATTCAACCAATAAAAATAAAAATATGTATTGACCGATATGTTTGACATTTCAAATTGTCATTCACTAAGCCACAGCCACTAAAAGCACTGCATGCACACTGGCATTTCACAGCTTCAGAAAATAATTCACATTCTGACACAATACGAATTACCATATATTTTTTTGTGGAAGGTAACAGCCCCTTCTCAAGATACGCATCTCCGCCCTCAATTTTGTGAACAAAAGCAGAAGGTTAAGAGTCACAGAAGCACAGTCAAATGTAACTGGTTTGAGGAATGTTGTGTAAGAGGTGAACAATGATTGCACCATTTGTTTGACTGGATGGTATATTTCTACATGCTTTAGAGGAATGACTTTCATGTTCATTAAGTGTTGCATATTATCATATTTGCATCAAGTTTATACAGATGGGGCATACTAATGTAAAGTTTTGATGACTCTGCTACATGAGTTAAAGTGTGTGACTCTTCTTTTTGTTTCACACCCTATCATGGAAATATGTAGAACTGTTGTCTGTATGAGCTAAGAATAGTTAAACATAATTAAGTCAACTGCAACAGTTTAGTTTAGTTAAGTTTTAAACTGTTTATTTATAGTCAATTGGGAAACAAGTTCTTACAACTTATAATAATCCATCTTAACTGCCCACCTCCAGGGTAGAACCAGTACTCAGGCACTGAGTACCTGGAGTAATGAGCAGTAAATAGTATTTCTCAAGGATTTAACATTTCATGGTCTCTTACAGGATTCAACCTGCGACCCTCTGACCTCCGAAGTCCAATTTCTTAACAACTTGACTATGGCTGACCAAAAGGTTGGCTGCATTAGCATGAAGGAGAAACACTGTATTTACTGCTAACACAGTGAATAAAAAAAACACAGTTATTATAAATTCTTATAGCCAACAAATGACACAATTGACTAACCTTTCTCTAACTTGCTCCAGCTCCGAGACTGATCTCTGCTTGGCTTCTATCTCCCTGTCTGCTTCCTCCAGTCTTACCCGCAGCACAGCCAGCTGAGAGTCCTTAGCTGTCAAAGACTCAATGAGGTCCTGCTCCCGACTGTGCAACTCTCGCACCATCTGGTCAGACCTTGAGTTGACTTGGGAGAGGCGATTAACCTCTTCCCGTAGCCTTGTCATCTCTACAAGGATAAGATAACAATAAATTGTTTATAAAAAAGGAAACAATGTCCATATTTATCAGAATGCGAAATAAAATTTATTTGTAAAGTATAAAATTGATGAAAAATATAAAGACAAAGTTATGCATAGCATTTAAGGAAATGCATAAAATATGCTAACAATGTTTGTAACATATGTAAGAAATATTTCAGAGCATATGCTTAATCAATCTTAAAGCCTAATGACAATATAAGTAAATAATCACCAGCTTGCGACTCTTTTGACCGCTGCACCATTGATGAAAGTTCTTGATTCAGTGAAGTGATTTCATTCTTCAGAAGGCGGTTCTCCAGGTCTGCTGATGATGCCATTGGATGGTCTGTGGCCTCTAACTCCTGGTTACTATGGACGCTGTTGCTTGGTGACTGGTCCTGCATTGCATCTTCTAGAGCAGCCACATCCATCTCAGCTGGACTACCTCGACTATCTGTACCTGTTTGAAGACAAAGCTCCACAAACATTTATGCATTCTCAAAATAACAAATTAAACAATATAATATTAAAGTAATGGTAATTGATTGTTTAAATAAGCTCAACAATATTTTAAAAGATAATGTTTATATTCCAAATGAATGAATGATCTTCAGTGCATTGTAGGTGTTAAAGCACCATAAGGATCATTACTGGTTCTATACAACTAATCAGTTGTAAGCTTAAAAAAACAGAGATTTTCATGTCAGTTTGTTTGTTTATTTGTTTCATCCTCCCACCAACCATATTTCAGTTACTTGGGGATGGTGTCATGTAAAATAGATATAGTGCTGCCTGCAATGTGCATAGCATGCCATGAACACCTGCCTGACAGCACACCCAGTCACATTATCCTGATACAGAGCTGACCAGTCGTGAAACTACCCTAATTTTTGCTTGAAAATAGCAAGGGAGCTATACCATTTTTAATGACTTGGATATGTTACATATAGTGATTGAACTCAGAGCTCCCCTTAACAAGAGCCAACACTCTACAGTTTGTGCTATCAGGTTCCTTATTTCCCTGTAAGTAACCTACCAGGCATTTCCACATGGATCATAGATGAGGCACTGGTGGATGAAGACCCCTGTCCCTCTGTGGTGCCCCCAACTTTATTGGAGACAACAGATGAAGCACTAGACTGTCTGGAGTGTCGTTGACTACTCACAGGGGTTGATGGCTTTCGTCTCTCTGATCTCTCTGTCGGCTCAGGACTATTTAAAAACTCAAACAAGGCCTCATCTGCGTCAGCTTTTTTTCTTGAGGATCCTTCAGGCTTCGGCTTAGTGGCTGTTGGGATATCAGAAGACTTGAACTCAGAGAGAGCTGATGGGACACTGTGAGAAGGGACAAGATTTGTCTTGGTGTCTTTGCTAATGTAAGGAGTACGTTCTCTTTGCTGGGGCTCCTTTGTAGCCAACCGAGTGGGGTTAGTGGAAAGGGTCTTCTCTAATTCTTGCTCATGAAGGACAGATGCAGCCTTCTGATCCAAGCTGTTCAAAAAACTTTCAGCTTTTCCAGTTATTCCTGACAACCATGCCATGGTGATTTATCAACAAGATGCTAGAAAAAGAAAATAAAGTAAACATGAAGATTAAGTAAACACTTCTTTTCAATTAATCATATTCACTAGTCAACTAATTAATTTTTAAGTACATCATAATAACTATGAAGATAATTCCTGAAATAAGGCTACTGAGAGTTCCTCGTGACCCCAAAACCAGGCCCAATGACCTCAAACTTGCAGGTAACTTGAGTAACCGCTGTAGCATAGTGAGAAACTGAATCATTGATATCAGACATTTAAAGGAAAGGGTGAAATCTTTTTTCTTTTTTTATTGTATAGCAACTGAATAGAATTTGACTAAGTTTTTGAGTTGCTTAAATCTAGTAAAGCATTTGCAGAAAATGCACAAAATGCTTCAGTTTCTATGAGTAAATGATTACAAATTAAACAAATATCCATACATGAGACTGAGTGTAACAATTAAAATACAATAAGACATTTTTTATCTATATAATAACCATATGATACAATGAGGGCTGTCTGGAAAGTCTGCAGAATTTTTCATTTTTTCCTCTAATAATTTAGTTACCCACATGATGATGCATGGGTATTTTATTATTTTATGGGCTTAAATCATTTATCATCAAAAGGAAATATTTCCAATTACATTATTTATTGTTGTTTGAAATTTTAAATTAATACAGTTACCTGTTAAATTAATATAATTAACTGTCAATGGTAACATTCATATGCAATTCATTACAGCTCATTGTTTCCTCACATTGGGTACGTTTTCTTACATACAGATACACATATTAGAGTTACTGACTTGTAACTTCTCCAATTGCTCAGCTCTCATTGAGTAGGTTCGAGTCCCTATCATGGTAATGGATTTAATGTTGAAAGGTCTTCAAGCTGTCCTGCAATGGGCATGACATTCTACCAAAACATTTGTCTGGGGTCTTCCTCCATTAAAAATATCTAAGTCACTATAATGATCATCATTGTCATTGCAATATTTTTCTAAAAAAAAAAACCCCCACACAACTTGCAAAACTGGACAAAGTAGTGCAATAGGACCTGTAGTTCAGCTGAAGGACTTTTTCACATTAGTCTTGAACCCAAGCAGAACTAGAACCCACAAAGTGACAGGTCAAACGGTAAGAGGTCAGTTAAAAGAAAACACTCAGCTAATGATCAGCTGTTCTTAAAACATATTATATATAAAACATTTTACATGCACCATTTACCTTTCAAATTAGTAATAGTATATACTTGATGAGCATCACTATTCTGTAAGGTTAACAATGGCACACCTATTCAAGTCATTAAAAACTTAGTGATAACATCATTCATGCAGTCCCAACAATTTATCAGATAGGATTCTATGTTCAATTGAAAAGTATTTTAAGCATATATATTCGTTCAGTTGAAAGAAAGAAAAAAATCTGTTTTGTTATTTTCACAGAGATCTGGAATATTATCCTGTGTAAAATCATAACAATTACCACTCAATGATACAATGCACCATAAGATCTAGGTATGGGAAAGTTTTTTTGTTTACTGATTTGTCAAAGTCAAAAGAGGGAAGTGTTATTAAATTTTGTTCGAAAATCTACATATCTGATAATAGAAAAATAGTCATAAAACTAGACAGACAACAATCAACTATCTAGTATCCATAGAAATTGTTTAAGGACAATGGTAAAGAAGGAAAAGCATGCAAGATAGCTGTGCTAAGTTTTTTCAAAGGGAGCAAAGATAAGTTTTAGCTGGCAGTGGCTTAGGAAGATCAACAGCAACTGGAAGGCAACCACTAACAAGTGAAGACTGACCAAAAAATGTTACTACACAATCTCTAGCTTGCTCTGGGTTTAAAACAGAAACTAGCAACAACATGTGGCAGCCAGCTGAGGTTGTTAAGAGTTTTTACAGAACAAACTGTACTTCATCAGACCCTTTAAATTACTGGGTAGTTTTTTTTTGCATCATTTTCCAATCAAATTTGAACTATTGCACTATTGTATCACAATACTGTTATGATTTTGAACATATTCAATTAAAACTGCTGAAGAAATGGCAAGAAAATCAGATCTTTGTGAAATTGCTTTTCATGCTGTAGAGTGGTATGTTGTTACAGTCTGTTTATTGAACCTAATTAGTACCTAAAAATGAACATGATAAATGGTGTTTACTTCATATAAATGTAGGAAATGGCTCTTTATCTTCTTTTAAAATCCTTTGTCTGGCCTAATAATTACAACAAACCTAAAACAAGATTTTATGGGAAAAAAATCATTGGTACATCCACTTCATTTGATGAATAATATAAAAAGATAAATAATATCCTAGCCAGGATATACAGACAAAAAGTTTTTTCTTGTCCTAATTTTTGCTATAAAACCTTTTTTCTGGCTCAATGAGATAGAAGCCAATATATTGTATTAGAAATCACAGATTTACATACGCTAGTTGATGACTTTGAGGTTAATCGGACAGTTTGGAATCATTTTTTGCTCTTTCAAACAACAAATGATTACCGGTAATAGTAATAGTTGCCTGAAAAGATCCCCTGAAATGTTGTTTATTCATGTCATACATTTATGTGCACAGTGAAGCATAACATCCAACTGACGCTAAAAACATGATTTCCTATCTGAGACACACTACACAGTGAACTATCTTAAAATTAAGAAAACCATGTAACCACTTACTTCTGAGTTTACATTATAGCAACATTCAGGTAATCCACACTGACATAAATAGCTATTTTTAGCATTGTGATTATTTATATAATGGAATGGATGAACACTTGGACCAATTTATTTCATGATGTGCACTATGTAACAATTCATGTAATGCTCAAAATCTTCTTTTCAGGCTAAATTATGAGTGTATGCATGTATTAAGCCAAAATTTTCCACAAACAGGGTTAAGGTATTGTTACATAAATTTAATACAGGCAAATTATCCGATGCCACATTTAAGCTAGGCTAACCTTTAAAAAATAGAACCAGTGGAACCAGGTTATGCTCCTTGAAGTGATGCTGAATTTGAGCAAGTGTTGTTTGTATTCACGAATAAGTTGTGTTTTCTTTGATTATTGATACTTTAAATGAAACATTAAAACTCCCTTGCAAGAAACACTTAATTCAAATGTCTTTCAAGCAGATTTATAAATAAAGTTTTAAATATCAAACTAAAAGAACACTTAACCAGTTTTGTTCTTATTCATGAATAATGTCAAGAAAAAAAAGGCAAACTGTGAACATCATTTGCCCTAACGAGGGTGAACCGGGAATCTTGCCTTCTTTCATAAGGGTGAACTGTTAATAATTATGGGTGAACTGTGACCAATTAAGGGAGGGTGTCGCAGTTTTACTGAATACCGAAAGAATTTGTTCACCGAAAGATACCAAAAGAGACTTTGACCCTGAAGCGGTACAACTAAATACCGAAAGACACTTGTTTACTGAAAGATACCGAAAGAGACTTTGTTTTACCGATTTAATGTAATTAAAGCATCATTTGTTGTTTAATAGAGTTAATTTGTTGAAATATAAGTATATGAAATAAATGCCAAAGACTTGCTGTAATTTCTTGTGTTTTTTTAAATGTTGTATGTCATGTTGCATATTGCCTTATTGTCTGAGTTGTTTCCGTTTGTTGTGATGGACTGTTTGTTGGAAATTGTGTGTTAACATTTTATATGATCTATAATAAACCTTGACATTCAACATACAGTTTGACAAAGACAAAGCAAAATTTAGATAAATGACATTAGGTCTTATTTTCTATTATATTTAATTGTTTATTTATATTTAATTGTTGTTTGCAATCAGAGCGCAGTCGATGCTAAACAATAAATAAATTAGTGATAAACTTATCGTGTCTACTTGTAATTCAAGAGATACAAAGTGAATAATGTTTGTTATCACACTCCTAAGCAGACATGTATTTCTTAATGTGTCAACCAAATGTAGAAATATAATTCTGAATGAGTATGAACCAACATTCAAACCTGTCCGTAATCCTCAACATTTAAAACAAAATATATGCTGTCTTTGGAGACAGCTGTATAGCAAGGCTCAATCGTTTTACTATAGGATGTCAACATAACTTTCATGGCAGATGTAAACTCTATGGTGTGTCAGGAATGTCTACAACCAGAAAGTTTGAGCCTGAATTCCAGAAAAGGATTTGCCGGCATTTTTGCCGATACTGTGCAGCGACATTTCTATCATTATAGCACAGGGGCATTTATGAAGTGCACAGGGACTGAACCCAGTCGGTCTATTATACTGACACCGACAAGTCAGGTGTAATGCGTTCCTTCAGCCCGAGTGTTAGGAGGGAAGCCACTACTACCAAATTTAAAGTCTTTGGTTTGACCCGGCTGGGGTTTGAACCCGCAACATCCAGATCTGCGAAGCTGACGCTCTATCGCTTGAGCTATTGTTGCCGGTACAGACCTAGGTATGTGTTCAACCACCTAATACTGAAATACTATGCTTTACTGAACCGTGCAGGAGAAAAACAACCCTTGGTAGTATGTGATATTTACTTGTGACACATCAAAATGTTTGCTTTTTTATTTCAGTTATGTCTTCATAAAACTGGGAGGAAATGACATTAACACTGCATGTTCAGTAGAAAAAATAGTTTCAAGACTGATCAGAATAGTAAAACTGAAGCAAAACGGGCGAATTGTGAAGAGGGCTAAGTGTTACTAATTACTAATTTGAAATTTAAGACTTCTTAAATTGTTTCAAAAGGTTTGCTTAAAATAACTCCAAGTTATCACGAAAGAGTTAATAATGAATTCTCGCACAACTTATTTAATAAATCTAGCCAAATTGGCACAGGCTTTTTAATAGAGCATTACTGCTGTTGATCTGTCAGACTTCACTTGACAGTGTCACTGAGACTGTTTCTGACCAGCATGTCTGCAGTGACAGTAGTCAGACTTAACAAATGATTTGTTCATAAAACTGTATCAACATTGCTCTCGCAACATAAATTAAAACAAAATCTTACAGCTTCAGTTAGTTGCACTTTTCATCTTGATAAACACATAGTAATAAATAAAGGTTTTTACTTCTTGTTTACAGAAATTTTGTCGTATCAAACGCTTGTTTAGTCTCTTTTTTTTGATTGAGCGCTTTTACGACCCAGATCACGGAGTTTTGACGTGGACTACTTCCGGTTGTTAGAAGGTAACTTCCGGTGTTATCTTTAGCATTGGTGTACTATTTGTTTTTCAAGTTACTTTCAAAATGTCATATTTTAACGTTAGAACGTTCATTTATGTATCCTTTGTCGTTTTGCTTTTTGCCATTTTGTACAAAAAGAGGTCCACAGATGTGACAAAGATGCGAATGGACGAGGTCCTGAGTGGGTTGTTAAGGGCAGAGAAGAAGGTTGACATCGACAAAGTTAAGATTGCACTTGGATTTGGAGGCTGTGACGATATTTTTGTAAACGCTCAGGAACTTTTCAAGACGTTGAATTATTCTGTGCCTTCAGAAGGAGAACATCTGCATGATATCACTGAAGAAAGTCACATCACAAAGATGTTCGCTTACTTCTTCAGTCACGGAGCTGCAGGGGAGTAAGTGTAGCCATGCAAGTTTTCAATTTTGGTGTAATCAACAATAAAGACATTGTCTTGTAACAGTGCATATGAGTCTTAATGAAGTTGATTGACAACCTTTAACTAGGTTGCACGTCAAGACTAAGCATACTCTTAAATTGGTACAGGAAAATGTAGGACAAAACACACTCAAACAAATCACCCCTTGCCTATCTTTGTCCAGATAGACGAAACAGGCTCAGCGACTATTCAACCCCCATATTATTCGACCCCAAGACTATTCTCACCCTACCTGTTAAAAGGTGGGACTATTCAACCCCCCTGGCGACAATTCAACCCAACATCTATTTGACCCCTACTAAAATGTTAGCGTAATAGTATTTTTATTGTTTGTAAAGTATGGTAAATGCTGTTTCATGATATAAGTATCGTTATTGAGTGTATTTATGTTACAATAGTAACTGGGGGCTTTTGATTGTGTTGGTTTGGGGGTTGAATTAAAAGATGTGTTAAAGTGGAAAATAGGTAGCTATTTGTAACACTCTTTTTAATTAATTATAACTTGTATATGTTTTGTACAAGTTCACATATATATATATATTCAAGCCTGTATCATTGTACTTATGTTGCGATGGCCCGCACATGCTGCATAGAAAATGGATCTCTGTATTCCCTCTATAAAATAAAACATGTGTTAAGTTATGAAAAAATGTATTGAAACCAATTTTGTTGAAAAAAATGTATTTTGCGTTTTAATAAATTTAACAGGTTAATCCCATACCTGTACCACAGATCCTGTGTTGCCATCTCTCATATGCATCACAGGAAACTCTGTGCTTTAGTGCAGTTACCAATCTGCCACACTCTAGACACAAATCCGACATCACTACAATATTAACCTAGTTATACTTACAGAAACACTAATATTCCCAATATAAGATAAAGTTTTCAAACCAATATATTCTAATTATACACAGATTATCAGAAAGACAGATCATACATTTATTATGTGTCAGGTTCAACATGAGGCAAGTTATATCATTCCAATATTTATACATAACTGTTAGTTTCGGTCCAGAAAGAATAATAAATTTGAATACAAAATGGGTTAAGAAAAGACAGAGTAAAGAGGAGGAAGCAGACAAACAGGGAGGAGAGGAAAGAAGCAACAGACCCCAGAGTGAGGAAGGGGAACACACTTTGTGGTCAAGATTTAGACAGCGTAAGTGATGTGTAAATAACTGTAGGCATTCAATATACAAGAAAGATGTTAGTGTCAACAGGCAATCAATACACACAGTGAGAAAAAAACGGCACAGTGCTTCAATTACTACCATTTACATAATTCTGTTCTAAATAATATTCTAAATACGAATTACACACAATTTAAAAAAATGTCAAAATACGATTTTATACAAAGATCAGTCTGTCACACAGATTAAATTTCATATTGCTGCCAAAGTTGTTGTTTTTCAGGTAATTTGGGTATTGTGTACTATATTATCAATAAAGATAGAAATAACGAAAAAGAAACATTCAATCCTGACAAATATATTTATTATTATAACCTAGTCAAATAAAATATCATATAATACAGAAAAAAATTTAAACAACAGAACCATTCTGTTCTGTTCTGAACAACATACAGCCATATAAATTGGGGTCGAATTGCCGCCTTAATTTTTTCAGCTCGGGTCGAATAGTCGAGGGGTTGAATTGTCGCCTCGAACAGATAGGGGATGAATAGTCCTGGGATCGAATAGTTGGGTTCTTGAAGAAACACCCCCTAAGTATATTCCTAGGAGAGCAAAATACCCCTGATACTTCTAGATGACCAAAACAATCCTCAATTATTTTTCTAAGGCTGATTAAAGATCCCCTTATTAGTTTTCACCCCTTCAACCCTTTATAACCAGTTATCCATCCATTGAACCATCTCCAAACGACTTTCAAGTCAAGGTATTTTGCTGATGAAAGGAATATGTGACTACATGGATGTAGGAATAGTAAGAAAAAACACAATTACATTTTATTAAGATTTGTTCACATAGCACTGGTAACTGGGTCAACTATAATAAGTATAGTACTGAACCATATTGTGGTGGGATATTGGTTACATGTTATCAGAGTTAGGGCAGCACTACATCTTCTTAAAGCGAGCACTGCTTTTAAAATTTTATGAAAAGTGGTCAACATTTCCAATCATGGTGTGAAAGTCTTGCCTTACATTTTCAGTTTTGTAAGGCTACAAGTATATGTTTCATGAAGCACAACGGGAATGAGATCCCTATTTCTTGCTATATAACTAACGTATAAAGCATTGATTGACATACTTTGAAACTAATCACCAAAATGGGAAGTTATTTTTATTTTTCCCCACAAATATGAATGTTGCCACATTGTGCCATTAGCAGGAACTGGTATGTTTTTATAAAAAGAAATTGTGATTAAACTTACTATTTATTTTACATATTATGTGGCATGTTTGTGGGACTAAGTTAACAACAACTAACAAATAAAAGCATTCAATTTCATAAAAACTGCCCTGTCACTTACAGGAGGTATGTCCAAAACAAAACATTGTTCTCCAAGATGACAAAGACAGCTAGTAAGATTCCAGGTGCCAGGAGGGCACTGGGTGGCAACGCTCCAGCAATGGCAAGAAGAATGGCCATGGAAGGAGCAGACATTATGCTGGCCGCAAGATTTTCAAAGGAGACACTCAAGACGTTGCCCCCATCAATAAAAGGTATGAAGTGTGTTAATGGTAGAATATTAAATTTTTACAAAATCAGGACCTTTTTCTTTGTTAAAAGAGTTAAAAAGTTAAAGTACCAGCTAAAATAATATTTAAAAAAAAATATTTTTTTTTAAATTTATGCTTAAAAAATTAAGACTGTATGCAGTATACAAGTGTTAAATTTATACCACTGAATTGGGTAATACAAATAAAGTCCAATCATGATACTTCGAATCACAATTGAATGAATGTATGGGCTACTACATATACATTCACTGGTCCTGTCAGTATTTCTATATATCATACACAGAAAATGTTAAGATACTTTAGATCACAATTACAGATGTACGAATACTGAAGCTCACGCATGTTTTCACACCTCTTTGAGCAAATGCAGCTCTGCTTGTTTGCTGACATCAGCTTCCCTACTTGGCACGACAATCATGAGCTTGAATACAATAAGCCCTGTTTAGTGTTGACATGGTATTGAATAAATCAAGTAAGGGTATCAATCTTGTTTATTTGATAACCACATCAGTATCTGTCTACTGCACTTTACACATTGTTACCATACAACCACTTTCGCAGACCAATGCACCAGTTGTGGCAAAGGACTTGATGAAATTCGGTGTAACCTTTGCCAGACTCCTATCACCTAGTTTATATCAGATGAGACCAGAAATTCTGTGTAATACTGTGTACATTATTTATGTGTAATTGTATTGTCATTGATTTTGAACTGTGTGCTACATTGTATTTTTAAACATGCTTATACGTTTGACATCACTGAGGAATGTAGTGAAAAAGTCACCTGTTATTTGTCACATGACCTGTTGCTTATGACAATGAGAAGTGATGTTTTCTCTTTTTTTAATAAATAATGATGATTACATGCCATTTCATTAATATATATACAATAAACAATAAGCTAGCTTTTAATTTTACTACCATATTACAATAATTAAAATAACAATTACGACAACTGTATTATGTCAAGTAGAAAATGGTTTACAGTAACAACAACAGCCGACAGTGGCAATCAGCAATGTCACTGAGGTGAGTTACAATATACTTCAGATTTTATGATCAAATTAATAGTTTGTCCAATCAGATGTTTAAATATTTGTTTTCTTTTACAATTAGGAAATAGAGTATGTTTTTATGTTTAGTTTTTGTTTGCAGTTTTAGGTGAGCCACTTGAAGAAGATGACACTCACCTTATAATGGAGTATGAAGCTGGGAGCACCTGGGGAAACTTTACAGCAAACAGAGCCAACAGGTTGTTTTTGTAGAATTTATATTTTTAGAATACTTACGTGTGGTTAACTCTTACTGCTGTAATTTGAAATGATTATTTTGTAATTTTTAAGATATTGGGAATCACTTCAGCACTGTCAGAAGTAGTAGCCGCATTACCAACACCATCATCGCCGTCATTTTTCACTGTTGTCATATTCAATCTGATCACGTCATTATTTTGACCATTGATCATCTTATCTTTATAATCATCATTTATGTTATTCTCATCAAAGTGTTATGGTATGTTTGAAAGTCACCAATCTATCACCTTTATCATCATCATTGTTATTTTGAAACTTGCATTTCAATGTTTACAGTATTATTTATTATACATCATCATGAAACAAGTTTATAATCATATCCAGGGCTGGGGCCAATTCAATTCAGAATTGGAAAAATTGCTGGAATTGGATTTGAACAGTTTTAAGAGACTGGAATTGGAATTCACATATTTGTAGAGTGGAATTTGCCAATTCCATTTTGAATTCCATCAATTCATATTTCTTAAAAGTTCTGTTACTTCATTCAGGTATACATGAGTCGGTGCTCATAGCTGTCTTCCTAACTCCTCAAATTCAAAGTACTCTTAGCTTGTGATCCAGAGCATTGTGCACATTATTGAAGTTGTATGCAATTGTTGTTATATGTAGTAAAGATTTTTCCTGTAAATGTCACACTTACTGTGTAATAATAAAGCAACTGAAAAAATGATCTTCAGGTCTTTTAAGACCTTGTGATACATATAATTATAACATCCAATAGTAAGTAAAACATAATCTGGATGACTGTTTAAAAATCTGTAGTCATAATTGGATTGAATTTAAATGAATTGGAATTGAACTGGAATTCAACTATTCAGTTGCTACCAGAATTGGAATTGGAATTGAGACTTTTAATGGGGGTGGAATTGGAATTTTGAAAATCGGAATTAACCCCAGCTCATATCCAAAATCCCATCATGAATTTTTAACACCTACATGACTATGTTTTCAGATTCATCATACACAGTGACAATAGCAACCCCTACCTAGAAACACTGGAGGACCTTGAAAGAGAGCTGCCCAACTTTAACCCCTCTGTCTTGGTTGTAGGTGGGCTCCAGATGATGGATAATTTCCCCTTCAAACAAGGTACAGTCAAACTTGTAGTAAAGGAGTTTGTATAGTAAGTACATTTTCTTTAAATTCATAATGCATTGATGATGATGAAGATGATGATTGGGAGAATCAGATTGCATTTATGTCTAGGTAGCTTCCAAACTTCACAACCTGAACCAATTAAAATTATTTTCTAAGGGATATGCTTTTTCTTGTTACCAAAATTAGGAGATATATATTTATTAAATGTGCTTAAGTATTTGACAAGCAGTTATGCCTACGACAGATTTGGGGGGATTAAAATGGGTGATCGATTACTCCTAAGGATCTTTACACACTCATAATTTGAGTCTTTAATATATGCATCAACTCATTTTTTACATGTATGTTTGAAGCAGGATTCCAATTATTTCCTAGGTGTAAGACAGAGTCGACTGCAGAGGTTAAATGAGATGCTACGAAATACTGACAGGTCGACCAAAATCCATTTTGAGCTAGCATCATTCAGCGATGAGCAGCTGATGAGGGAGGTCATCAACACTATCGTTCTCTATTCTGACTCTCTAGGCATGAATGAGCAGGAGCTGCCTAACCTGGTCAGCATGTTGACAGACAATACGGTATCTCTCATCTCAGACTCGGCACCAAGGATCGCCTCAGTTCTAGATCAGATGAGGACTGTTTACAACCTTCTCAAGAATACAGATGAGTCTGGTGGTAAGCGCAAGCTGACACGTCTTCATCTCCACACCTTGGCCTACCAGGCGATCCTGACAAAGAAAGGATCAGACTGGAAAAATACCATGTCAGCAACAGCTAAAGCATCCCTCGTAGCCAATAGGCATGTGTGCGGATCAAACTTTATTGACACTGAAAAGGCTAAAATTTTAATGGATGATTCATTCGCAACTTCGCGTGTGGCTGAAAATCCAGAAAGAATTCCTCTGCATGAACAGAGACCAGTGTCCTGTTGGTCGGAGGAAGAGTTTGACATATGTTTGGCTCCAGTTTTGGTCTGTACTGAGGTCCTTCAGACTGGTGGAGGGGGTGACAACATATCATCAGCTGGTCTTCTCTACCAGATCTAAAACACTTCCATATTAAACATTGCAATATTCAACAAAAAATCTTTTATGCCCAAAATCTTTAAAATGACATTAACTTAAATCATTATCAAGGGAGTTTCCCACCAATGCCCATGTACAAAATATAAATATGACTAGTCACTACAGTCTAATGGTAGCACAGGCAAAGTAATAGGAATGGCTAAGGACTGAACAAAAAAATACTAATTATATTGCCTTATGATTTTAAAGCAGAATGCAGTGGTACTTTGTGCTTATTTTTCATACATTTTAAAAAAATATATATTCTGAAACATATATATTATGTAGACTTAAGTAACTTGTAAATACAGATTATGAAAGTTAAGCATTAACTGGTTCTTCACAGAAGTGTAAATTAAATGTTTTATTAAAATTTACTAAACAAAAAGAAAACTTTTTCAAATGTTATTTTCTGCTAATGTATTTGCTAAGAAAAAATATCAAAAATGGGAGGCTTTTTTTCTAATCCAAGTTGTATTTTAATGATTAAATATTATGTTAGCGTAATTTAAATGGATATGGGATCAATATTTAGGGGTTATGAGTTATTCATATAGCATAATATATTCTTGCTTGTTTTGATGTACAAGTCTGTCATTATTGTGCACACTTTGCTATGTTCCCCTTAACACTGTCATTGTTGTTGGTTAAAAAATGTTAATAATTTGATTGTGATAATTAGTTTCAACATTTTATGGTAGGTGAAGATTCTTTGCTAATTATTTGCTAATTACAATTTCTTGTTGTTATGTTGAATAAAAAAAAAATACATTCATGACAACATAATTTGGTAAGTTGCTTGATACACAATTTTTCAAACTTGCATAGTAATGACTATAATTAATTTCTATTTTAATCTGTAAAGTGTGTTGCTCACGACGCATTTGGTGTTGTAATGTTTTGATTTTCTGTGATAAATATGATTGAAATCCATAATTTCAATAGGTCTACATGTACTGGTAACATGTTAGTGATTAGTTTATTTGTTTTCCTTCTTTTTGTTAATATTATCATGCTACATACGTTTATTAGAAATTCAAAATCTTACATGTCTATTTGTAAATCGTCTTTCTGTTTTATGTATAAGTTAATCTGATGAAACATGTTTAAGCAAGTAGAGAAAATAAACTCACATATGTTTGACATGATGCTTTTTTTTAGCTGTTGTTTGCCTAGCCTAGTTACAGCAAGGAACTATTCTAAGGTGGGCGTGGCTACAGTCTGTCTGAGGAAGGGTCAGTTTGCAACAAAATTGAGTATAAAGCAAAAGTCATTGATACTACATTTTGCATATGACAATATTGATATATTGAGAGACAAATATTGATGATAAATCAATATGTAGCAATATAATTACACTATAAATTATACAAAGTTCCATGTGGTTTTTTGTTTGTTTCCTCTCATTATTCTTTATATCTTAGTATGATATTGTTCTATTAACTTTTGAAGTAATGAAGAGTAAAAACTGTTCACCTTTTTATTTGTCTTAGTACTTTATTTACAAGGAGTTTTGAATAAAGTAATTTCCTTAAGTGCAAGTTTCAAATGTCACCAGTCATATGGGAAATTTGTATGATTTGTAAACCAATTACTGTATGTATGAAATACCTCCAAGTTAAATACCAGTTAACATATGTCAAGTCAGTAACTGTAATATTCATATAATAAAAGCCTAGTAAAAGTGGTTCTTTAATCGGTATGCTTTCTTTTCACTCTTCAACAAACTTCTAGCTGGAAGTGGACAGAGTTTGTGCTTGTGCAGTAAACAAAATAAGAACCTGTCAAATGATTTTCATGGCAGTACGCTAGTGTCTGTACTGTACTACTCCTTGTTGTTTTATCGGATTATGCTATAAAAAATTTCCAAACTCTAAAAGAAAACTTATATGAAACTTTATATAGAACTATGTAATATAATAAAAAAAAGTTTAGGTCATTTTCCCACCAGAATTATTAATCAGCAAAAAATGTTGACATACAATTATACATCAGTATTGTTTGAATCAATGACGGCCTAAAGCAAAATGCAGCAAATGGTTCAGATCCTGATCAGATAGTTGGTAGATCTAGAGCAACACTATTTGCTTTAGACTTCTCTATATCTTACAAGCAGGCTTAAATTATTGAATTCAGCCTTCTTTTTCAGGAAGTAGTTAAACCATGGGTTGGTGATGCTTTATCTCGTAACTTGTAAACCACCAACTTACATGTAAGCCTAGGCAACAAGTGTAAATCCAATTACTGAAAACCTGATATGGAGCTGCATAATATGCTGGAATATTTTTTCAACTAGCCAAGTGTAGTTACCTTTGCATAGTGTTGATAATTTTATATTCTGTACACATTTTGCAGATTATTGGTGAATGCTTGAAACAAAGAGAGAACTATCTTACAGAGCTTTATACCAACAGTTATCTTCACCTTTAGTGAAACTTGAAACTTACAATAAAATACATCTACCATATTTATTTCAAAGTTTTGTTGAAAAGTTTTCCCATTTCTTTCTTATTTGATTATCAACAAGCACCTTCTCTTAAGATATTATTAAGTTAATTGACATGAACCAGTAGGCTAGCAGTTAATCAACATAATGGAATGGGTTTATTGCTGTAAATCATTTATAAAGGTGGTATTTGACAGTTTGGAGCAAATTTTTTATCATCAAATAACCAAATAAGCCATTGTTAACCGAAAAGGTCCTGCAAAATGCTGTTCATTAATGCCCTAGATCTGTGTGTAAAGTGAAAAATTACACCCCAGTTGTAATTACAAACAGGTATTTCTTATCTGAACCATACTGCAGAGATAGTTATTCTCAAATTAACAAAACCATTTGACAACAACTAACCTATGCATAATTGTATTTTATTTCATGCCTATTCGATTTAGATGTAATTGTCATTTTCAGTTGATATTTTGTCAAGATGGTTAATATAAATGTATGTATGCCAAAAACAGCATAAACACCTTACATTCCATTCCATAATCTTGGGTATGTTACCTAAATGTTTTACACTCCATCAGAAGTTGTATTCTGTAAGTAAAAATTAAAATAGATTCTTGTAAGCCAAATTTCATTTATCTGCAACAAGTATTAAAGCAATTTTGCTACATACAGTCTGTGATGTTTTGTAATTTGCTATAACATTGAATGCTAGATTTAATTATAGCTAGTTGGTGTCCAGGTTGTGGGTTAATGTAATACATTATATTTATTGCAATATTTGTAATTTGTCTTGCTGTATTTGCACTTTTGAGATGCTGCAAATAGATTTGTTTCTGTAAAATTTACGATAGTCTTACAAAGTGGAAGTTTTTGATAAGGACAATGTAAACAATAATTAATTGGAATTTTTATATGTGTAATGATTTATTGATAAGGTTACTTATCTATTCTAAACACATAAAAAAACTGTTGACTACTTGTACCTTATTAAACTTGATGTTAGTTCCCTTTCAGTCCACATTATATGCAAATTATGAAAATCCATTAAAAAGGCATGTTCATTAAAAAAATCATTAAGAATTTTCAAAAAGGCAAAAATGTCTATTATTTTATGAATAAACTTATTCCAAAATGATGGAAAGCTTTTCTGTGTATTTCACCTCACATTCTTTATCACTTATATATTCCTATATCCCATGGGATTCATGAATACCAATTAACAAGTCAAGCAATGTCCTTGCCAGAATTAATTATTTTTATTAAAGTAGTTCCCTAATTAAAGCCAATGACTGTAAACTTTAACCCTGCATGTAAATTGACTACATTGAAATATTTTACTTTAGCAATTGAATTTGCTACATTTTTGGTGCAGAAAAAACATAGCAACAATAAATACTGTAATAAAGATTTATTAATATATATATATATATAGGGACAAAGGAATCAAATTCGACATACTTTACAAAGTGAAATGTGTACAATCAGCACAATATCAATATGAAAAAAAAGTCAAAAAGGGCTTGGAGACATTTGAGCAAAAAGAAAAGATCTCGTTTTCGTCTCTTATCTCCATGAAAAGGGCAAGAGTCCATGTTCCTTTCATAGATTCCCTACAATCTAGTATGGGTATCATCACCAGGGGCAGGTAACCATGCTTGTTAATCACCAAATAATAGAACCCAGATCTTCCTTTTTACCATATGAAACCAATTTGTTCCAACAGTAAAAACACACATTATAAAATATGCAATGAAAACTAAAATACAACAATTGAAAAATAAATAATAATAAAATGATGTTAACAGCAATTAACAACTTTTCAACAAGCTAAACCTGTCATTGAAGTTTCTAAAACAGGCTATTTAATTATTTTTGTTCATGAAGGGCTATAAAAAATTACTGAAACCCAGTTCCTTGATTTACATAATTCAACTGCAAAAGTTTTATAATTAAACAGGAATAAACAATCATAAAGGTTATCATATATGCACTTAAATTTAATTTTTATTAAATAATAATTTGATTAAAAACAAATACTCCATTATAAAACAATTTAAATAGCTTATCTGTGACATTTATTAACATGCAATTGTAATCAAAGCTACATGTATCATTACTGTTTGCGAGGAAATAGAGCAAGGGGAAATCTACACATCCGAACTTCCATTTCTTTGGAAAGGTTAACTAGACCTAAAAACTATAATATGAAAAAAGTCTTAAAAAACATATAAAGTTGTACATAAAAAGCAGTTTACTTCCACGTCCATACACCAAAGTTCACTGGTCTTACTTGTTATGTTAAATAAATGTGTCAGACATTTTAAGATGCCTGAAATTTTACTACATGCCAATTATAAAGTTATAATTAGAACAATACGGGACCTCAAAGATGTAATTCTTCAGGACCTGTGCTCAGATTCCAATACTTTTATCTCTCTACCTAAAAAAAATAAATTTGAAATTCTTTGTGTGTCCTGGAAGATCTTCACAAACCAAATAAGTAATACTAACATTTAAAAAGAACTTTCATCCATCTTTTTATCAATGTATTTAGTTAGGGTAACTCATTAATAACAGAAAGATCTCAAATTAACAAATATCATATTGATGAAATCTCTTTGGTAATGTTAATATTTAAAATTACTTTCTCAATATCTTGTTTATTAAGATTGAAATACAGCTAAACGTTTCACAAATCTATGAGGATATGCTGTAAGGTAGAAAATACTTCAAACCAATATGCAATCTAATTAGGAGTAGATCTTTACTTAGTATATCATAAAAGTCAAAGATACATGTACATTAAAATGTTAATAGATCTAACAATTATTCATTAATACCTTGATTTGTTTTGCAGCTTTGTTCAATAATCTATAACAGTAAACTTTGGTACAGTAAGTTTACACATTACAACACAGAAAAGGAAAAAATATGTGTTAATCATAAAAAATGAACTGACAAATGGCAGTCGAAGTGTCAATTCTTTGGGGGTATTTCTAGTATACGTGAAGTTTAAGAATAAGAGAAAACCGTGATAAGTTAAACATAGAAACCATTTTTATCATTTGTTTCATCAATTTCTTTCTAATTTTTCATTTTTATTGAGAGTACAAACATGGTTTAAGCAGCATTAAAGAAAAAAAAGGTTTAAAGTTGCCAGATAAAAAATAAACCTTACTCAAATGCTGAAAATGTGTGAGGTAGAACAAAGACAGACTATGCATCCATTTGGAAAAGAAATCCCCAAAACAAAAACCCTATTATTATTATAAGTTCAAGATTTATAGAAAGTTACCAGCTGTGCGATTTTGAGGCTTTTAAGATTTAAATGTGTTCTAGAATACATCAAGTAGTTTTCTTAATTGCAGTAAACAAGTAAGTTCTTTCACCATAAAAAAAATTATAATTAACCATCTATATTGAATTTGATGGAAATGTAGTATTTATTTCAAGTGAATTATTTTAGTTTGGTAAACCCAAGTAATATTTAAGTAAATATCTATAAAAATATATAAAAAAAGTGTTTTGTTTCACCAAACCAAAATCTAGCCATGACCAATACATACAATTAAAATTTATAAGTAACGACCAAAGATGAAAAATATTTATAAAAAGAACACTATTTGACAGCAACTTTGAACTAGTGATCATAACAAGTTATCCTTAACAAGTCTTTCTTTATTTTCTTACAGACAAAAAGTGTGTACACATATTAACTCATTGTGCCCTACAGCTAATTGACCAGTTGTACCCTACAGGCATTTCTCCAGTTATGCCCTACACCTGGTGGGGGTCTTATCTGCCCCTCATGCCGAGACACATCTGGTGTGGATTACCGGTAAGTGGAAGATATTGGGGGTGGGTGTATACACAACACAATAAACATGTCATTTTGGAAGTACTCTAAAGGGATATTTTCACATACTTGAAGCACAGAAAGTGCTTTACACAACCATGTAATTTTTAACACGATATGAGAAGAAATACTTCAGAAAAGAGTGAAATCTGAAGAACATGTAAGATTGACAATATAAAAATTAACACAGTTCAAATTATTAAAGTGAAGAATATTGACCTCATCAAGTTTTTTTTATGTTTATAACGTAAATAACACTGCTTTATATAATATTTTATATAATGAGTAACTTTAAAACAGTCGGCCATCTTTGATTTAAAGTTGCGATTTACCGGTAGTTTGAGAAAATAACACTCTTAAACTTCATATTTGATAGAAAACTTCGGCGATTTCCAAGAGTTAGATTATGTCTTTTATCTATTGATATCTGCAATTATCATATAATTATTGGATCTGACGTAGGTAATTCCACATATCCGCCGATACATATGCGTATAAGTAGGAATTGTAAAGCTAACAGTAAGGCACATCGCCGTTTTTCTTTGTCTCGACATAATTAATTCATTGTGTTTACATCCGGGTTACATGAAATTCCAATATATTATATAACAAGGTTTCTGATTGGCTGAGATCGAAGTATAAATTAATCATTTGAAAACTGCTTTTACGATCGTATTTCAGCCGAGAAATGTTTCAAATTAGATGTGAATCACTTCAATCAGAGAAAATGTCGCCGATTTTTCTGTTGCTCGATACAATAAATGAAAAAAAACAAAAAAAGATTTAAGCCGATAGATTTAGATTACGATGACATTAGCATTTACGATACTGTGATGTACTTGATTGGCCGAGACTCGAAAGTGATTGAAAACATGAGTTTTAACCAGCAAATATGATGGACGCATTAACGCGGCGTTCGTCAGTAGCCGAGACATTTTCAGGGCCGCCTTAATGCGGCGCTCGGCGCCAGACACAGGTAAAATGCGACGCGATAAGTCGTCTCCCGGCATGAGGATGCTGTTTTTCGTGCCGCTTTAATGCGTCATTAGGGTACAATGAGTTAAGAGGGTGTGAGTTTGTGTCATTTCTTAATGAAGTATCACAAATAGACAGAACATGTGAGTAAATCTGGGCACAAAAATGTGTACAGCTTAAATCATACAAAGAGATTAAATAAATAAATTATAAACATTCCCAACGATGATCAGCTTACAAAACCAAGGACAGCACATGAACAGCCAACTGGCCAATATGTACAATGACTTGGGTAGAAAGTCTAAATCTTGATTAAACTAAATAGGATAGTACTAACATCAGATACAAATCAATGCAATTATTCTAAACAAATCAGCACTGAGCAGATATATGCCTTCTTGTTTTCCATACATATATGCCAACTTAACAACACAGTTAGAAAACATAGCAGTCTTCATCTTACCTAAAACCTACAATCCTACATTATGCAAATGTGAAAATGAACCCACAAATCCTTTCATGGTTTGACCATATTTACTAATTCAAAATTGATTTTACCACCAAATATATCTCTAATACAAAAACTAATCCATCCTTTGACCTAACAGCATATACTTAATAGCCCATATTAGAATAACTGTCGTTCTTCATGACTAGAGAGTAATATTAAATTTCCTGTGTGTTATTCAAATCACTGTCAGTTCTACGATAAATGCAAAACAAAGACAAATTTACCATGTTTGAATAAGACTGACAAACCATGCACAACAAAAACAAAGAGTAACACTTGATTTGAATACACTTGTAATGTTATGTCCATAACTTTATGTCTCTGGTTTTACAAAATATTGCTTATATTCTTATTTGAGATGTCTACCTTGTGTATTTAAAAAAGAAATCAGTAAAGGCATGTGACAGTTAAAACATCTACCATGATGTATTGGGCATCTTAACTAATCTATGTATTAAATTGCAAAATATTCTCTTTTTTAGGGCATATTACTGTTTAGATTCCAGTTTAAGCACACACAAAAAACATGTATCCTTTCAGAAACATAAAATAATATTTATTTGTACATGTTATGGGGAATTATTTTGCCTCAGACAAATAGTGCATATGTAGGTATACCGATGCATTGCAAGTAAACGCACTCTAACTGTCCATACATTAAAACAGTACTAACACAGGCATTGATGTAACACTGAAGCTGTAAGGACCTGGGGTTGTATCTAAAAAGAATCTTAGTTTATATTTCTGATTTAAACTAAGGTATTTATCTTTATCTCAAGAAGTTTTCTTTAAATATAACAACAACATTCAAGTATCATTCATCAAACAACTGAATCAAAGGAATTTCTTAATTTTTAAATTAAGGGCATTTCTTAGTGTTAAACAACATTACAGAAATGACCCCTTGTCAAGACTTAGTAAGGTGCATTCTATTAACCAACACCTTACCTTAAAACCAAAAATAGTAATTCAGAGATGTACATGCCACTAAGTCTATTACTGACACACCCTGACCATTTCAATAGTAAAAACTGCTTCTTTTAAATGTATTGTTATGAATGTCGGGTTATTTCCCAACAATTCCTATAAACCCATAACCAGCTTCATTTGTTATTATCACCATTAATTTGAAGTTATATTCTATCAACTACATGATTAGTTAACTAAACATGTGCTAACAGACTAAGCAGAAAATAGTGCAGATCCAGTTCAGACCACTTCTATTGGAAGCTGTCTGACGTGGACCTATGCTATTAGCTTATGCCTGATCAATATGTCCTTATCAGGTTCAAACTTCAAAAGATGAGCATAAAGTTCCTATACAAACACAGTAAAACTGAAAGAAATAATTTTTAATGCCATTTTTGGCAATGTATTTCCAAACTGCTAACATTTAATTTATGTCCTATTATTTTTCTTCTAATTTATTTCTGCTCTTACCACATCGTTTGATGGCAAGTAAAAATACTATGATCAAAGACTTCAAACAGGTGTTCTCTAGAAATTTTAATAAACAAATAAAATTTCACTTGTTTTCACACATGGCCTTAGAACCATTATTTCTCTTAGGTAATTTTAACTTAAAATATTTTGTTGTTTTCTTATGTGTTTACACCCTGTCCTCAGTGCATACACATTAAATATTGAACAAACTCAGCTTCTTTGCCTATATAACATACCAATAATAATAAAAAAAAAAAAAAAACACTGCCAGAGCAAAATTCCTAGTAATGATGGCAAACGCTAGAATTATATGTATATGCTCTAGGTGTGAGCATAACAGAGGTCTTTTCTGAGCTTTATGTTAAATAACAACAGCCATATCTGATATGCCTGGCAAATGATGTGAAACATAAATGAAACATGGCATAGAAAACCAATGCGACATATTGACAAATGATAATAATGGTAGACTGATGTTTGAAATATACAAAAAACTAATAATATAATATTAAAATCTCAACAAAGTGACATTGGGAGTGAATTAAAAATGCATCACTTTTTATTCAGTAGGCAGAAGTTCAGATGATGTAATACCGGTATCTTTATTATAAGAGATTACTGCAGATTTGTAGCTACCTCTACATTACATTATTTAGGCATATTCTAATAGTCATGACGTAATATTTATGTAAGTTAAAAAACAAAAACAAAAAAAATGTGCATACCCCACTTTGCACAGGTATTCCTAAATGAGAATTCTTAATGATGTGAGGAACGGGGGTAAAATATACGAAGTTACAAAATCTTTTATAAATACTTGATAAAATTCATTTAAAGGACTATAATTAAATGTAATTAAATATGAAATATTGTAAGCTTAGAGATGGTCAGAGTGGAGGAAGTATAATAACAAATATAATTAACATTTTCAAATGGCAGAGATCAGACAAAAAGAAAATTATAATTCACACAATTATAACCAATCTGAAAATAACTTTGTTTTAAAGGAAATAATTTTACTCTCTTTTTTCAACCAGGTACAGTCAGGACTATTTAAATACTATTCATAAGCAAAATCAAACTAAATCAACATATTCTTAACAAGATAACTTCAAATTCTTCTCTTATTTTACTGAATCAACTTTCTTGTTAGTGCCCGATTTCTACAATACTAAGTCAGAATAAGCAGCCAGAGCTGAAGGGTAGCTGGACAGGAAGATTTCATTCGGAGGCTGTGACCAACTGCAGATGGACTGTTTAGGGGTCTGGTAAAAAACAGTAGGCATCAGGTAGTGAAGCTGGCAGGGAGGTCACGTTTTCACTGAGGGTGTTATGGAGAGAATAGGTCATGGTGACACGCCATCATGTACAAGTGTGTACGAGTTGAAAAATAATGAAATAATTAATAGCTATAAAACACTATACATCGACTACCATCTTTTTATGGACGTCCATATTTCCTACCACCTGAAAAAGAAAAGAGAAAAAGATATGACAAAAATATGTATGTTAGCAGGTGTTCCCATTGAAAATCCTGTTAATTCTACAGTAATAAACTAAATTTATGGTTTCTCTTTAGGTGTTTTTTCTATTCTTTTAATTTTCATCTGCCATGTGGGTAATAGCTATTGTTATTTATTTATTGTTTTAGCCTTTAATTAACTGTCTATTTATAATACTGATAACCTTCAAAGGAAACATCAATTTAAATTATTAAACTGCTACCAAGGAATGATTACAAGAAACTTCAAAATTCAATGTTCCAAATACATAAACTTGTAACAAAACACAGCACAGAATTTTTCAAAGCATATTTTGCAAACCAAGACAATCTAAGAGACAATCTTAAAAGGAACCAAGAAGTTATCATTTAAAATTTGTTGTTACAAAGAAAAAACAAAATAAACATTTCAATTCACTGCTGCAAATAACTACACACAATCTGGCTGCTGGTTACTGCAAAATATTAAATGAAAGTCTCTTGTTAAGGTGGTATCCAACAGTTTGCGATGTCAAATACATGTACATGTAATTGAAAACTTATCCCATGTTTGTTCCAGGGTTCCCACAATTTCTGAAGGGAAAAATTCAAGGTCTTTTCCAGGTTTTTTCCAGGTATTTTGTCCATTTTCAAGGTCTATGAATGTGAACATTCAAGAGTTTTGCGATAAATATTTACGGGAGTTTACAAATGTATGCCAACAAATACTCTGATTTTTTAAATCAAATTCAGTTCAAATGCCTTATGATTATTAAAATGCACTAACCCTTTCACTCATACAGTTCTCCTAAATAACCATATGCCTAATGCATAACCTGATGGCTTATCAGGCCACCTGGCATGCATAGGTAAACTGGTGACAAAGGTACCTCAGGTTCATAGAGCATTAATGGTTTTGTGTGGGAAGCTCACAGTAGTTATGTTTAAGTATTATTTTAAGCTAAAATGAGTTATTTAATCATATTTATGTAATTAAAAAGTTTATTCAGAAATAATTTTTCTTTCTGATGATATAATTTTCATGCATATGAGGTTATATAAATTGTTAGAAGAGGGTTTGAATAAAAAAAAAGAAATTTGTCATAGGCAATTTCTTTATTTTATGTTTGAAATATTCATTAATTGCTATTGTTTTTTATTTAAAATACAACATTTAAATTTGATTGCCCAAAACCAGAAAAATCTGACTCAGTGTCACTACCAAACAAAATATCATAAGCATCAGGCATACTTCTGCAGCAAGATAAAGTGAGACTATCAATAAATAAATATTATCAAACAATTTGTGTACAAGATCTTTTTCAATAGGTGTTAAGGATGCAGTGATTAGAATGCTAATGATTGAGGCAATCAAATGAAGCTTAAATACCTTCCAAGTTTATCCACAGAGCAATAAAACATATTGCCCCTCTCATTAGTCAGTGGGTTTTATGGCCCAGTGCTGCCCCAAAGCAACAACAGGGGGTTCCGATAAGTTGGCAAAACTTTTCAACATCAAATACTTCACTTCCATTTATTGTGAAGGAAGTGGATGTTTATTACATCGGCATACTCGGTTTTTACTGTTAGGCTGACCATGTGAGAGTTGTTGCGGTTTAGAAATGGTAAGATTTGTCAGCGAGTGTAAACAATGGAAAATTCCATTAGGGTGCTCTACAAACTGAGGAAATTTTCACAATTTTTTCAGAACAACCCCTCTTTTTTATTTACTAAATGTATAAATAAAGGCTTTATCTTACTGAATAAAGATAAAAGAAAGACTTTACACGAAGTATTCACTTATGATTTTGCACTTAACTTTCGCCAAACTATGCAAATGAAAGCATAGCATAAAATGGCGTATGTATGAGCCTACCGCACAACGCCAAAAATCGCCAAACCATGAGTGAAAGGGCTAACAGTTTTCCCTGTAATTTCCCGTTTTGTTTCGTATCATGTAAAATTTAAGGTCTTTTCCCGACCGGGAGTGTTTATTTTTGAATTCCCGGCTTTTTTCCCGAATTTAGCCAAAAATTGATTATGATGTCAGAGCAAATTACATTCATGATGATATAATGAAATTTAAAAAATAAGTGGTCAAGTGTTTTTTTTTAATTTACAAATAGCTACCTTTGCAGTGTGGCTCAGATAGAAAATACAAATTTGTGATGACAAGTGAGGTGTTATGCTTCCCCATTAGCAAAGATGTAGGGCATCAATAAACAGCATATCTTTGAACCTTTTGGGGTAGCAAAGATTTATTTGGTTGCTTGAAAATCAAAACTTCAGTCCAAACTGTTGTATTCCACCTTGAACACTTAACATGATTACAACAAAGCAAATGGACTCACAGCACAGAATTCTTCAAAGGAGATTTTGCCGTCCCCATCTGTGTCAGCGTGGATAATTGTTTTATCTACTATTTGCTGTAACTGGTGATCTTTTAGGTTATTTCCTACCATCATCTTCAACACCTGGTACAGTTCTCCATTCGATATATATCCATCCTTGTCCATGTCATAAATTTTAAATGCAACTGAAAAAGAGGATTAAAATTAATTTAAATTAACTCGGTATTGAAAGTAGTTTAACCCTTCACCTGCCAAGACATATTGAAAGTCTAAGCAGCAAATAGTGCAGATCATGATCGGCTTAGCTTCTTCCAGAAACAGGCTGATTTAGGTCCACACTATTTGCAAAATCTTCATTAATTTGTGCTTAGGGTACATATTGAAAGTGCAGGCTAAAGGTAAAATAACACACACATAAAATTGTTCAATATATATAGCCAGTTTAATTAATAGAGCTACATGAACAGCTACAAGCAATCTCAAAGAAAAATTACAAGGTGCTATAAAAGTACTTATTTTTCTAAATGTCAAAGAATAGGACATTAAGAAGTTTGTTTATAAAACATAAATTTACATTAAGGTAAAGGTATACACATTAAATGTCATAATTTCCACATCAAAAAGCACTATCTTATTGTTTCAAGTCACTCAAAACAGTATGAAACATAAAAATAAATAGCTTTCACAACAAAGAGAACTTGAGAAAATATTTCAGTTCTTCACAGTGGTTCAAAAAAGCAATTTCGTTTGAAAATGGGATCTAAGATGTAACAGTTATATTAAATGATGATAAATACTCAAAAATTAAAATCCATGTACTGCATTAGGACTTAAATACTACTGAAACAAGCATCAATAATTAAATGACGATTATATAATTACCAATAAATCTTTGTAGAATATATAAGAAAAAACTTTCTTACTTTCAGAATTTTACTTGGTTTACAGAAATCAGAATCTCACCAACTTGAAAAGATGTTCAACAGTCATTGTGGTAAAGCTTATTGCACAATGTTATCTCACATGGGTAAGCACCTGTATTCCTTCTCACTTTAGGAACATTACAGGAATATACAAACAAAAGGGCCATGACCACCCTTAACCACTCACATGAGTATGCTTTCAGAACCCTTACATCAAGTAATTAAGAGTTAGTTACTTTAGAAATCTTTGGTGAAGATTAGACCATAAGTGAGGTCTTTGTGGTAGTAATATTATCTAGGATTTGATTATGTGACCTTCTTTTTGACCCCACGTGACCCAGTTCCAAACTGATCAAAGATTTCATGCAGACAAACATTCTGGTTAAGTCTGGTGAAGATTGGGACATAAACGTGGCCACTAGCCTTGCTTACAACATTTCTATAAGATTTTGTCCTGTGACCTCCTTTTTGATCCCACTTGATCCAGTCATGACCTCAGCCAAGACTTTATGCAGGCAAACATTCTGGTTAAGTTTAGTGAGGATTGAGCCATAAATATACCTCTATTGTGTTCACAAGGTTTTTCTAATAAAATTCTACCCATTGACCTAGTTTTTACCCCACCTGACCCAGTTATACAGTCATCCAAGATTTCATACAAACAAACATTCTGACCAAGTTTGGTGAAGGTTGGGTCATAAATGTGGCCAATAGCATGTTCCCAAGGTTTTTGCTTAAATTTGACCTTGTGACCTTTTTGAACCCAGGTGGTCCTGTTAATAACTTATCCATGATTTCTTGCAGACAAACATTCTGACCAAATTTGGTGAATACTGGATAAAAACTGAAGCCTCTAATGTGTTAACAAGCAAATTGCTGATGTCGTACAATGGACGAAGGGGTATCAGATAAGCGGAAACTACCCGAGTAACCTTGCTGGTTTTCCACTTTCACTGGGTGCCAAACAGCAACAACCAAATGGGTCAGTGGCTGCAGGCTATTTATTATCAACAGAGGTGTTATGAAAACACATTTATGGCAATTAACAAAACATATAGGCCAAAACTTTAATACAGAGTGCGACCAAGCATAAAGCCATACAACTGAACAACCGTTAACAGAAACGCTGATGATGGCATGGGGATTTCTGCTTACAAAAGATACTGATGTCAGAATCAACAAAAAAAAATCTTAATCAAACTGGCGAATACCACGTTAAAGAAACATTGGCATCTCACAAGGGGCCTTTAAATGATAAGTGACGGTTTAAAGAAAAAAAGTTAAAACAAGAATAGTACAATCATAGAACCTCCTTATTGTTGAAAGCTTGAAGATAGTATACCTCCAAAGTTTAGCTAAGCTGAGATAAATTAAGGCCAATTTGAGCAAAAAAAAACTTTTTTCAGAAATGTTGAAGACATCAAGTTTAAATGCCTGCAAATCTATAATTAAATTCACAGAAACCAGTGAACATAAACTTAGTTATATTTTAATGAACAATGAAAACTAATTCCTTGCTGGAAACACATACATGTACCCCATAAATATGAACATACCCCACCATTATGTTTTTTCCAGCAAGCAAAGGGTTATCCTATTTAACTATTCTGAATCTTTTAGAATAACAGTAACATGACTGGGGGCAGAAAGAAAAATATATAAGCATACTTATATGAAAGATTATCATATAAATGCTTGAACTCTATAAATATTACCAACCATTATATAACACAAACAGTAATTGTTATAATACAAAAAGGAATGGTTATTAGATCAATTATGTAACTAATAACACAAATGGGATGGTTATTAGATCAATTAAGGAACTAATAACACAAATGGGATGGTTATTAGATCAATTATGTAACTAATAACACAAAAGGGATGGTTATTAGATCAATTGTGTAAGTTAGGATGCAGTAACTTTTTCTTCAGCATTAAAGGTGGTCTCTCAAAGTGTGCATAAAGCAGATACTTGTAACAATATCTTACTCAAGTTTAAAATTAAAGTAGTTTAAGTCTCAAGCAATTGTTAGTAGAAAAACTAATTAATTGTATGATTGTTTAGTTATAAAATGAAGCCATTTAAGGGTAAACCAATCTATGTTAATAAAAAAAGTTTTAAAGCATTTTGAGCCTACAAGTAAACAAATACTTAGGGCATGATATAAAAGAAAACAAAATGCTGTCAGTTTCATGCGAGAAACCATGCAAAAACTTCATTCATAATGCACATTCATTTTTCATAACTTTATTATTGTCATATAGAAATACAATTTGCAATAAACAGATGAAATGAGAAGGAATACTTGTGCAGGTTTGCATTGTTGCATAACTACAAACAGAAGCTAATAGAGAAAAAGCTTAAAATTCTGATCTGATCTAAATTAGATTTGAACTGTGAACAGCAAAGATGCTTACTTGTAGTTTAAAATCATGTTTAATTAATTTTCACTGTTATTTTTTTACTGTCATTTATGGTTTGAACTATTTAAATATTTTACTTAAAAAAGTCTCCAACAATTAAGAACTTATTTTCAGGAATGGTTACTTCAAAGCTGTTCTACAAAAAAGTAGTCAAACATGTTACCAAAATAAATGTTGTCTAAAATAATGTATAATAGCAACACTTAAAAGCAAGATACAAAGTTTAGGCATATGCAAAACTTTGTCATCCCTGCAACTGGCTTGACAACTGATTTTCAAGAGACTAAGCAATAAAAGCCTGCATGAATGTATTAAAGGTGGTATCTAAAAGTTTGCCTGTATCAAATTCAGGTTAAAATGTGTCCACTTTTTTTTGAAAATTTAGGCAAAATTTCTGCAAAACTCGTACTTTAGTCTAAGTAAAGATGATTTTAAACACTATGAGTATTGTAAGACAGTATAAATTGCGGAAAAAAAAAATCGCTTTAAATGGTCATTCTGTCCAAATCTATATACTAAGCGCAAAAGTGCTTAAAATAGATAAGGCACCATGAACAGCATTTTCCAGGATCTTTTCAGGCAACAATGATATGATTGGTTATTTGACAAAAAAAAATCTTTGGTCTAACCTGTTGGGTACCACCTTTAAAATTAAAAACTGAATGAATAAGTATAATAATTTACAAAATGATGACTTTTTTATTATCTGTTGTTAGAATAAAGATAAAACAACACTGATTAACAAAAGTAGATCTATGAATTTTTATAAGCTGTTGTTAGAATAAAATAAATGTAGTGTTTTAGAAGCAAAACAACACTGATTAACAAAAGTAGATCTATGACTTTTAATAAGCTGTTGTTAGAATAAAATAAATATAGTGTTTTAGAAGCAAACCACTGCAAACTGTTAGAAGATATGCATGAAATCAACATGGGATGGGTAGCTAATAGTGGATTCTCTAATAATACACAACACATTGCTGATTGGTTTCATACATCTTAACAAAAACAAAAATTTCCTTTCAAGGTCACTGTGACCTTGACCTTTGCTTCCGATACCCCAAAATCATTAGGGGTCATATACTCATCATGGCCAATGGCCACACTTTAAGTTTAAGGATTATGGGGTTTGTGTTATTTAAATATCAATCAGAAACTAAAATCATGTTGAAGAACATTGTGACATTATTCTTCAGGCCATCTACTTATCATGACCATTCACTCTATGAAGTTTGAGGATTGTGGGCTAATGCCCTGTCCAGACATCATTAAGAAACAAAGGGGGTGTATGTCTTCCATTTTCCAAAATAATTTCCCCAAGTAAAGTTTCTTTCATAGGTACGATAATCACTGCGAGAACTTCATACATAAACACTTTAAATCATTGAACCTATTATTAAATCAAAGCATCAAAAGAGTATGGTTTGTTAAAAACTGGCCATAAAAGGAAGTAAGAGTCAAAGCAAACATTGTCAAACATGGTATAAGGTTAAGAACTGGTAATAAGAAAATTATTAGAGGGTTTCAATTACCACAATGCCACTATTGGTAAGATGGGTATTGGGTTCAACGATAAGGGAAGATACAGTAAAACATAAGCAAAATAAATTGGTTAAACACAGAATTATTGGAACCACACATTTTTTCAAGATACACAGGTGAAAATTTCAGAACAGAAACTGAAGTTAATTATTAAAATTTAGTTTAAGGCATGAGAAGATCAAACCTGTAAAATATTACATATACCTAATTAAATTTGATTGGCCTGAATGTTATACTTGACTTACATAAGTAGATTCAGAGATCACTTGATGGAGAATGTCTGGTTTGGAAATCTTGACCAGCAAACTTTCATAACAATGTGGCCAACACAACACTGTAGAGAAAGTTTTATCTAAAACCCCAACACACCAACTGACATTTTGTTATCAATTTGATACAAATCAATTTACCATACAACATAGATTTGGTTATGCAAACAATAATTAATTATCCACAAATCAATCATATATACACAATAAAGTAAATGTTAGTGATTCTGAGAATACCCATCTCATGTTGTTGACAAAAATGAGTCTTCTCTTAGCCTGCTGTATTTGTAAACAACCCTAATTGCTAAATTAATATTTTCTTCTTTTTCCTTCTTCTATATAAATAGCAATAATGCAGATCGTGATAAGATGCTCCTAGAGGGAGCTAGCTGATCGGGATCTATGCTATTTGCCTAAGCCTTATTAAAATGTGTTTAGCAGGCTAAGAGCTAAAACAGATGAAAATAAATATTGATGATGTCTGGATAAGTACAGTAGATAAAGATAAATATAGTCAGGGTTGCCTTCCCTTACCCCTCACACAGTCAAGCTTGATCCAAGAATTATTTGCTTTATCGTGACAAAATCTCAATTTTAAAATTCTGGAACAAAGTTTCTAAAATATAGACAAGAAGATAAGGATTAATGGTATTAAGTATTAGACAGAAATATTCATTACAAAATTAAGTTTAGCATAAATGGAGTTGTTACTTTTACATAATTATATTTTTACTTCTTCGGTTTATGTACTTTGACATAAAAAAATGTTAATCCTTGTTCAGAATATAGTATCTTAACAATGTTGTTCGTAATTAATAAAAAAATTACAAAATTCATCTTCAAAATTTAATAACGATTTATTTACAATTAATGCTAATGCTTTTCAATACCAGAACCAGATATAACGCATTAATTGATGCCTTGATAAACCATTTAACAATCAGTCTGACATACCAATAAGTCAATTCTGGCTATTTCTGCAGAAGATTCTGCCAACTATGGCAAGGATAGCAAAATACCAAAGAACCATAAGATTCTCTATTCTTAATGACAGTCTTTTAAATAATCAAAAATACATTAGACACACATAGTTTTGTAAGATGTTAGTTACCAAAGCAAGACTTGGCCATGTGTGAAGAGAATGGAACAGTTCCCCTGATGTGACATAAAGTAAACACATGCTACATATGGACTATTCTGGAGTGGCACTCACTTGTCATGTTAGCCCCCATACCTACTTCTCACGCTGTCTTCTCATTATACCACTTGGTTACTTTAAAACTATAAAAAGTTTTTAATTTAAAAACAATCATAAAAATTAGGTACTATCATTTTTTCAATTAACAAGAGGGCATCTTCTCATCATATCACTTGTTTAATTAAACATTATAAAAAAGTAGTTTGCTGTTGTTTCTTTCTATTCAAAAATCATTATTTCTAAATAATAAATGAAGAACAATTTGCCTTTCAACTTAAAGGATGGATCTATCATATCCGGGAATTTATACCTTGTATTAGTCTATAGTTAGTACTTTAACTGAAGGACCAATTTCCCTGTAGAATGCACTCATATCCGTGATCATCCTATATGCCATTCCCTCTTAAGTTACACAAACGGATCTAAATGTCTAAAACATATTTCGTCTTTCTAATATATTTACAAGTCCGTAGAAGTAATATTTGTATGTACCTATACTTTTAAGGAATGACATACCAATAACTGTATTCAAATATTCTGCATAAAATCATCACAGCTTAATTCTCCTTAGAATTATTCTATGTGTCATCTCAATTATTAGACAAGTATGTTTACTGATAGCAAGTCACAGAATTAGAAAAAAGGAACCCAAAAAGTCAGCTATCATACCAGTCTCCTTATATTGTATTGCAAAGATCTAACTGTTTTTACATTACATTGCATACTTTTTTCACAGCAAAGCATGTGAATTTATGAAGCTCCAAATTAATTTAATAATTACATTCATTTAATAACCATTTGCGGACTTTACATCTTTGAGTTTGAACAAAAAGTGTACTAAAATAGCTGGCAGATTTGAACTGTAACCATGCAACCAAGTCAAAGGTATGAACTGACGCTAAGACACAGAATGGAATGAGATTGGGAATTACAACAATTTTACTTGGCATGACAACTTGAAATAGAAAAAAACAAAAACAATCATTTTATGTAAAAAAAAAAGCAAGGAAGGAAGACAAAGTTACAATATTTGGTAAGACCTAAAAAGAATTAGGAAAGAAAAGCAATACATATTTAGGAATGAATCAGCTTACTAAAACCGTGATATAATTTGTGAATAATATTGATTTAAAAGTAAATATTGGTGCTAGGTATTTGCAATGAAAAAAAAGTTTACATGATAAATTAGGAAAAGAAAATGCAAACACACACTTGTTGTGAAACAACAATGAATGGGAATAAAAAAAATGATAATAAATGTTCACACTAAAAAAAAAAAGAAAGATGTCAATCTGGACTAAACATTAATATAAGAGTGGTGCTTGTTGAGAAGACAGGTGTGTTTGGAGGGGATAGCTAACTGCTTCTCATGACAAGTGAGAATACAGTCCACAGCCCCATGGAATACTTACACCTAAGTTTTGACTCTTTGTTACACTTAACACTAAATTGCGATACACCGTCAATGAACTCTGGAAGAAAAGAAGGTAACATGACATGACAACGGGAAAGTGAAAATTCATTCATGGTTTTTAGTCGAACATGGGTTTCAAATACTTACACCGCAGTTTACTCTCTTTGTCCCCTTTGACACTAAATTGAGACACACCCTCAATGAATTCTGAAAAACATAGGGTTAGAAAACAAACATTATATAAACCAAACAAAACATGCTGACCAAACCAAACCAAGAGATGCTGATTGAGTGTTATATGATGAAATGACAAGTACTAAGGGAAGTACAGCTCCTTAAAGAACAGGAACTGAAAAGTATACATTGTTAATAATAGACATAAGAAAACAAGTGTCTGATTTGAAAGCTGAAACACATTGCACTGAAAAAAATGCACAAAGAAAATTTTAAACAAAGTAAATTTATAACAAAAACATAGAAATATAAGTAATATACTGAATATAAGAATAATGAGTTTATCAAGAAATAACATTAACACATAAAAAAAACTATCAATTTTTAAACTGACTTGATATAGGAAGCAGTTTAATACACATGCAAATTGATCAGGTTGAATTAAACACAGGCATCATCATATATGAGCAATCAACTACAGTTCTGTGAAAATTGGTTTATGGTTTGGTC
Organism: Sinonovacula constricta; assembly: GCA_007844125.1. Taxonomy (NCBI): domain Eukaryota; kingdom Metazoa; phylum Mollusca; class Bivalvia; order Cardiida; family Solecurtidae; genus Sinonovacula; species Sinonovacula constricta. The sequence goes on from CM017557.1 coordinate 12,144,469, forward strand.
TTATTTTATGACCATACATAAATTGTGATACAAGGACATTTGTGAAGGAAAGTGAGAGGATTTATAAGCATAAGCAAAATGTTTAAAATATTGAAACAGAAACACATTGAACTTACAGCATCCCAACTGCAACAACTTTCAGACATGTGATGTTTCCCGATTTCGTCGAGACACTCCTGATATCAGGGGTCTGTCTCTGCCTCATGCTGAGCATATCAATTCTCCCGCTTTGATGTTCCTGTCAAACTTAATCTCATTCCTCCTAAAGACTGCCCCTGACAGTAGCTACCAGTCAATCATTTGATTACGCAATATATCCTACTGCAAGCAACCAGCATCTGCCTATGTGTGCAGCTTATCGAAACAGATCACTGCCAATCATTGAGCCTCATAATTCATAGGTCTGAACGATAGTTTCGTGCCCCGCCTCCTGGTGTTAAAAGGCAACCGCCACAAAATGTAATTCCTTGATTGACAATATAACCACATTAAGTGAACTGCGAGATCATGCTCAATCAGTGTCACATATTTTATTTTCTTACACAACTTATGGAAGCAATGCTTAACGCATGCATGGACAAAGGCATAGGACTGAGCTTTGAAATTTTGAATGTTCAATAACCCGTTAATAGGGTGATATGAGAAATAATTTGTATTAACCCAAACACAGGCTCCGGATAATTAGACTGAATGCCTTCAGTTGTTTTCCTTATCGAGCCAAGGTAATAATTTCCAGTGTTATTATTGAGATTGACAAACCTCCTGACTGCAAAAAAGTACCCTGATTTCCGTTAACTTTGGTACTCTAAATAAACTACGTAAATCATGTAAATATGTAGAAAAATGGACATGCATGAACTTGAATGCAGGCAACTTACATGACAGATTAATTCAAAACCGTTTGACAACTGACCTGCCTAATTGCCTTACAAACAAACAAAAGCAAGTGCTTATTACATGTGTGACGTCATAGCGCTATTTTGTCAGCAGACTACGCATTTGTTGAAACTGATGTGTTGGTATGTACTCTTAAAACTTACTCTAGTATTGATTTTCTTCTTCTTAAACCCAGACAATTGTGTATAGTTTTACTTTAATAATGTTAGTGTCTAAATGAGCGACTCATCCTGGAATTAAAAACCAAAGGGAGCTAATGAAGCAAGCGATCATGGTTTCTTTTCCATGAATAAGAATAAATGACAAAGTCCAAAGAGCATTGCATTATATACTAAAATTTGAAAACGCACAGGACCAAGGTATTCACGTGCAAGCCAAATGTAAAAGTAAATAAGTGATGAGCCATTTAACAAAATGAGCAGACACAAATCCAAATGGATGGACTGTTAGAATCACCAATTTAGATCCTAAACCTATACTAATAACTTATTGCGTGTAATGGTTGGAAATAAACATTATGTTAAAGTAATAATGTGCATATGAAATTAACATAAAAATAAGTTTGCATGAAAGAGATGTGTGAAACAGTAACACTGCTGAATACACAGAGCTTGCAACATGTATATTTGTGCATTGTGCTACTAAAACAATCAATGCTTTTAATTTGTTCTTTTGTAAGGCCTTTTGCTAACTGCATATTGTTTAGGACATTATCGGCACTCACAATGTCAAAACAACACATTGTGTAAGACATGTTGGCAAGCTTCAAGCCCTGAAATATGTCGGGAGTGGGAATTAGGAGACAAATCTGCAAGGGTCACAGTAACATTGGAATAGATCAAATCTAAGAAATGGTGAACATTTCCCAACATTATGTAAAGCTTACTTTGACTTTAGCTAGGAGTAAACGTTTATTTACTTTACAATAGTGTTGTTTCTATTTGAAAGAAAAATTTGTCTTCTTCCTGCAAAAATACATTTATCATAAAAGTAAATGGTTTTCATGACAGTTGATACCATTTCATTTTGTGCAAGAACAGTAAATAAATTGCCAACCTTAGGCACTTTTAAAACATATTTCCATTTCAACTACTGATAGTTCAAACCAGTTAACATCATTCATTGTCAAATGATAATTTCTTTAATTAATGTAAAATAATTTTAACTTTTTTTTTTACATTAGTATGTGGTTTATATATATATATATATATATATATATATATATATATATATATATATATATATATATAGGGATTTAGGGATTTAGGGATTAGCCGGCATTTTTGCCGATACTGCGCAGCGACATTTCTATCATTATAGCACAGGGGCACTTATGAGGTGCCCAGGGACTGAACCCGGCCGGTCCATTATACTGACACCGACGAGTCAGGCGTAATGCTGTCCCCTTAGCCCAAGCGTTAGGAGGGAAGCCACTACTACCAACTTTAAAGTCTTTGGTCTGACCCGGCCGGGGTTCGAACCCCAACCTCCCGATCCGCAAGCCGACGCTCTACCACCTGAGCTATTGCGGCCGGTATATATATATATATATATATATATATATATATATATATATATATATATATATATATATATATATAAAAAATCTGGACAGTTATCTTTTTATTTTTTTGTATTAGAAAAACACTTGTTTGCTATTTATTCTTGATTAGTATAATGTCTTCATGTATTCTAAATTCATTTAACTTTGTTTAGACAGTAATCGTATCAATGCGTTTACCACTAATATTTTATTTTTTTGTTGAGACTTGACTTGTTTACATTATGTTTGGCTGTTGTTTTGGAAAGGCCACATGCTTAAAACCAAAGCATACAATTTATGTCTATTATTAATAATAAAAAAGACAAAAAATACTGTTTTACAAATAGAAATAAGTCACATAGTAAATTAAACGCGCATTCACAGAAATCTTCCTCCCTGGCACCCCAATTTCCCTCTCTGGGAGCCTAAGTCTCCCTCTTTGGAACCAAGGAAATATCACATGTCTGAACTTTTAGCTTATAATCATTGGTGGATTTAAAGGAAAATATTATTTTCCAATGGACACTAAACAAAGTCTTTAGAAGTGAAATGAAAATAAAGAAATATATTAAAGTATCAAAACTGCAATATTGTTTTCCTCTCGTGGTCTTCTAGGAATGCACTACTGTTCCTGTAAAAAGAGAACAAGACAGCATGGGCAACTACAGGGAATATACACCTGTAATGAAGCCTGTTAAACTGATGTTGACAGTTAGTGCTATACATTGCTATATAGATGTACTGGACATTATACACCAATACACACCAGGGTGCTTCCAGTCTCCAATATGGTTGAGACAACAACAACAGCAGAGAGGGTGGCTTTACCAACAACTTTTGCAACAGCTCTTACCTGGCAAGGCGAAATTTGATCAAGCATAAGCAAACTATGTAGATCTAGATCTGCCTGCTCCTGCTGGAAGCTGTCTGATCATGATCTGCACTTTTTGTTGCTGTATCTCAAGCAATATGTATTGTAACCTTTGCATATAGTTGGCAGCAAATAACTATAATTTTACAATTTCATTCATAACTGTTGCAACTTGTAGGATAAAGGCTGAATATAATAGCCTATTTAGATAGCACTGGAGCAGTCAGCACCAGATTTAACCCTATAATCCACACAGAGCATGCAATGATGGAATATAACACTTTAATTTAAAGTAAATGTATATGGTTTTAAAAATTCACTGATTTGGTTGATTTTCTTTGAAACAGATTAAAATAGTTTTAAACATATGCATTCTTGGCATATAATTATATAACCTCTATTAATTAATCTACAAATAAACCCTTGTCTTAATGCAGCAGAAGATAACAGTAATAATTGTGAATGCTTTAAAAAGGTGTAAAATGGCATATGCATGAGCTAGCTGTAGAGATTGTTTGGTGACATTCAATCGTTTGTCATGATGCAATATGTAATGATTTGAGAACCAGACATAAACATGTTAACATAATTTACAGAATGAGGCCTACAACCTGTACTAATTTATGCTATTGTGATCTTCAATGCGAATTTATGCACAAATCCAGGAAGCAAAAAGTACTCCCTCAATACACACAATGATCAGCATGTCACACAAGGGTTAAGGTATATTTAAAGAATGGTAATGATGATGCTAGACAAAATTTAAACACCTAAGCATAGGTTGCTGCATGCATGATTTCTGATGCAAAATAATCATGGAGATATCACCAAGGCACAGTTGGTAAGTTTAATGAGGTCTCTTAAAATGCAGCTTTCTACTTTACCTATCATACATTTCGCATCCAGCTTTATTTATGTTAGTATGAAATGAAAAATGTGGTTGCTGTACACTGTATATGGAGATGACATCCACAGATAAACAAGACCTATCAGTAAGCTGTGCACTCAACTTTTCCTAGTGCCGGATGGTGCTATTAGCTAAAATAAACCATAACAAATAAAAAACATAAATTGATATAATATACGTTGACAAGGGGCAGAACTGTGCAAAAATGAATTTTAGGGTCACCTACCCTATTGAAACAGGTCTTGCATTTGCTTTCACAGTTATTTAAAAAATGGATAAAGAAGTTAACAGATGTGGATGCAGCACCCATGTTGATGAGCAGGTCATGATAACAGCTCCACTTTCTTAGAGAAGAGGAGCTAATGTGGTGGAGACACAGTAAGAGAGATGATTTTAGTTGTATCTGGTATACACGAATAAGATCTCATGATGAATAAGTTAATCAGTACAGACCTAATACTGAATGTAAGTTATTTTCTTACACCCAAAAGGGTTTACTGAGCATATAACTAGAGACAAGGCTGATAATAGTGGAGATCATTGTCAGACAGCTCCAGACAGAAGTAGCCTTACCTGAGTCTACACCATTTACCTATGCTGTATCAATTAGTGCTAAGCAGACTAAATGATAATACAGGTTCCCCTATACACTGTCTCAAAGCACAAGAATTCATTATGGCAATTCTATTGTGTGGAGACAAGAACTGTGAAACTGTATTTCTAAAATCACATCAATAATGCAATAAAGACCTAGATCAAATTTATAAGAGAATGGGTTGGAATATGCTACACTAATAAGCTCTGCTAAAACTCAAACCAAAACATTTGTAAAAACTGCATAGTAACATTGTCTGAAAAACTACATTTAATAATAAACAGTGGCCCATACCTTGCCACAGAGTAAATATTTGCTAATATTCGGCTTATTAAGACCATGCAGACTAAATAAGAGCATACCAGGACAATGCTTAAATAAAATCAGTGGACTATGACTGTGATATTATAATATACATTTAACGAGTCATCTGTATTACTTATTCTTCTTATAGCTTAGATTCAGCATTTGAAGACCACAGAATATATACAGAGACATCAGGAAAATGTACAGCTTTTCAGTCCATCCTGGGACTGGGACAATGTAACATTCCAACCAAAGCAGTATCTCTGTATTGATCCCATCCTCAACCCTTAACACCTTTACATGCATCAATGTCATACTGTATGCCTTGCCACAGGCTCACAAACAAGCAATTCCAGGAGATTTGCAAAATTGCAGACATGTCCAGAACAAATCAGCTTTTACTAGACAGGCTGATTTACTGGGATACCTTGGCCTTGTGTTAGTACTGCCAAGATGGCTAGAAGTTCTGAAGACCAAAGGCTGCTTAAAATTCAATATATTTTCAGCCAGACGTTAAATCCTGTATAAGCTGGCCAATTAGTAACAATTGATGCCATCCCCCAATGTTGTGGCAGGACTATAGACATGACTTCCAGTATATTGATTTTCCCAGTGTCAGGCAATTGAATTACTCCCCCTCTCGGCCTCTGGAGAGGCTGTGTGTAGGTTCCAACCGAGACATGATCAATACATGCTGATTTACTAGGGAACTCCGTGTAACAGTTGCTGCACACATGCCTGAATCTAAATATCCGCCCCCTACACACATCTGTCACCCAGGGGTCCATTAATGGAACACACATCTCTGATGCTCTCTGGCCTATGTAATACTATTTTCCTGGCTAAACAAGAATTAATTTTGTATGAAACCAAAATACTACAGGAATGAGAACCAACCCCATATTATGGATATCAATGTTCTGGGTTGTAGTATCATGCGTACTGATTGGCAATACTTAAAATGTGATCAGAAACTGTCAAAATGGCAAGAAAAAAACTTATTGTGTGTCATTCATGTTTAACCACTTAAGATTTTAAACTCAATTAATGCTTACATATCAACATGGGACAACACAGGCTTGTGTATATCAGAATACAATTTCAACTTAAAGAAACATTTGAACAATTTGCACTTTTAGTGAGTACATTATTAGTACACAGAATAAAAACACAACCTAAAAATGGTCTCTATGGACTCTGTATAATATCACTCAAAGCAATATTATATATAATAAAGAAAAATGGAAATGATTCTTTTGAAATTCTTTTAAAGGCAACAATTTACACTAAAGTTGTTCTACTACAAAAAAATGTTCCAGAATCATTTTTTTCAATATCAGCCAATTAAAGCTCTAGAGTTTGACATGATTTTTCTGACTGAATAACAAATATGAATATGGCATGCTTAGAACAATTTAATAAAGCAAAGTTAAATGGTGTGGTTCCAGATTAGGCATGTACCTTTGAGAGATGTCTTATCTGGGTCTGTATTATTTGCTGATTAGTCACCATCAATATTTATTCTTTGCATGTACTTGTTAGCCAAAAATTAAGGATGTAATATGGAATATAACAACTTGCAGCAGGTGATGGGCTCGTCAGCATATTTACACCAGCTTCAAATGCTGCAATGCACACTAGCCACATCTTATTAAGTTATCTGCTCACATCTTGATGCAAACATAACAAGACACGCTGAGACAAGATGTACTGAGACATGATAACAACACACAGTGCTAAAAGTGAAGATACTGACCAGAAAAAGCTGGCTGATCTGATTTTACACAATTTGCCGAAGCCAGTTGAATAGGAGCTTAGCTAACAAAGAGTTTGTCTATAGCAGTAAAAAATGTTATTTAGCCAACTTAGTTGGCTAGAAAAATATGTGACAATGATTCAAGACATTATTTGGTTTATAATGCCAACAACAACATTTCCGTTAAAAGAATGTTATACCAGTCACATTTTCCTGACACCTGACAACTTGTGGAACTACCCTTATATATGGTTGAGCTTTAAGGTTACTGGATAGTGACAAATTTGTTAGTTGCAATCACTCTGAAAAGTTTAGTATAGTTTATATATAAGCTGTAGATTATAAAAAAAAAAAAAATCAGTGGGTTACTATTGAAATAATAATTTTATTGCCTCATGTGTATGGTTGATGTAAACAAGCAATGTTGCCATTTTTAGACATTAACTTTATTATATCATATCAACTATATTTTTGTGAAAAAAAAGGGTAAACAAGCCTATATGGCAGTTTTTAACATTCAGCACAAATAAAGCTTTCATTTAAAACCAAACAAGGCTATCCCTCAAGTGATAATTACAAAAGTATCTTATAATAAATAAAAATAAAATAATTAAACTTACAAAATATAGAAAAACTATCAGAAAATACTTAATTAGATGCAGAGTTCTTTAAACTTCACATATAGATAGAACTTTTTATTCTGGTTAAAGTAAATGCAAAAAATGTATGTGCTACCATGCGACCTGAAGAGCTATGGCTTGTCAAATATTAAAAAAATAATATTTTTAATAAAAAATGCATAAAATATCACCTATTTTCTATTTGAGATGCAGTAGTCTTTAAACTTTACACATAGATAGAAATCATTTTGTTGTACATATAAAAAAACTAAAAAGGTAGATTTTACCTTGTAAAATTTAAGAATTCGAGTTTATAATATATAAAAAATACAATTTAAAAAAAAATGTAAAATATCACTCATATTTTTCTTTTAATGCACCGGTCTGAACACTTAACATATAAGTAGAACACATTTTGCTGAATAAATCAACAACAAAAAAGGTAGATTTTTTGGTAAAAATCAGGATGAAAGCTGGTCAAATATAAAAAAATATATATATATTTTTTTGCAACAAACTAAACACACAAACTGGCATACGTTTTGGATTTAGTTGCAAAATTCTCAATACAGTACACAGAAAATAACAATTATCATTATATGATACAGTTCTACCCAAAACCAGATTCATGCAAATCTACAAACAAGAAAAGTGGCAGAGCCACTATAGGATACCCCATGCAGAAATTTAAGGTGCAGCACAACGCCGTGAATGCGGGATAATCTCAAATCTCAACAAATTTGCGCGATCGTCTGCGCAGGAGCTCCAAATTCGTAACTATCCAGTAACCTTAATGAAGGGCTTAACCACTATTTAAGAACTTAGGTATGTTGTGGTCCAGATTTGAATCTGGTTCCTCCAGTTCCTGGAGCCAACACAGATCCGACTGCACTAATAGGTACAGTCAAGGCGTAGTCTCTTATTACTTATTTTGGCTCACTCCAATCTAAATCTATACAAAAAGAAAGTGGTTTTACCCCTGAAAACATTAAATATCACTGGAACTGACATGTGCACCTTAAGTTGTAATGATTTAAATATGATCATGACTGAATATGACCCTAACAGTTGCATTTATAATATTATGTGTTTAAGGTTTCACTGTCAACAAGAATGTCGTTTTATTTATGTTCAACAAATAATATAGATATTATGGCTGACACATGTACAAAGAAAGGATATAGAGATGCAAGGATGGACCAACAGTGAGACTTTAATGATATCATACTGGTGCATGAATACTGTGGCTGTTAAACAATTGTAATCAATATGAGGCATAAATCGCAAAAAAACTTCAAACTTAATTACTGCTGAAAGAGAGGGCACAAATGACAATTCTGTTTTAATTTTGAACAAAACTTGTTGCATCATTCGTGAACTGGTCAATCTTCGACACTTTGACAAGGCTGTTAATAGTATTAGGTGGGTCAGTTCTAGCAGGCTGTATTGGGGAATGAAATCTTGACCTGATAAACTCATTTTTGTTAGAATTAGGCAAATAGTGTCGCTCCAGATCAGCCAATTGGTCAGAATCTGCACTCTTTGATACAGTCTCCAGCTGTATCTGTTGTCTAGTTTGCATATAGACAATATAAGTAAGAATTAGAATGTGCTAAAGAGATGCCAGGAATCCAAGAAAATCAAAACCATGAATACTATATATCATTTGCTAGCATGGGTGTCATATGCTAAAACATATTAAGTTAATTAACATAATAAGTCGTACAAGATAATAAGTCTTCATTCCTAAAAGTCTTCAACTAACCAAACATGGGGGTGCACACAGCTGAGCCAATGTCCGTTGTTGAGCTATTAGTTGCCATCCTATGACTCAGACTCTGCAAAACTTTGAATCCCAGTTGGCACAAACAAAAAATCCTCAGATCTTCAACCTGACTGTGATGTCAGGTAAGTCCAATCGGCATCCTTTATTGACATAATACTATGTCATTTCCATGAGGACCAACAAAGTGTTAATGCAAAGCGTGCATAACATTTGAAGCAAAACGATTCCTGTTTACCTATGCTTTGTAATGATCAACTGAAACTGCTAATGAGACTTATTTGCAATGCAAACATACTGATTCATCTCCTTTGAACTAATTTTACTCTTTTACACAAAGTCACATTTTCTAATTAATTGTATAATTGGTACCTTGATCTTATCAAAAACCCATTAAGACTCTTCTTTGCATTTAATTAGATAATATTGATGTCACTTACACAAAGATAAAACAAAACCTACAAGATAATTATAAGAGGCTGAAAGGCTGGTACCAATTAATGATAAACTACAACAAAATAAGATAATATGTCCATTTATTTATTGCAAATGTAACAATTACCTGTTAATTGTTGACTATTCACAGAAGGAAAAATCAAACTATGTAAATGGTAGAAACCCTTTCATAATTGCAATTCAAAGGAAGATGATAGCGAGTTATCACTGCTGTAGAATACAAAGCAATAAATCATTGTTAAACATCACTGATGCATTTTGCAAGCATTTACAAACAAGAAACAGAAACCAAGTTCAACCCACTGCCTTGTGCAATTTGTTTGCATTTTACAGAATGTAAATAAGAAAATAAACCAGAAAAATACAGCTTTTAATCCAATGTCTATGTGTTGCATGGCATTAAATTTAAGTATTTTTTTACAAAAATAAAACTTTAAATTTACAAAAAATCTAGACATAAGCAAACAAAAACTAAAATCCAAGCTGACGTCTTTTGTAACTTATAGTATTTTTTTAAAACAGGCACTGTTACATACATGAGAACAAAAGAGTAAGTCTAAAACTTCATTGCACATATTTCTAACAAAAAGTGTATTTGACAAGAGTCCATATTGCTATATAACAATTAATTAAAGCTGAAAGTTATTTCTGACAACAGCAAGCATCAAGCTTCCCTTAAGTGGAGACAGTGTGCTTTTGTGCATCTTATAGATCAGGGGATCTTCTGGTCTCAGCTGTTACCGCTCCCTTAGCTCCTAGACAATCATCTACAGGCCCAGACTAATAATCAATAGACACACTACTCTCATGGCAAATATGATTAGATGCTTGATACAATCTAAATTATTTATCAATACATATGGTAAAGTGCACAGACCAGAGTCATAAAGTGGCTGGCACCATTAGTTGCTTTTTTAAGGGGTAATACTGGCAGGTGATGCTATTCAGCAAAAGTAAATACTGGCTATACATGCCTGTCATAAAGTCAGTTTCGAGGTCACTGTACAAGGATTGGTAGAAGAAATGGAACAAAACAGGGTATTGTTAAAACAAGGTTCAATAAAAGGGATACACAAGAAAGAAAAAATAAAGCTCTTACTTTTATAAAAACAAATAAACAACTATAATACTACAAAAAACTATCAAAATATATGAATTTTTTAAAAAGAATGTCTTTCACATGACAAATCATATTTTAATTTTATATTAGAACAATGTTAACATCACACTTTTAATAAGGATCTTTTTTCTTTTATTTTCAGCAATGTAACTGTTGCATAGCCTTGGTTTCATATTTTTTGATTTTCGGCTGTGATGACCGTAAAGAGCTACAGAATGAGATTAGTTCTTTTTGACAGATATATTAATTTAAAGCTGGGGTGTGCAAAGTCTATGAGACTCGTGTATGAGCTTTTAAAAAATCCATTTTCCCACCAAGCCTTTCTTGACCATGAGAGTATACTGCTGACCTCCATCCACCAGTAATGATAGCATTCGAGGCAGTTGCCTTTTTATTATTTAGTTTATTCTTTACATTTAAACAGAAAGGATATTCTATATGTTTTGACATTGATTAAAGTTAAAAACAAAGACTAAAGATTGATTTTCATTGTGAGTTTACTGTGTGAACCATTGAAATGCAGTAAACAGAAAGTACACAATGTATTGCATAAGGGTTTGAAACATCAACCATATGAAGCGTAATTTCTATAAAACTGGTTTGTAAAGCCAATGTTACGGGTAGCAACTTTTTTTTCCGGCATTTTTTATTTTCTCAATGCCGTTTCAAATGTTACTAAAATGAATGTGCTAATTAAAATAACCAAACCAAAAATAACATTCTTGCATACATTTTGCTTGGTTCTGCATGACACATGGCTAATTATCCATTGGTAAACATTAAAAAATAACTTTCAACTTAAGTCTGCCAGAAACACCAAGTGTATTTTTATGAAACAAAAAATGTGGTCATGACAGGAAACAAGGTTTTTAACGATTTAACACACATTAAGCTGAAACTGTTTTTCTATTTTTAGTAACAATAACCTTGATCCGGCTGGCCCCAAAATCCAATTCCATGCTAGATCTTCATGCATGCTTGCTACATCCAAACTTTCAGCAAGATTGGTTTATTCGAACATAAGTAACGGACCGGAAACTTTTTCTTTTTTAGTAACAGTGACCTTGACCGTGATCCTACTGACCCCATATCCAATCCCATTATAGGTCTTCTGGCAAGCTTGCTATATCCAAAAAACAATTCTGCAAGATTGGTTTATCCAAACTTAAGTTTTTGACTGGAAACTGTTTTTCTATTTTTAGTTACAGTTCCCTTGACCCGACTTGCCCGAAATACAATCTCAAGCTAGGTCTTCATACAAACTTGCTATATCTGAAGTTTCAGCAAGATTGGTTTATCAAAACTGAAGTTATTGACACACCTTCTGTGTGATGCCACCCGCCCGCGAAACCCCAGTTTAATAAACAGGATTTTCGTTGAAAACTTGTTTAAAAAGGTGTGAATAATTACGTCAGTCAATGGGGAGGATGAATAACTGAGGTCAGAACAGTATAAGTGAAAATGTAAACATATTTGTCTCACATCATAACATTACATTACAACTGGCCACGAATATTCTGAACTGGGTGTGTGTTCAATCTACGACCTATTGATTTTTACCTAAGCTTTAAAGCCCAAAGTAGGGGTGCACTCACTTCATGGGTGCGCACATTCTTCATCCCCCTATGTTAATAAATAGTTTGATTTACCATCATCGTACCAGATTCCTAAGATGAAGGCCAAGCTTTGTGTCCAACATTCGGCAAGATGTTACCACATGTGAACCAGACCATATACAGTAACAGTACTTGTCAGTCTGGGGCTACATGAAAATGGCACTGTTCTACATTGTGTACATCAGCCATAAGTACTTTTGGGAACATTGGGCTTCTAAAGTCAAGTTGTAGGTGAGGTGGGGGAACATTGTAAGGGCATCGTAAAACAATGGTTACACATTGTGTTATAAAGATAGGCTTTTTATTTTAAGAAGTGACTTGACAAAAAAAGGCAAGTCAATAAGCATTTATAAATGAATCTTCACAGAAATCAGAAAATATCTGTCTGTTTTATGAACTTCTACTGAATCAAATTTATTAAAAAAATTAAACCCATTCCAAGATATGTATTTACATTGTTCACCATCAATACTGGCAGCAACACATCTTATACCAATTCTTCTAGGGTAGTTTCACATAAGTATGGTGTCAGAATGAAAAATGACTTCTTTGACAATAACACGGTTATATTTTAGTTTTTTAAATAAACATGATATTAAACAACCACAGATTGCTTTCATATTGTAAATCATGATTCTCCTTGGTCAAAGTAGAGACAGGAGATTTTCCATAAAAAGAAAGACAGACCTTGTGCTGAGAAAATGAACAAAACAACATTAGCAAGTCCAGCAACTGTTTGAGTACTGACATGCACAAACCAATTAACATACAAGGTGATAACAAAGGAAGAAGGACAGTTAAAATGCTTCTAACAAAAATTAGCTGCAAAAGATGCTGGTATCTGAAAATATTGAACCATACAAACACAAATGATTGTTACACAAAGAAAGCATGTCTGATAATAAATGATGTATTTTATGACTCGCTAACATTTAAATGTCATAGTTGTTTTACAAAAAGGACTGCAATGTTACAAAATCTGATAGGCTGATTATCATACTTTACTTTTAGATACTTATTTTTTTTCTTTAATCCCACATTTCCATTAACTTTTCTTGTGATTATTTTTCAATAAAATTTTTATCAGACCAGGGGTGGATACAGAGGGTGGGGGGGAGGTGGGTATTAGAATTAATAAGTAAAGTGACCCTTAGCCTAACTTCAACCTAAGAAGTCAACAGACAAAATTTACTTTATAACAGTATTTTTGTATTTTTTAAGCTTACATGTATGTGTTTTCAAAACTCTTCTCTGTATCCTACATCCCCTCCCCCTGGATCCATCCCTACATTAGACATGTACATAGTCCTTGTCACATCATAAAACTTTCCATAGTACAGGTCTGCCAATAGACCTGAGGTGTGCCAGTGGTTCTGCTCAAATGTATGTCTGGAAGTCTTTGTTCATTAATAATAAGCTGGACATTACCAATATAACCATAATTATGTCAGTAAACAACAAGAACAAGTGTAAAGCAGATTGCAAAATAAATTTTTTAGTCATTTTTTGTCATATCATGTCACACACCATTTATTTAACCTGAATATAATTTGAGAACCTAATACAAAATAAATAGGTAAAAGGCAATTGTCTGAAAGTAAAGTTTCTATGAAGTCATATTTCCATGTTAAGCTTTTTTTTTGGTTCATAATGTAATGTTTGTATAGATCATAAATTATTTATCTTTGAATGGTGGCTGAAACAACGCCTACCTTGCTTATATTTATTTACTGTCATACTTAATCTTAGTTGTTATTAGAACATAAATTGCTTTTTTCTCACCTTTAAAGTCCACCTCCCCATTTCCATCTGTGTCAAATATGTCTATAACTCTCTGAACAAGCGGATTCTGTTGTAACTCTGGTAAGGACATGAACTCTTCCACACTCAATGCCCCAGAGTTGTCCAAATCCAACTTACGAAACCGCTTCCCTAACCGCTTGATTTCATCTGCATCAACTGTAATGAAATGGTAATAGGTTAGTTGGGTATTTTTAGGATTTTAATTGGTCTAACAAGAGCTATGACTGAAGGAGATTTATATCCCCACTACCTTACTATTTCACAGAGATGAACTAAGCTTGTTATTGCTAAGCATGTAAAGTGTGTCTGAAAAGAAAGGTAACACTGTCATGAATTCAAAATGTTTATTTATTGTTGGGGAATAACATCACATATTCTGGTAAAAAAGCTGATTTAATATGTCAATGTCCTTTTAATAATATGTTGGTCTGACATCAGTCACGCCATCTTGGAATAACATCATCAAAGCATTGGAATGTCATTAAATTTAGCAGGTCATTATAATAGATAATAATCAAAATGCTCAGAAACACAGTTTGGATGGTGTAAGTTTTACCCTGTAAGCGATTACTAGTGTGCAAACAATCGACAAGTCTTTGCTCTGTACACACTACCGTAAAGTTTTATAGATAAGACGCACACAAAGATAAGACGCACCCCCGCTTTGAGGTCTAGAATCAAGGAAAAAAGCAAATTCTCGAAGACAAGACGCATCCCCGATTAACTTATCCATCTGGCCGCCATTACGAAATTCCCGCGTCGCCGCATCGCTCGATTTGACTCGACGGAACATGTTCCAATTGTTCCGTAAATCGTTGTTTGTGCCGAGTGCTTATTATTCTCTAAGTGCCTTGAATAATACGTCGCGACTAATTGCCTAGTGAGACCGAGTGTATTGTGTTACGTTTATACGCCAGACAGGATATTCTCGCGGCTATCCCAGTCCTACACATTAGGGAACATCCAGTTTCACGCGGCAGCATGTCATGAAAACAATTAAGTTTTCGGCCTATAATTAAGTTCTTGACACATGGGACAAACACACAAATGACATTTAAAATAACAACTAAAGGCTTTAAAATGTTCATTTTCACACCCTGTTATTTAAGTGACAGCTTACCAACAAATTAGTTCTCTGCACCTTTGTAATAACTTACAGATGATGGACGATCTATTAACACCAAAAGAGGTGTGAAAACTTGTCTGCACATTTTATTGTTGTTAAGTGGGTTTTTAATTTCAACTTAAAATTTATTCGTAGTTAACATTCAAAATAAAACAAATTTCAAATCAAAATTGATCAATTGAATAATACCATATTACTAAGACGATAATAATAGCAGTGTCGTCAATGAATATGCCCGTTCCACTTAAACTCAATAACCATTTCCGGATTATGAAACTTCGCCGATTTTGTTAGAATAAATTGATATTTATGCAAATATTTATTGCATATTGTTGTTTTTATTTATACAGAAATGAATTCATATGTCTCTTTTTATGTTTAATGTCAAATTTTAGGTAAAAACAACGTAACTTTTCCCTTAATATAGCACAATACAGTTGTCTACGGCCGATACTATCGGCGATATTCTCTGCGGTTGGATTAGTCTAAGGGTCAATTTTGGTCTGGGGAAAAAGGGGGAAAACTTAAATTCGCATGGATAAGACGCATCCCCCACTTTTTTATCATAATTTGGGGCAAAAAACTGCGTCTTATCTATAAAACTTTACGGTACTTCTTCCCAGGCATGAATAAAGGACCACTAGTAACCAAGGTCATGAAGGGTAAATCATGTGTACTTCCGAAATCCAGCTTTCATATAACTCTGGATGTTGTCGCAAGTGCCACCGACCAAAATCTTTACTGCTTTTTACTGCTGGGTCTCCAATAATAGGCTTCTGACTCTGTAATTGAGTCTTTAGCCAATAATAAAGAATTTAAAATGGGTTACTTACTGATGTTATTCCCTTATTTAGTTAAGTAACCTTCAATTTAAAAAAGAAAACAAAACTTTTCCATGATTGTTAATTTTATTAAAAGATAGGTTACCTAAAATATCAACAATAAGAATGTAATGTACTTACAATTTGAGCATAATTCCATAGGAAGCGAGGCTTCGTTCCCCTGAAACAAACAAAAACATGAACATCAATTGCACAAAAAAATAACTGCAGACTGTACTATTTTATGACTAATATAACAGGGATCATCCTACCGGGCGATTCGGGCGAAATCGTCGCCCTGCACCTGGGTTTTGACGCACGAAAATTCGGAAATACCCCTAACTGACGCATATCAATAAAGCTGCCGGGGTCAATTTGACCCGTGACAATTTCTACCCGTGCGTCAGTCAAAATCGCCTACAGCTTCATAAGAAGCGAGAAAAGACGACAGTGGGCGGAGTCTGCATATTAATGAGATCAGATTAACGCACACACACACACGCGCACGCGCATCGATTACCTTCTGCTAGGAGAAAAACAATACAGTAGGCGGAGCCTGCATAATTAATAAGAAACAGGTGCTCTTATTCTGCTGATGACATGTTTGCTCGTGTGCGCGGCTAATTTCAATATGGCGTTTTGACAGGGGTGTAGAAAAGTAATAAATCTTAATTGATCGGCATCGGTTTACTCGTAAAACATGTTTGTAGCATCCTGATGCATCAGAAGCAATTAAGGACGACTGTAGGCATTGTATAATTACTTGATTAGGCCACCTAAATGTGTGATTACTGCAAAGGAGCGAAGCGGTGTGTGCGAGTATAATTTTATTAATTTAATTTGACAGCGATTTATGCTTTGCACACTAATACGGAAAATCGATCGTATCTACGAAAGATGTACTTGTTACTTGAAAGGTTGAAATTATGGCTAAAAAAAGCTTGTTTGACGTTTTGATATTTCAAAATTAGTTTTGGACACAGACTACAGTTTGACACAGTACATTTTGTACTGAAAACCAGGTTCTTGTTGTCTTGCCTGATGGTGCCTTTAGATATATTACAAAGTGTGTATCAATGTACAAATTGTACTTATTTATTGCATATTGTTATTCTGAGAAGTTTTAGTCCTGATAGAAGTCTGTATGCTTGGTGCTTAAGACAAAGTTCTGCTTTATCTTTTCTGATCATGACTTCATAGATACATGTAGGTATTGCCCACAGGGTTTTGTTATGGTGTACATAGTGTATGCATATTCCATATGTTGCATTTTTTGTTGGATGGGGTAAAATTGTTATATTATTAAAGTTCTTAAACTGTTCAGATGTTGTTTTGTTGTTGTAGTGAAGTCAGTTCAAAGATATGTAAAAACATGTAAAAGAGGAATGAATATTGGAATGGCAAATCAACTAGCTGGCTACAAATCAACAGAATTACCGTATTTTCCGGAATATAACCCGCAACTTTTTTTCTCAAGATGGCGGCCTGCGGGGAATATTCCAGTGCTGGGAATCTGTTGACAAAATCCATTTTTGTCAGCTGCCACTATTCTAAGATCATGGAAATTGAATGCAGGCTTAACTGAACTCCTTAACCTTTTTGTTGCTTAAAAGTGCGACCTTCAGTTTAATAATATTCTTTGCAGAGGACATTTACTGCATACTGGGGTCAGAATTAAGGACCGTCTCACAAAGATTTGTAACCACTTTGTTCTACAGGTGTAAAATAAACAGTTTCGTGTATCAGATGGTGGTTCATAATTTACAGCATACTGGGGTCAGATTTAAGGACCATCTCACTAAAATTCGCAACCACTTTCGTCTCCAAGCGTAACGTGAACAGTTTCGAGCATCGGATGGTGGTTCATAACTATTTTGCATACATGTATATGCACTCGTTCTTGATGCTTTATGTGACTTTTCAGTTATGTATATTAGCGGAGACTTTAGCGGGGATCTTGAGAAAGACAAAAAAAGATTAGTTGTGTAAATTTTAGTTAATAAATAGCAAACTAGAACAATATGATAAAGATAAACAACAGAATTTGAAAACTAGACTGGCCGATTTCGGTTCTCTTTCGCATAGCTGACTACTTCAAGCTTGAAGCCGTCAGTGTAGTTTCCAATTTTGGGAAAAAATATATACCGATACCAAGTATGGTATGTTGTTTGCATTTCTGTTTTAACACATATCACGCCGATAATTACGCTGCACAGTTACATCAATCAATCATCTGTAATTGTCACTTTTGTCGGTAACATAAACTTAACAAACAATATTTTACATTCTTTCTAATGCCACTGCACGGCAATTAATTTTTTGCCCGTATCAGCCTATCGTGCCCTGATTTGTCCAATTAAACACTTAATGCGTTAACATCAAAATAACCACTCCTAACGTATTGCACCATCCCATTGTCTATAAATAGCTCTCACTTCCCCGACAAAAGGTCAGCTTTTGTGTTGCAGCAGAAAGCGAGAAGGATTATCGATCGATATATGCATTGTAGTGTTAGGTAACACTGTGTAGATCACGCTGACTTGGTGTGATACAGTTGACACGTGTTTGACCTGGGAATATGGCTTCTTTACACATAAATTATCAGCACAAAGGGTGCGGGGAATATTCCGCTGCGGGTTATATATTAACAAAATTTAAAAACACATTAAAAAAGGGCCATGCGGCGTTTATTCCAAGGGGGGTTGTATTCCGCAAAGCACGGTAGAATATACTAAAGATGAGTTTAGCATGAAGGAAGATGTACATATTAAATGGCATATTGTTGTTTCCTTGAATAAGTACAGACAACAAATGCAACAAAACGACACATACACCTTTAATTAAACTAATAAAGATATATAAACAACTTAAAATAAACCAACAACTACACATGGTATGGTAAGTTAACGTAAAACTCAGTACTATTCTCCCTAAATTCTTCCACTTCTCCCTAATTCCCATGAAGGGAGAAGTCACTTCTCCCTAAAATTACTCTCTAGGAAGATCCCTGTATAACCATTCAAAGCCATGTGATTATAACTGCAACAAATGCATCATTCTGTTTGATGGAGAGGTGCTTGATTTCACTGTTTTACTAAGCTTATATGTTTTGTTTCATACTTTTAGAGTTATCTACAAAACAATTCCAATTGTTTAATATGATTTATTCAAATATAAGATTGTTTAAGAAACATTACTGCCATTGTAAAGGTTAGCTTGAAGCTGTGACACAGCTGTGACACTGATGATAGCAAAGAGCTTTTGATGTTCAAAACTATTTTGTAATATTATATTGATATATCATAGTTTGACTCCCTCTTTACAAACTGATGTTGATTGCAAAATAGTTTTCTGACTCTAGTTATTGACTCAAAATTATGTTTTTAAAGTATTGTCCATCAACACTATAAAATGGTAAAAAGGGAAGGGAAAGGACCATCCATACAAGATGATCATCAGGTCAACTACTATGGGCTATAAGTATCAATCATGGTGTTACAGAAACAAGCTAACAATGATAAACTGTAAACAGTGCCTCCGTTAACGGGCGTCCGGGCGTAAATTATGTCCGAAAATCGCCAGCGTACGCTGAAATTTAAAGTTCAGGAAGTCCGTGGGACGTCCTGTTTAATTGTATTGCGCCAGATCACAGAGCGCTCGACGTACATGTGCATTGCTAATTGACCAAATGCATTGTTAATCACCACATGCGCCGTAGGCGTGTATGCTTAGCGACTCCATTGATAAGGAAACAGCAGGTGACATGATCTCTTTCGCCATACAACTCCTGTCAAGCTGTACACTAGTGATGTAACTATGGTAATTCCCGTGAACTTCAGAAACTCCGCCTACCTGATCACTGCGGGGATCGCGAAAGCCAACAGCGAGAGTTGTGGACATATACTAATTGATAACTATGCACACACGTGCGGGGATCGCGAAACTGTGAGAGTTGTGTTATACTGACGGGTAAACTTTCCCAAAACTCCCCAAAATAACCTGATTATCTGTGCATGATTCGGAATGCTCCGCCTCCGTGCAATTTATTGATATGTTAATAATTATCGACCTTTACGGTTCGTTCATCCACTACCGTATATATTTGATTTTACAAGAACTTATACTCTTTGAAAAAATGATAGACCAAGCAATGATAGTAATGGGCGGAGTTTATGCAAATTAACCTAGACGTAGACCTATGGGCGAGGCGATACGTCATAGTTTGATTGGCAGTGTCTGTTTAAAGTGCCGACATGTTTGTGTGCTCGATTGTCGGCATTTAATTAGTGCATTTAATTAGTGCAATCAAGGTAAAGTTTGATGATGGTAACTAATTGGCTTCGTCTATCCCGCTTGATTAATTTGTTCAGACGGCATTCATGTAGGTTTTGATGTCCAATTAATTGTTACAGCCGTATTATATCGGCCTGTCTTTAAAATAAATATGTGCTTTGAAGTCAGTAATTAATACCTTCGCCGATCATTTAATAACACTTAGAAGATTTAATTATTCGAAGTTTGTAGTAAGAAGTGATAATAATTGGATCCAAAACTAATATAAATTCTGTTTCTAATTCCAGTCCTTTGCAAAATGGCACAACGGTTACTGCTCGATTTTGTTGTGTCTAAGACGCGCAAGTTAAGCGAGTCGGAGAATGATGAGGCACTGCAGCAGCCAGTTAAGAAAGTTGCTATTGAGTCGAAAATACGAACTTTTCAGTCTGTTTGGCTAAATCAGTTCTCATGGATAGAATACAATGCTGACACTAGGAAGATGTTCTGTAAAATATGCAGAGCATCCAACAAACAGAACTCCTTCACGATGGGCGGTGCAGGCAACTTGCAGAGATCAACTGTTGTGAAGCACAATGACAGCAAAGAGCATCGGGAAGCTGAAGATGCAGACCAACTTCGCAGACAGATTTTCAATGTCGAAAAAGTCACCAACAGAAGCAAGAAAAGTGGTTGTTTCAGAATCAGAGATGCACCTTTTCCAGACAGTTTACTTTGTCGCCAAAGAGCAGCTTCCGAACAGCTTTGTGAACATGCAGCTGAAGTTTTTAGCACTGAGTGGGATTGACCCAAAGATGCAGGACCTCCACAGTGACACCATCCATGATGTTCAGAGAAGCCTAACTTGGGTCATTTCTAAGAAGCTAAAATCTGATCTTTAGGCAGCAGGATTCTATGGTGTTCTTTGTGATGAATCGACAGACTTGTCAGTTCACAAGAAGCTGATAATGTATATTCGTTATGTGAGCCCTTACACACAGGATGTGGAGACTCGATTCATTGGAAATCTACGCATACCAGATGGAACAGCAGCCACCATTACAGAAATGCTTCACAAAGAGTTCAATTCGCTTGGACTGGATTTAAGTAAGCTTGTTGGACTTGGAAGTGACGGTGCTTCTGTGATGGTTTGTAACCGTGCTGGAGTAGGTCAGCTTCTAAGGAAGGACTCACCACAGTTGACACACATTCACTGTGTCGCTCATAGACTTTCACTAGCCTGCTCTGATGCTGTCAAGGACATTCCCTACCTGAGGACCTACAAAGACACTCTCAGAAACCTCTACATTCATGTGTCTGGTTCAGGAGTACGAACATACAAGCTGGAAGCCCTGCAGAAGATTATGGATGAACCAACACTGAAGCTGAAGGATCCCATCAATATCAGGTGGCTGTCCATGGAAAACGCAGTAAGGGTCATCCATCAGTGCTACGGCTCCATAGTGGCATACTTGGAGTCAAATGAAGGAAAGAACACTGTGGGGGATGCCATCGCAGACGGTCTCCTCAAAGATGTGCTCCACTACAAATTCCCAGTCTTCACACAGGGCTCTACATTAACTTTTCAGCAAACTTGCCCTTCGGGCAAGTACTGAAAAAAAATACTTGCCCGAACCAAATTTGAACTTGCCCGAATAGTCATTTTCATATTTCTTTACTGAAAAAGCAAGATGGGGTTGTAAAATGGTGTTTTAATTACAATACACAACTCACTTTACATTCTCATGTGTTTAATAAAGATTTCCTAACAAAACAATAAACTTGGAGAAACTGCAATTAACTTTTCATTTAAAAACTTAGTCATCGTTACAAACAACATGTATGTCCTAAAGTATCTGAACTCAGAGGTTGTACAACAATTCAGCGAACATGGCAATCAGTCAATTTCAATGTCAAATCACACACCAACAACATTCAAGAGATTTAATTGATCATGAATAGCATTTTGCACCTTGAACATAATATGAATAAATTTTGAACTTTTGTATTAGCTAGACTGGTTCTAATATCTTGAACAGAAATCTTTGGTTGGTTCTTTTTATTTGTAAAAGGCATACGCACAATGTTGAGAGTAAATTTAATCCCCAAAAGCGTAATTGCCCATTTATCTGTTACGATCAACATCATTTTTTAAGACTTAAAATGGTTACTATGATTGGTTTGTTTTTAACCTTACTATCTGATGTGGTCAATTACGCCGTCCACTAAGGACAGGGTGTTCGGTAGACTCTGAACTTCAAGGGTCATTGACCCCTCAGTCAAAATTTTCAGGGGTCAAATTCAAATTTCTGAGGGTCATATCTGTGTGTCGTGTAGCACATCATAAAGCGCACATGTGCTGTTATATCAATGTTGATTGTGTTTTACTATTTACAGTAAATTAATTATTCTTTTTTTTTAAATAGGTTTCCCTTCAGATCTTTTTCTTTTTCTCTTTATAACATTTTATTCATAATTTTTTGTGTATATAATTATTATTGTATATACAATTATATCATCGACGACCATATTTTATATAAATAAGCCTTGATGGGAATTATTGATATTTCTAAGAGTTTGCTTGGGACAAGTAAATAAACAGAATATTGCTAAATAGTATTTTTTTCAGTTATGACAATCAAATAAAAAAATGAAACATATCAATTAACATTGTTACATTGTCACCGTTAAAATAATATTGCTTCTCAAAACTGACGTCACTCCAAAACCAATTATAAATGTAAGCGTCGACGTTCTCGGCCATCCAATAACGCATATTTCCTAACTTAATATATATAAAGGCACCATCAGGCAAGACAACAAGAACCTGGTTTTCAGTACAAAATGTTCTGTGTCAAACTGTAGTCTGTGCCCAAAACTAATTTTGAAATATCAAAACGTCAAACAAGCTTTTTTTAGCCATAATTTCAACCATTTAAGTAACAAGTACGTCTTTCGTAGATGCGATCAATCGATTTGCCGTATTAGTGTGCATAGTTCTAAATCGCTGTCAAATAAAATTATACTCGGACACACCGCTTCGCTCCTTTGCGGTAATCACACATTTAGGTGGTCCAGTGAAGTAATTATACAATGCCTACAGTCAACCTTAATTGCTTCCGATGCATCAGGATGCTACAAACATGTTTTACGAGTAAACAAATGCCGATCAATTAAGATTTATTACTTTTCTACACCTCTGTCAAAACGCCATATTGAAATTAGCCGCGCATACGAGCAAACGTGTCATCGGCAGAATTAGAGCACCTGTTTCCTATTAATTATGCAAGCTCCGCCTACTGTATTGTTTTTCTCATAGCAGAAGGTAATCGATGCGCGCGTGTGTGTGTTTGTGTGTGAATCTGTTCTCATTAATATGCAGACTCCGCCCATTGTCGTCTTTTCTCGCTTCTTATGAAGCTGTAGGCGATTTTGACCGACGCACGGGTAGAAATTGTCACGGGTCAAAATGACCCCCGCCGCTTTATTGATGTGCGTCAGTTAGGGGTATTTCCGAATTTTCGTGCGTCAAAACCCGGGAGCTCGGGTCAACCGAACACCCTGTAAGGAGTTCTTTTTTTTAAGTTTTAAAAGCAGACGAAAATTTCATTGTCAAAAGCCGATTCTATAAAGTCATTAAATTTAATCATTGATTATCCCCGGTTTGTCTTAAAGTTTCGAAGATGTATATCCAGATTTACATTATTTGAATTATTTTCAAAATTAAAAAAAAAAGACCTAATCATCGAAATTATTGTCATATATCTAGTTATAAAATTTTATGATTCAAACATATATCTCTAATACATGTACGCAGGAGTTCAAACCGCGCTAGACGGTTATTACTTTCTGTGCAATCTAAAATTAGTAACGCCATGGAAAAACCCAAACTGGGCATGCGCATGCATGAGATCGAATGCGCAAAAACGTGATCGGAAAACAATTGATCGACAGATGAAATGAATGATTCAACAAATGACACAAGATAAAGTCAAGACCATTCATAGTCAGGATCGGTCGTTTTTCTACTTGCCCGATCGGGCAACTAAAATAAATTTTAACTTGCCCGAAGCTACTTTTTACCTGCCCCGGGCAATCAGACAACCGTTAATGTCGAGCCCTGTTCACAGCGTTCTTAGTGGACATTCTCTCAGTAGTTGGATTGCTGTGTCAACAGCTTCAGTCTGAAGCACTTGACATCAGCCAGCTGGATGGCCTTTGTGACAGCACCATTGGAAGGCTGAAGGCACTCAAAACTATGTGTGGCCCCCACACTAAGGAGTTGGAAGATGGTCTGTCCCATACAGCCAACAAGATATTTTACAAAGGGATACAGCGGGTTACTAGATTAACCGAAATCGGCGGAAAAACCGAAATCGGACCGAAATCGGCTCGAAAAACCGAAATCGGCTCGTTTTTCTTACAAATGTAAAAATATATCTTGAAATAAATGTTGTTTGGCGTTTACAAGTAAAGATATTAATATTGAGAAGGAAATTGGTTAACCTAATGCAAGTAAAAGTTTGTGTAATAAAGCCAACATTGAATTCATGTATACGCGATCGTCGAACCGAAGTACTCCAAAGCGGCGCAATATTTCTTTAATATATCATTAAAGTTGTATCAAAATTTCATGAAACTGTGATATCGTTGTAATCACATCAACAAGAAGCAAATATGAATCGAAATCGAACGACTGAACATCAAAAATGAAAATTCTCATCTGATAAAGTTCAAAATTTCATTGCCAGAATGCTGAAAATACCATGCATTGATGCAAGTCAATGACTACAGTGGTTGCTTGAATAAACTGGACTATGATAATCTAGTGCAGTTCAAAAACAAGAAAAAAAATGGATGTCCTTGTAATAAACTTTCAAGATGTATGAAAGCAAATAAAAAGTTACATGCCTCAAATTAATTTCGATGATGATGATATACAAGTGTATTTAAGTTGATTAGGCCTCAACCGTACCTTACAGGGGCATTTATTGTCCACACAATGCAAATCTTTTTACAATTTTTTTTTATGTGTTGGGAAATCTGCATATGCAAATCGTGTAGGCAGCATTGCCCTGGCTGTTAAGAATGAACTCCTCTGACAATGACATGGATTCAACTTCAGACAACATTTTCAGTTGATTACTTGCAACTGCATTTCATCAATACAAGCATCTTTGTCTGTGGATGCACAAAATGGTGGCAGCAACCAAATAGACCATTTCAAACATCCAGTGCGCATGCGCCGATTTATATCTCGCGCTACGAGACTTGACCCGTTTTCTTTCGATTGTCAAAACTGGGGGCTCTTGCGCAAAGAGTTTCATCATTAGAGTGTGTCTTTACACTTCATTTGTGTTCGAACTTTCTTAGAAAACAAGTTGGGTTTTTTTTAGGTTTGCACATATTAGCGCCAATTAACGGCTGTTAACAACATTGTTCACGCACTTATAACATGGAGTCGCTATTACATCACTTTGATTTTATTTTCTTCGAGGTTGTAAAAAATAAATGCGGTGTTATTTCTTTCTGGCGCGGAGGGCTCTCTGGCTAACACTGCAACAACAAAGAAAATTCTGGGAAACAATCGACGGTCACTATTATTTGAAGTCGCCGAAAAGAAATATTTTTGTGTCAAATTGACCGACCCATTATTTCACAATACTGTGTTACATGATATCGATCGATAATTGTCTTCAAGCTGCCATTTAGAAGATAGAGAGGGTGTGAACGTTGGGTACTGTTGAGAGATTAAAAATGATAAGTACACGTGAACGGCGTGTGCTATGAAAAAATATGCAACGTTATTGACGATTTACCTTCGCGGCATAAATATAAGTTCTTAAAGAGTGAGAGTGGAGGGGGGAAACTATACTATGTAGTAATATTTCAGACTGCGCATGTTTTTACTTATATAAATATCCTTACAAACTTCTTTAGTCCATTGAATGATCATAAGCATTTTTATAAAGCAATTATTTATATTTAAGGTATGGATTAACTACAAAAGAATAGGCGAGCTATTGAAATAATACCTTTGCAATAAACACGAGATGAAAATATACATTAGATTGTGTTCCTTGAAATCCCAACATCCACGTTTCCTCTTCCTTAACGAAAAAATAGTGGGATTGGGAAAGAGTGCACCATTGTGGGTACTGCTAAATATAGCGTTAGGTCCTTTTATGAGCCAAAAAAGATATTGTAGACCTTAGTGTTTTGTCCTTTTTGTTGTCCTCGCGTAAGTCAATGCATATTGGTCTGTAAATGGTGAAGGTCATAAACCACACGACTGCCATATGGTGACAGTTTCAAACACAGCTGCATAGCGGATGCATGTGTTGCGAAGGGGAAAAGACGCCATAACATGGTCACACTTCCTGTCCACTAGACAAACAAGGTGTCATAAAACTGCCAATTAGCTTAATTAGTTGGGGTGTCCGCTCATGTCATAAAATTAGGGATTCAATTAGAGTAGAACTTTATGATGGTATGAAAGGGACCCACGCCCATAGAGAAACATACCCGGAAATATGAATTTACAAAACGATATTTTAAATTAATACATTTCTATCTTTAAATGGGTACAAAAATTAAGTACCCGGTAGGGCTCACTTTAGACCACATTTTGGCATAGAACATTCAAGCCATGAATGGGAATATAAGACGTAGCCAGGCGTGTAGACCCTCATTCATATAATTGCAAATCAAGTAAAGTCAAAAGTTGTATGCAGATTTTGAATCGCAGTCCACGAATTCCTATTTATCATTTATACGTAATAGCGCATTACGTGACCGATGCATTAAGAAATAGGGATGTTGATACCATTGTCCAAATTTACAACATTGTTCATTATAAGATATATAACAACTAAGATTAGAAGCATAAGAAAATTTGCTTGACAAAGATCCATACCCCTGTAACTAAAGTAATGATGATGCAAATGACGGTGATGCTGCTGCTGCTACTGCTGATAATGATGACGGTGATACCGTTGCTGTTTATGATTATTATGTAAATGGTAAAAACGGTTACGGTGATGCCCATGACGATTACGATGTAGATCGTGATGGCGGTGATGCTGCTGCTGATAATGATGATTAAAGGTGATTATACAGGTAATATGGGATCATGATGATGATCATGTGTGGCCAGATAAATTTAATGGCGGTAATGATTATAATTTCTTTAATATTTAACATGTAAATGGACCTGATATAAGTTCGTTTTTATTACGGTTGTTTTATTTAACTTTCAATTGATGATTGTATACGTGCACTATTTGGCAACTTATGGTTATTCAGACGTTGAACTTTTGTCAATTTCATGATTTTCAGCACTGTATTACGTTCAATTAGATAATACAAAATCCGAAAGTGAAGAGCCCCCAGTTTTGCAAAACAGGTCGAGTCTCGCGAGATTTTCTCACAAAGCGTCTACTTGATCAGCGGAATAGGATTGACCAGACGCTTGGTTTGAAATGGTCTATTATACAAAATATTGCCAAAAACCCAGTACAGCCATTGTGTATATTGGTATTGTATTGACTTCAAACAGTATTGCAATAAACCGGTTGTTAAAATAATTCAATAATTAATGTAAAATAATTTGAACATTTTTGCATTAGCAAGTGACTTCTATGTGTATTTTTCTTTTTAAATCTGGACAGTTATTCATTTACTTCTTTCTCATAGAAAAACAATTGCTTGCTATTTATTCTTGATTAATCCAATGCCTTCATGTATTCTTAATTCATTTAACCTTAATTTGTTTAGGCAATAATGTTATTAGTGTTTACCACTTGGTGAGCAGTGGATAATGGTTGATGCACTGAGCCAAACTTGGCTTGTGTAAGCACTGGGAGCGACAAATATATTTTTAAAAAGATATGTGCAGTGAAATGCACACTCCGGGGTGATCACCCCAATATCATAAATTCAGAAATGATGTAGGGGACACAAGGTGTTGCCTACCCTGTTAATTCATATACTGACAGGATATAGCTATATCCAACTTATCCAATCAGATTTCTGACAACGTTCATTTTATTAAGATATTCCACATTCTGCCCACAACATAAATGTAAACATTACTGAATACACTTTGGGCAGTCATCTTCTAGTTAGAACAAGCGTGAGTGTTTTATGTTCATCCATACAAAAATACGTAGTTTTAGTTCAGTAATGAGTACCGGTATAAACAGTACACCCTCAGAATCCCCACCCACGTCTAGTGCCAAAAATTTCTCCTATTTTAGCATCAGACTTCCAGTATCAAGAGTTAAGTATATATAGGACGATTCGGCCTTTATATTTGGTCGAGCCAGACATATGATTGTAAAAATATAAACTTAATGAACTTAATAATGAAACTTTATTTACTAAAACAAATAAACGGTTTAATTACCATATTTGCGACGAAAATTAGATGCCAAAGAAAATTAATCCAGTTGCTGCAGAAACATCCGGGTGATCGCTGTAAGGAGCGAGTGCGCATGAACGGGAACTTACACGGCCACTTCCTTTTTCAACCGGTGTCATGGCGTCTGGGGTAAGTTTCGTGGCACCTCAAAACATCAATTCCATATCTCTGCCATCTGTTGCTAAGAAAACAAAATAATATTATCATTTATTGACATCAATTCATGAAATTATGTTTCTAAACCCATTTTAATACAATTTTATCCACAGACACTCTACACTTACCCAGGAAACTTCAGAGCCTTCAAGGCTTTGATAGCAGCTGCCTACAGTGGAGCTAACGTTAAAGTTGACAGCAACTTCAAATTCGGGGAAACCAACAAGAATGCTGATTTCTTGAAGAAATTTCCATTAGGAAAGGTAAATTAATTTTATATTTGTCTTAAATACCTCATATTATTTTTAGAAGAGACGTCAACCGTTTTGTTCATAGAAGAAATGTCAGCTGAGGATACTAAATTATGGTATTGTGACATCATTGACATTTGGAATTTTGATTTGCGTTAACTATCTTTTGTTAGAAAACCATTAACTTTTAATCAAATGCTAATTTTACACTAGCTAGGCTGTGCAATGTGCAGATTTTATACTACCATAAAGAAGAGTTCAGGTAGACAATTTTACGGGTACCATGCCCCCTGAACCCCTAGCAAGCCTGCTAGATTGTTTATTGGGCCTGCTGGACTGAAACTTATTGAGAACCCTGTGAATTTGAATGTTGTTGTAAATAACATTGCTGTTTTCAAAAATAATTTAGTTCAAGTGATAGAGCGTTGGCTTGCAGAGCAAGAGGTCGCAGGTTCAAACCCCGTCTGGACTGGACCTGGTAGCGCAATCGGTAGAGCGTCAGCTCCAGGTACGGGAGGCCCCGCGTTCGATCCAGTGCCGCGACATACCAAATTCGTTAAAAATGGTAGTGGTATAGCTCCCTTGCTAACGCTCAAGCAAATATAAGGGTCACTACTGGTTGGCCCGCTGTCAGGATAATGTGACTCGGTGTGGTATCATGCCAGGTGTTCACGGCATGCTATACACAGTGAAGGCAGCACTATAACTTCTTCAAGTGGACACCGTCTCCAGATAACTGAAATACTGTTGGTGGGACGATAAACCCAAAAGCAAACAAACCCCGTCTGGGTCAAACCAAAGATTTTACTGTTGGTAATAGTGGCTTCCCTCCTTACACAGTATTACGCCTGACTCATTGGTGTCACTGTAATGGACCGGCGGGGTTGAAGGTTCAGTCCCTGGGCACCTCATCAGTGTCCCCGTGCTATAATGATAGAAATGTTCTGCACAGTATCAGCAAAAATACCAGCAAATCCCAATTTGGGCTAATATAATAAAACTGATAAAAAAAGCATGATTATTTGTGATAGGTTTTGAGAGCTGGGGGTACTGATCTAAATTTTGCTACATGAAACAACACAAGAAACCCCAATTCTTACAGCATCAGCTTAAAAGTAAATTTTCATTTAAAATTAATGGAAAACAACTGACAGTGACCCAAGCTAGTACGTACGTTGAAAGTTTTTGGTATATTCCAAGTATTAAGTTGTTGCTGGCATGGTGACATAAATTTTGCTTTTTTTTGGTGGTGTTTTAAGTATATTACAGCAACACAGTTGCGGTCATATAGCAATGTCGAGCTGTGGCTAGAGGAATACTCCTGACATATGATTGTATAGAACCACCAGCACACCACAGTTTAGACAGAAAACTTCCCCACCTGAAAGTCTTTCCCCGACCTAAGTGCGTTCAGTGGGGGGTTGAGACACAAGAAAAGACTAAGTTGGGGCCTACCTCTCTGCTGTGGACACCTACTTAAGCTTTTTGATGGTACTTTTTGACAGGCTATTTTGGGGCACCTTAACTTTTTTTTTAAATTAAAGGATGAAATAGATGAACATTTTGATATAGACTTCTTCTTTTTAACATGATTCCAGGTCCCAGCATTTGAAGCCAGCAATGGAGATTGCATCTTTGAAAGCAATGCAATTGCCCATTATGGTAAGTTAATTTAACACTATCAAAGTTACTTACACACAGGTCGGAAAAATTTAATTCGCCAGTTGAACATAACTTATTGAAATGATACTGCATTATGAGGTGAGACCTGTCAACAGCCTGTGACTGAATGGGAGTACTCTAGCTATCAGAATTTCCCATAGTCAAGAAACTGAAAACATCAACCACTTGTAAAGTGAGCACAGATTTAGCTTTTCTTGCCTCTGTAATCTTGGGACAAAGATTTTATCATGTGCATTTGATCTATTATACCTGCTGTTTGACTTAATTGATGGAATAAATATACCTACTTAATTGAATTAGGGTGCCAATATTCTCATCAGAAATTAATACAGAGATTTACTAATGCTGAGTTAATTTTTGTCACATGTAGCATATCTTAGATTAATAATGTTTAAATTTCCAGTTGGGAATGATCAGCTTCTTGGAGCAAACCAGTCTGATGCAGCTAAAGTGCAGCAGTGGATCAACTTTGCTGACAACGAAATCCTCCCAGCGTCATGCACATGGGTTTTCCCCTGTCTCGGAATTACCCAGTTCAACAAACAGGTATTTATTATCTATTACATAATATTCTTTACAAAATTACCATATAATAATGTTTACAAAAAGCTTTCAAATCACTTTTTAGAGATGATGTAAATTAGTGGGTATGTTTGTAAGTATGCTTTTTTTTACTGTACCAGAAAAATTTCATTTTCAGGAGACAGACAAGGCCAAGGAACAGATGAAGAAAGTTCTAGGTGTCCTCAATGGTTACCTGAGCATAAGGACATACCTTGTTGGCGAAAGGATCTCCCAGGCTGATATCACTGTTGCCTGTGACCTGCTCTTGGCTTACCAGTATGTGAGTACATTTAGATAGTTGACAACTTTTAGCTCACTATTAATAGATCAAAGTCTAATCTGATTTAGGGATGGCAGAGGTTATTAAATCACTTTACATGTTAACCTATCACTACTTTGTATCAGTACTTAGAATAACAAATAACTTGGTCTTGATATGTGCATTTGGTAGACTTGCCAATCTTGGAGAGTGTTAACACACCATTCTGTCATTCACTGTTTAATTAGTGGATTTGTTGAAGGAATGACACTGAAAGGTTAACTGTTGCCAGCCCTAGTACTAATTATTGTATATGTTCTGATGTTGTTTTTTTATGATGCAGAACGCTTGTTAAAATTTGAAAATTATCTGGTGAATATTAAAGAAAGAACTGATTTTTTAAGGTATTTTGATACATAAAAATGGTTAAAATGTTCTAAAAATTTACAGCCTTTATACAGCCTACTGTACATGTTAGACCATTATTGAAAACAACGCATGGATGTGTGTGACTGTTTTTGCAGCATGCTGAATTCCATAGTCAAAATAAGAAAATGTTTGACCAGTCTGTTTTAATTACTAATTCAAATGCTTACACAATATGATATTTATGCTGCTGCTGTCTTGAGCAATAATTGTCATGGCATCTTATTATTAGGTGCTAGACCCTGAGTTCCGTGGGGAGTTTGTTAATGTCAACAGATGGTTCAGCACACTCATTAACCAGCCCAACTTCAAGAAGGTGATTGGTGACTTCAAGATGTGTGAGAAGATGGCAGTATTTGATGGTATGTTGATGATCTCCTACTTATCTATTGCTCTTTCTTTTTCCCTTTTTATTTTAATTATTCCTTCTTTTGGTCCTCTCAAAACATGGGTGCAATTTATAACCTAGAGAACTAAAATCTAACATGAGATAAAGTCTAATATAAGAACTTTAAAGGTCTTGCAGATGGTGCGCAGTCACCCAGTCTGTAGAATTATGACTTAGTAGTTTCTCTAACCTATCCTCACTGTGTGGGTTCAAGTTCAGAACATGCACAAAACTTGCTTGTACAGTGACCTTCATGCTAACCTTGGTTCTAACAAGATGTCTGATATGTCTGTCAATATTAGCTTAACATTGCTACAATGACACAATGGAGTCACTGCAAATCAATAAGGAAATAGATTAGCTTTGTAGTATAATATTCTTGTCATCAAAATAAGAGCAGAAAGAAATAGAGAATTATTATTTAATGCAATACTGTACGGAAGAAACTGTTTCATAAAATGTCAAGAGATTTTCAGAATGCATACTAAACATTTCTGGTTTTCTACACATTATTTATTGGGTAACATACCTGCAGATACACTTTAAGTTGACCTGGTAGATAAACATGAACCCTTTCATTCTTTGCAAAATAATGGTATTCATTAATGCAGGAATATTGGCTGCATGTAAAACTTAACAAACAGTTCAGTTACAAAACTGAAGAAACATTTTGTGTTATAAACTTTTTTTTGTGTGGTGTTTGTGATGGTAATGTAACCATGTCTTAATATTTATATGAAGATGATTAACCATTAAGCAAGTTCAAACCCAGGAAACATGCCTTAACTGAAGGTTAAAGTCGCTTTAAATAGACTAATGAAAGTAACCTTACACAGTGGATTTAAAAAAGAATAAATAGTTATTAAATATTAAGTGTCTAATTAGAGTTATTAAATTAGTTTTCCAAGTCCTAGTTAACGAGGGAGTAAAATACGAAATTAATCAAATGATTATCTGTAGCCCTGATTATGTAAATAAAAACACCCTCCCTTTCACCACTTTCTTCCTGAATATGAATCTTTTTTTTTTTTTCAGGCAAGAAATATGCTGACTTGCATGGAGGTGAAAAAAAGAAGGACAGTAAAAAAGAGGCAAAGAAGGAGAACACACCTGCCAAAAAGAAGGAGCCAAAACCAGAGAAAAAAACAGTAAGTTATATTTACTTGTGTGTGGTATAAGTGTCGCAGTGAGACTATAAAGATGTATTTAACGAAGATCTGTTTGACCTTTTGGAAACATTTGCTGTGAAATAGCAGGGTATTAACATTTTTAAGTGATAACTTGGATTTAAAAATGTGTTAGTGTTCCGGTAATTATTTTGACATGGTAAAAAAAACTTAGACTAGGACATGTCATTTTGTATTGTGTAATAAAAAAAATCCAGACCGTAATTGTTACAACACAAAAAGTCTTCGTTCACGTTGTCTTATAATTGGCTGCTCATGCATCTTCACATTATTCTCGTGTTATTTAAGGCACCTGCTGAAGAGGAGATGGAGGATGATGTACCAAGAGAAAATGCAAAAGATCCATTTGCCTCCTTCCCTAAAAGGTAAATACACTCAACACTGACCTTTGAATAATTAAGAAAAAAATTACAACTTACAGGATTGTAAAAGAAAGAAAAAAAACACCTCCACCAAAGGCATGATAACTTCTACCGAGTTGTCTTGTAACCAAGGGAGGGAAATTATGTTTTGACACAAATACTGTAGTGGCTGGTTCAATAATGCAGCTGCTGTTGTAGCATAGTGTCCCACAGCATTTGTCATTATATAAAATTATTACGTATTATTGGCTATATTAGTGTCTCAACCATTAAAATTCTTAATACATTCAGTCAAAACTTCTTCTAACTGACATGATACTAATGTCATTTTCTGCTAAGTGTCATTATTATAATAATTTATAATCTTAGGTTTGATTCATGCTATCTTGACAACCTTAGTTCAGATTTCATTAACACTTAAAAGGACTGGTGAGTACAAAGCCTAATTGTGTATACTGTTAGCACATTATGATCAGCTTACTTTGAAAAAAGTGAGTGCCTTATCCCTTTTAAAAAAAATAAACAAAACCATTTTTATTTAACTTTACATTAGTTATATGTACCATTGCTAGATGCGCAAATCCTTGGCCGGATGGACTGACATCATTTTAAACAATGGCCCTTCATTGGTATATTGGCTTCTTTTTTTTTCTGTCTCTTCCTTGTCAATTGTATGTTTTTTAGAATAAAACTTGCCTGGGATGTCAAAAATGCTCTCGAATTGTCGAACTTTTTTCTGTGATAGTGCTCATATTTATTATGTTTTGATTGACTGAACAATTTAGACAAGATAACTTACTTTCCCTCTCACATGCTCATTTATTTTCTAGCCATTTTGACTTTGATGGCTTCAAAAGATGTTACTCCAATGAGGACACTTTAACAAAGGCAGTCCCATTCTTCTGGGAGAAGTTCGACAAGGATAACTATTCCATCTGGCTATGTCGATACAAATTCCCTGAGGATCTAGGACAAATTTTTATGACTGCCAACTTAATCGGAGGTACAGGATACTGCTGTAACACATTAGAATCACTCTTGAAACTTTTTGATATTGTATGTAACCAATTGTCTCTTATTTGCTACAATATTAAGATAATTATCATTATATTTTTTTTAATGCAAAAAGTTAAATATTTCAGTGACTTAAATGAGTACCCAGCACACAGTATCTAGTGTGGAATTTCTGATTATATTTCCATATTTGAAGAATTTCCCTATTTTAAGAAAAAGATGTGCTTCATTTAAAAAAAAAAAAACTTGTATAAAGTATTTTAACTTTGTGTTCTAAAATTGACACTGTCCTGGAATAATCACTATGTAAACATCACTACAGACTTGCAGCTTTAATAAGTCTTAATAAACTTGACAGTTAATGCAGAATGGTTTCAATTAACTTTGCAGGATTTTTCCAACGTATTGAGAAGCTACGCAAAAATGCTTTTGCCAGCATGGTGATTTTGGGTGATAACTCCAAGAACGAGATTGGAGGTCTGTGGGTGTGGCGAGGTCATGATCTTGTATTCAAGGTAAAAATACTGAATGTTTTACCAAGTAAGGTGGGGTCTGGCTGCCATGGCCCAGCAGTTAAGAACTAAGGCTTGTGTCACTGTAGTCTCTCTGTAGTTTTAATTCATGTGAGACAAGTAACTTTTTTGGGATACAGGGAGTTATTTTTGGCTGAACTGCTTAGCCCTCAGCGCATGGGTTCGAGTCCTGTTCAGACAAAGGACTTAATGTTGGAAGGTCTTCCAGATGACGCTGTGAGTCAGTGTTTCTATCCAGATATTTATATTTGTGGTCTTCCTCCACCAAAATAGCTTGACGTTGCTATAATGATCATAATTGGTCGCTGTTATGTATGTTAAAAAAACAACAAAAACTGAAACAAGATTAATAAATATGTATAGGTCTTAATTAGGAATTTGCTTTCTTTAACAACTATATTAAGGCTTTTGTTTCATGGTTAATTCCTTCTACAAAGGCACAACTGTCTTCTATAGACTCTTGTGTAAGAACTGAATGTACAATAATTCTACGGGCATGTTCATTTTTGCTAACTTTTGTAAGTTGGTAAACAAGTGCTAGAAAGAAACATTATGTTGTTTATTACTATTATGAAAATTAGTGTTGCTGTTTTTGCTGTTGTTGTTGAGGTGAATTAATGAATTGCAAGCATGTCTCCAAACAGTTTTAACTTTCATATTTAAACATTTCTCTATTCATTTCTTGTGCAAGAAACATGGCATTGAAACTGCGATGGATTATTTGTATTATGCACCCAAAGGGTTGTGTATAGCAATAGCACTGTCACAACATCTGTTCCCATTTCCATGCCACAATAGCAATGTCTTATTTAAAGCCATTTTCTTCTACATGGCTTCTCGTCCTATAAATTTGTGTCTCGGCTATAACTTTGCCATTGTCTAATGTTATTCAGTCAAACTTTGCCATCTTACTGACGTTTGACAAAATACCATTTCACAAGTGTAACCTACCTAGTCGAGGTCTTGTTTAAGGTCATAACCTACCTGTGGCATTTGTTAATTCTAATTACATGTCTTGGTGTATTATTACAAACACAACTGTATCCTGTATGGGTTCGGTTGCAGGTAGGGTGAAGACGGAGGATTCTTGATTCAGCATACATCAGTAGAACACAACAAATTCACATTAAATTGTCAAGACATTGGTACTTAACTATTGCCTTTTCTGAATTAGTTGTGCTTGAAAGTTTATCAGATCAGTTTGATGTTCTTTTTAACTCTGTTGTTAACAAGTAATGATAGAAATTTTGTTGCACAGTATTGGCAAAAATGCTGGCAAATCCAATTCCATTAACAAGTTCCTTCTACAAAGGCACAACCGTCTCTTTTAGACCCTTGTGTAAGAATTGAAGGTATACTAACACTCAACTCCTACAAATTAGTACAAACTGCCAAAGTATGTACATAGCTGCAGAGTTGAAACATGAAGTCATTTTTTCTAATAATAAAACTTATTGATGTTCAATATACACATCTGTGTAGAGCCAATTGTATATATGATTTGGTGTCTAGGCCAAGTATTGGTCAATTTTTGTGTGATCTCTCCAGCTTTTAAATGTGTAGGTTGGTGTTGCAGTCAACATCAATGTAAGTTTGGGCTTGTATACATCACTTGATTTTGCCCTGATATTCCTTTTGTTCAACCCACACCAGTAACAGTTGACATTCACTCAAGCCCATCACTCATTGATGGCTGGGTGTTGTTGTTGCAGCATTATGACTGATTTTAAAAGCTGGTTCTCGTGCCAAGTAAAGTTTCGGATATACCATTGCTTATTTATTTTTCCTTAAGTAATAGCAAGTCTCAGGACCTGTTAATATTTGTAGATCCTAATAGTAAAAGTTACAGGTCCTCAGTAAAATTTATGGAAATGTCTACCTTATTTGTGATATTTCTGAACAAAAGACAAAAGTAGTTTTCCTTTTGAAAAGTGGGCTAGTATAAGAAAAGGTTTCAGTCTTATAGAATGTTGACAAGTATACATAGAAATGTGGCTAAGGCTATAAATATTCATATTGTTGTTGTTGTTTTTTAAACATATTTTAGATACAGGATTCCCATGTATTTAAATGATAATGACTTATTTATCTGTTCTCTTGTCCTTCAGCTGTCACCTGATTGGCAGATTGACTACGAGTCCTACGACTGGACGAAGCTGGATCCAGAGGCAGAGGACACCAAGCTGAAGGTCAAGGAATACTTTGCCTGGGAGGGAGACTTTAAAGAATTTGGTGGCCTGAAATTCAACCAGGGGAAAATCTTCAAGTGAACAGAGTGCTAAACAAGTCACTAACTCTTTAAATTATTTGCAAGTGCTGTTACTGGTGGAAAATGTGCAAGATGACAAAAAGAATATCAGTATCTTTGTTGTGTTTCATTCTCTTACCAAGTTCCTCATCTTAACAGTATTTCTGATTATCATATAGGTAGTCAGATTGTACTTTTAGTAGATTTTGTCATTGAAATGACAGCCATAAATAAGAAACTCACTAGAGAAAAGAATGGTTGAACTGAAAAACATCATAACTTGCAATGTCTTAAGTTGTTATCTCCCATTGAGGGATTTGATGTATCAAAATTAGTACCCAGTAATTATTTTATAGCTTTTGAGAACAGTTCAGCTTTTTACATGCACAAACAATTGCAGATGACATTACATATTAACTATAAAGGTTTCTATCCTAAAGAATGTGTTTGTAATTCCACAAAATGGACATCACTTATATGGTCCTAATTGGGTCAGTGCTGTTGTATATAGGATCAAATCAATGGTATTCAATGCCGAAAAAGTCAATTAAATGGCAGCAAATCATTCTTGTGTTTAAAAGGTCCCAAGTTTTTATTCATCATTGGCAACACTAATTACCATACCGACCCAGATAGTCTGTATGGTGACACTGTTGCTATAGCAAGTGTAGCCATGTGGAAGCACACTCTATCAGGGTGGAGGATGTGCTCTACGTAATGGCTGCACACTTGTGGCTTGGTATGATAGGGTATTAATAATTATTACCTGACTTAACAACCGCTTGCATTAACATATAGTAAAATAACTGCTAAAACAAGTGTATTAATGGTAACTATTCTCACTGTTGTCAAGCCAACTGACTACTAGCATTTTGGTGGCCTTCAAGAGCATTTAATTAATATAGGTGTGTGGTCCTCGCTTCGGCTGCACGTTCTTTAAGTTGCGTTGAAAATAGTTGGCATCATGTATGTACAGATTTCTTCGTTTTGTGATCTGAACCAAACTGAGCGTAAATGCATATACCCTAAAATTATTAGCTCTATTAACGTGCTCAAGGGGAGCTTTTGTGATACCGCTTCGTCCGTCGTCAACATTTACCTTGTGAACACACTAGAGGCCACAATTTTTATCCAATCTTCATCAAACTTGGTCAGAATAAATGTCTGCATGAAATCTTGGATGAGTTCATTATTGGGTCAAAAAGTAGGTCATGAGGTCAATTTTTAGGAAAAACTTGGGAACACACTAGAGACCACATTTAAAGCCCAATCTTCACCAAACTTGACCATCATGTTTGCCTGTATGAAATCTTACATATGTTTTTAAGTGAGTCATGTGGATTCCGTAGGTTACTTGGTAAAATTCTAGAAAATGTTATCAACCCAGTGGCCACACTAATGGTCCAATCTTCACCAAAGATTTCTAAAGTAAATAACTCTTAATTACTTAATGCCAGATTTGAGCCTACGTAAAGCCTGTGTCATCAGGTGAGCGATTAAGGGCCATCATGGCCCTCTTGTATTTCAAATCGGACCATCGCAGACAATATGCCAGGAAAATACCTTTCGGATCGCCTCCACTATTTTACTTTCAGAAATAGGCCTCTGAAGTAATATGGGGGAAAGTGGCCCAGAAAAGATGGCAGCCAACCTCCAGACTGATACACTGTAGACTAACAAGTTGCTAAAGGGTCCATATATTCAGAGAAGAAATAAAAACGATGAAGAGGGATTAATGTTGAGCTATTTTATTTCTTTTCGCCGAGATGTATGTACAACAATCACAAACTATGTGAAATATTGCAACAAGTACTTAAAACGTACGTGTACTTTGTTACA
The DNA here is from genome assembly GCA_007844125.1 of Sinonovacula constricta. NCBI lineage: Eukaryota > Metazoa > Mollusca > Bivalvia > Cardiida > Solecurtidae > Sinonovacula > Sinonovacula constricta. Next base: position 12,184,293 of record CM017557.1, read on the forward strand.
CGCGATAAAAACTGACAAATACCGTATATATGCTACGAACTGAGACGGAAAGTTGTTTGATAAAATCAGTTAAAATGCCATTTTAAAGAAACCACGAGGACCTTTCAGTACAGATTCGCGTGTTGTAACCCTGATAGTGAGGTGAAAACTTACGTTTATCTGTCGGTCGAGGTCTGAAGTAGATAACCTAAGCTTTGCTTAAAAAACTTTATTTGATCACGTTATTTCAAAGTGGCAACTTTACTATCTTTAAATTTGCAAAAGCTACTTTACGATTTAGGAAGAACGTTCAGAGAATCGCGGTGTGTCGAGTCTTTTTTCGAGGTACTTTTCCGAACGTGTACGAAAAAGGGGCGATAACAAATGTTATGACATGTTTAAAGAGTTATTGGAGAGAAAGTAATTAAATGATGTATGTGCAGTTTTCTGCATGTAGTGCATATTGTATGCTATATATTCACGTTTAAGTTTATTAAAATAGACTACTTAGATAAGTACGTAACAAAAAAATACAATCAAGGGAGTTAAATCGTGCATTACAATAAATGAAAACATGCGTTAGTAGCCATGCGCAGTTCCAATGACTGCAAACTTTGGCAAGATTTGACTCTAAATCTTACCACCCTTAATCTTGCCACTTTTTCTGCCTGATGGATTGTCGATGATGTTAGTCCAATAAGAAACAACTTTGCAAAAGATTTGAAAATCTCTACCCCAACTTTAAAGGTAGTATTCGACACGTTGGACCAAAATATTTTTCTACCAAAATATTTTTCTCACCAAAATATTTTTCTCAAAATAACAAAGTCCTTGGCACTTGATAAGATCGTGTGAAATGCTTCTTATTTACCAATCGTACCTACTCGGCGATCTCCGACAAGCTTCGGATTACGTTGACGGAATTACCCGAGGAGTTCCGAGTGCTTATTTACTAGCAAAACCACGTGACAACTCACTTTTTAGATTACATTATATCGTCGATTACATTATATCGTCAAATTTTCTCTGACATCGACATCTATTTTTAAATTTGGACTCTATTTGTACTGTCTAACAATATAGACAGTGGTCAAAACCGTCTACTTGTACTAAAGAATTGGTATGCAAAAATTGTGCACCAATTCCCCCAAACAGTGGTAAGGTATTGTTACATAATTTTGATAGAGGCAAACTGTCGGACACCACCTTTAAGGCAATTAGATAAAGTTAAATAAATTTGCAACTGGGATTGTCTTACAATGTTGTACAGTTCTGGTAAACAGTATGCTGTTAAGTTTCTGATTGTTGGTCCCGATTGGCCACTATACCCAAATATAAAGTAGGACCATTTGTTCCCACGTATAATCTACTTCAAACATGTTGGTACTAGAAAGGATTTGTTGCCTTTTAGCAATACAAGTACATGGGTATCCTGTAACCGCATGCTGCTGAGTGATCGTCTCTTTTTGTCCTTGTCTGTTTGCAAGAAAAAATATGTAAACAAGTTTTCTATTAAATATGGTATCCGACAGTTTGGACCAAAAACCTTTTCAAATAAGTTCTTGTTGCCCGAAAATATCCTGCAAAATGCTGCTCATTGATACCCGGTCTACGCTATAGATCAGTGTGAACATTGAAACACAAATCGTCATTTCCCATTGCAAACAGAGATAGCTTATCTTACTAAGAAACCCATGCGACAACTCACAACTGAAAATACGTTATATCATCTATTTATAGAAGAGCTTTGGAATGATTGTACTTCTAGAGTTGTTTCATAGCGATTTCTATTATCTAACACTATTGTCGGTATTCAAAACCTTCTTTTCTTACACTAAAGTATAAGTTCATGCAAAATTTGTCCTAATTCCCCGAAGCAGTGGTAAGCTATTGTTACATAAATTTGACAGGCAAACTGTGGGATACCATCTTCTACAATTAGCTGGTATCGTCTTTATTTCGTTTTTTTTTTTTATTTCAGTCTACTTCAGCTCATTTACATCTGCAAAAGGGTATGTAAATATTTTTCTGTACTGTATAGGTCAATTTTATGGAATTTCATCTTCAAAGTCGGTCTTTTTTTATACACAGTTTATTCTTGATCGTTTTCTTTTAATACCAGCTTAACTTTGTTATTTAATATTACAACACTTAATTTTTCCCAAATGTTAGTGTCGATGTTTAATTTTAGATAACAATAATTAACATGATCAAATATTACCTTGTGTCGGTGTGCCGTAAAACCCAAAATACAAATATTACCTTGCAAGTTTTAGAATGCAGCGACGCCCCCCCCACCCCCCCCCCCCCCCCCCCCCCCCCCCACAAAAAAAAACAACAAAAACTATATTGATTTTTCCACAACATCGGACTTGTTTCATTTGTTTTCACCTTTGTATTTAAAATTAAAAGAAATTGGAATACCTGACACTGGTATTCCCTGATTGTGCGTTCAGAAAATTTATTCATTTAGTGAAAATGAAAAACAGTCGTGATGAAAAGGCAATATCGTTCGATTACATACACTGGACTGCAACTCCGCTGAATCACAAAAATGTTGGGTGTAGGAAATATTCAGATGAAACAGGGCTGCATCTGTTCTGAAATGTTGTTTAATGTAACATAATTATTTGGTGAAAAGCAACCTAAATTACCGTTTGTATTTTATATAAGGTCTAAGAGGTTCCAAGTTCGATACCAAGCCGCGACAGACTAAATCTTTGAATTAGGTAACGCTCAGGCCGATCTAAGGACTAGAGCAAATATGAGAGCTTTACGACTGGTCGGCCCGGTGTCAATTTAATGTGATAGGAGGTGGTGTCTTGCCGCTTGTTTACGTATCGCATCTGCTTCAACTAGACACCGAAACCAAATAATGTTAATCATCTTCACAAAACTTATCAGAATCGTTGTCTGCATGGAAATCTTAATGGATTCATGTGTGCGACGATTTGCTAGAGAAATCTCTAACTTGAAGGCACAGTTGTGTATGTTAGGCTTGTCATTAGATTTTGAAGTATACTGAAAGCCAGGAATCTCGGGAGAACGATTTCGGGCCATCATGCTCTCTTGTATTATATGTATAAATTTAACAAACGTGTTCGTTAACAAGAAGGTGTAAAAATAGATTACCAACCAATGACGGTGTTTTTATATACATTTTATAATTGAGTTTCAGTATATTTTCTCATGGATTATTTTCTCATGACGTATTTTGCATTGTCTGTGTTTTTAATGAGTAAGTTATACAATCATTTTTTTTTAAATTCAACACCGAGTCTGTGGCTCATTTTCCGCGATATATTCAATATTGTATTATATTCTGATACCTATTATAGTACTGTAACCATAAATAGAGAATAACAATAGAAATAATAGCTTTTTCATTCTCTACTATCCTCGGGAATAGAAAGCATGTCACGGTTCTTAGAATATATTTTGATTAATTAAATGATTTTATAAAATGTATTTCCTAGTAAATACGTATTATTATATATTTATAACCATTTTATCGCAATGATTTTTATTATTGTTGTGTTGCAATAATTTCGTGGTTCCTTATTGCCGAATATAAATAAATGTGAATATAAATAAATGTCAGTATGATGTCAACCAGCTAACAGGCTGAAAATGACGTTGAAATCCCTGTTGAATTACAAGTCATCGTTTCGATTTGTTGAGATGCACCCCACTAATAACATCTAGACACAATTATGGTCATGTTATATTGATAGACGTCAAGCTGTTATTGGTAGAGGAAAACGATCGGAAAATTGTCTGTAGAACCATCGGTTCGCCGCAGTTTAGCTGGAATACTCCCCAAATATATATATCCTCTCACTCGGAACATCTTTGCCTTTATTTTGCAAGCGGGCATAGTGTCAGCTCCAACTTAACAAAATCTGAACAAGAAAAAAGTTGACAAGAAAAAAGTTGGTGCAAATCAAAGTCGCCCGGAAACAGTTTAACAGAAACATATGCATATTTTAAATTTATTACATTGAATTTTAATGAGTTTAGTTATAGTCGCGGGAATTGAGAGTGGATCTCTCCCCATTCTCACAATAGGAGAAGTAAATTGTCTAAACATGTAAATACATGTTTATTAAAACACAACATTTAGTCATGCCTTTAGTTGTGCAGGCGTTGTGTAGATAGCATTGTTTTAGTTCTGGTTGGCGTTGTGTAGATGGCATTGTTTTAGTTTTGGTTGGCGTTGTGTTGATGACATTGTTTTAGTTTTGGTTGGCGTTGTGTAGATGGCATTGTTTTAGTTCTGGTTGATGATGTGTAGATGTCGTTGTTTTAGATCTGGTTGGCGTTAGGTAGATTGCATTGTTTTAGGTCTGGTTGGCGTTGTGTTGATGGCATTGTTTTAGTTCTTGTTGGCGTTGTGTAGATGGCATTGTTTTAGTTCTGGTTGGCGTTATGTAGATGGCAATGTTTTAGTTCTGGGTGGCGTTTTGTTGATGTCGTTGTTTTAGTTCAGGTTGGCGTTGTGTAGATGGCATTGTTTTAGTTCTGGTTGGCGTTGTGTAGATGGCATTGTTTTGGTTCTGGTTGGCGTTGTGTAGATGGCATTGTTTTAGTTCAGGTTGGCGTTGTGTAGATGGCATTGTTTTAGTTCTGGTTGGCGTTGTGTTGATGACATAGTTTTAGTTCAGGTTGGCGTTGTGTAGATGGCATTGTTTTAGATCTGGTTGGCGTTATGTAGATGGCATTGTTTTAGTTCTGGGTGGCGTTGTGTTGAAGCCGTTGTTTAAGTTCTGGGTGGCATTGTGTTGAAGTCGTTGTTTTAGTTCTGGGTGGCGTTGTGTTGAAGTCGTTGTTTTAGTTCTGGTTGGCGATGTGTAGATGGCATTGTTTTAGTTCTGGTTGGTGTTGTGTAGATGGCATTGTTTTAGTTCTGGTTGGCGTTGTGTTGATGGCATTGATTTACTTCTGGGTGGCGTTGTGTTGATGACATTGTTTTAGTTCTGGTTGGCGTTGTGTAGATGGCATTGTTTTAGTTCTGGTTGGCGTTATGTAGATGGCATTGTTTTAGTTCTGGTTGGTGATGTGTAGATGGCATTGTTTTAGTTCTGGTTGGCGTTATGTAGATGGCATTGTTTTAGTTCTGGTTGGTGATGTGTAGATGGCATTGTTTAAGTTCTGGTTGGCGTTGTGTTGATTGCATTGTTTTAGTTCTGGTTGGCGTTATGTAGATGGCATTGTTTTAGTTCTGGGTGGCGCTGTGTTGATGGCATTGTTTTAGTTCTGGTTGGCGTTGTGTTGATGGCATTGTTTTATTTCTAGATAGCGCTGTGTAGATGGCATTGTTTTAATTCTGGGTGGCGTTGTGTACTGGTTGTTGCTGTGTAGATGGCATCTTTTAGTTCTAGATGGCGTTGTGTAGATGGCATTGTTTTAGTTCTGTGTGGCGTTGTGTAGATGGCATTGTTTTAGTTCTAGATGGCGTTGTGTAGATGGCGTCTTTTTAGTTCTGGTTGGCGTTATGTAGATGACATTGTTTTAGTTCTGGTTGGCGTTGTGTAGATGGCATTGTTTTAGTTCTGGGTGGTGATGTGTAGATGTCGTTGTTTTAGTTCTGGTTGGCGCTTTGTAGATGGCATTGTTTTAGTTCTGGGTGGCGCTGTGTTGATGGCATTGTTTTAGTTCTGGTTGGCGTTGTGTAGATGGCATTGTTTTAGTTCTAGATGGCGCTGTGTAGATGGCATTGTTTTAGTTCTGGGTGGCGTTGTGTAGATGGCATTGAGTTCTGGGTGACGTTGTATAGATGGCATTGTTTTAGTTCTGGTTGGCGTTGTGTAGATGACATTGTTCAAGTTCTGGGTGGCGTTTTGTAGATGGCATAGTTTTAGTTCTGGTTGGCGTTGTGTAGATGGCATTGTTTTAGTTCTGGTTGGCGATGTGTAGATGGCATTGTTTTAGTTTTGGTTGGCGTTGTGTAGATGACATTGTTTTAGTTCTGGTTGGCGTTGTGTAGATGGCATTGTTTTAGTTCTGGGTGGTGATGTGTAGATGTCGTTGTTTTAGTTCTGGTTGGCGCTTTGTAGATGGCATTGTTTTAGTTCTGGGTGGCGCTGTGTTGATGGCATTGTTTTAGTTCTGGTTGGCGTTGTGTAGATGGCATTGTTTTAGTTCTAGATGGCGCTGTGTAGATGGCATTGTTTTAGTTCTGGGTGGCGTTGTGTAGATGGCATTGAGTTCTGGGTGACGTTGTATAGATGGCATTGTTTTAGTTCTGGTTGGCGTTGTGTAGATGACATTGTTTTAGTTCTGGTTGGTGATGTGTAGATGTCGTTGTTTTAGTTCTGGTTGGCGTTGTGTAGATGGCATTGTTCAAGTTCTGGTTGGCGTTGTGTTGATGACATTGTTTTAGTTTTGGTTGGCGTTGTGTAGATGGCATTGTTTTAGTTCTGGTTGATGATGTGTAGATGTCGTTGTTTTAGATCTGGTTGGCGTTAGGTAGATTGCATTGTTTTAGGTCTGGTTGGCGTTGTGTTGATGGCATTGTTTAAGTTCTTGTTGGCGTTGTGTAGATGGCATTGTTTTAGTTCTGGTTGGCGTTATGTAGATGGCAATGTTTTAGTTCTGGGTGGCGTTTTGTTGATGTCGTTGTTTTAGTTCAGGTTGGCGTTGTGTAGATGGCATTGTTTTAGTTCTGGTTGGCGTTGTGTAGATGGCATTGTTTTGGTTCTGGTTGGCGTTGTGTAGATGGCATTGTTTTAGTTCAGGTTGGCGTTGTGTAGATGGCATTGTTTTAGTTCTGGTTGGCGTTGTGTTGATGACATTGTTTTAGTTCAGGTTGGCGTTGTGTAGATGGCATTGTTTTAGATCTGGTTGGCGTTATGTAGATGGCATTGTTTTAGTTCTGGGTGGCGTTGTGTTGAAGCCGTTGTTTAAGTTCTGGGTGGCATTGTGTTGAAGTCGTTGTTTTAGTTCTGGGTGGCGTTGTGTTGAAGTCGTTGTTTTAGTTCTGGTTGGCGATGTGTAGATGGCATTGTTTTAGTTCTGGTTGGTGTTGTGTAGATGGCATTGTTTTAGTTCTGGTTGGCGTTGTGTTGATGGCATTGATTTACTTCTGGGTGGCGTTGTGTTGATGACATTGTTTTAGTTCTGGTTGGCGTTGTGTAGATGGCATTGTTTTAGTTCTGGTTGGCGTTATGTAGATGGCATTGTTTTAGTTCTGGTTGGTGATGTGTAGATGGCATTGTTTTAGTTCTGGTTGGCGTTATGTAGATGGCATTGTTTTAGTTCTGGTTGGTGATGTGTAGATGGCATTGTTTAAGTTCTGGTTGGCGTTGTGTTGATTGCATTGTTTTAGTTCTGGTTGGCGTTATGTAGATGGCATTGTTTTAGTTCTGGGTGGCGCTGTGTTGATGGCATTGTTTTAGTTCTGGTTGGCGTTGTGTTGATGGCATTGTTTTATTTCTAGATAGCGCTGTGTAGATGGCATTGTTTTAATTCTGGGTGGCGTTGTGTACTGGTTGTTGCTGTGTAGATGGCATCTTTTAGTTCTAGATGGCGTTGTGTAGATGGCATTGTTTTAGTTCTGTGTGGCGTTGTGTAGATGGCATTGTTTTAGTTCTAGATGGCGTTGTGTAGATGGCATCTTTTTAGTTCTGGTTGGCGTTATGTAGATGACATTGTTTTAGTTCTGGTTGGCGTTGTGTAGATGGCATTGTTTTAGTTCTGGGTGGTGATGTGTAGATGTCGTTGTTTTAGTTCTGGTTGGCGCTTTGTAGATGGCATTGTTTTAGTTCTGGGTGGCGCTGTGTTGATGGCATTGTTTTAGTTCTGGTTGGCGTTGTGTAGATGGCATTGTTTTAGTTCTAGATGGCGCTGTGTAGATGGCATTGTTTTAGTTCTGGGTGGCGTTGTGTAGATGGCATTGAGTTCTGGGTGACGATGTACAGATGGCATTGTTTTAGTTCTGGTTGGCGTTGTGTAGATGACATTGTTTTAGTTCTGGTTGGTGATGTGTAGATGTCGTTGTTTTAGTTCTGGTTGGCGTTGTGTAGATGGCATTGTTCAAGTTCTGGGTGGCGTTTTGTAGATGGCATAGTTTTAGTTCTGGTTGGCGTTGTGTAGATGGCATTGTTTTAGTTCTGGTTGGCGATGTGTAGATGGCATTGTTTTAGTTCTGGTTGGCATTGTGTAGATGGCGTTGTTTTAGTTCTGGTTGGCGATGTGTAGATGGCATTGTTTAAGTTCTGGTTGGTGATGTGTAGATGGCATTGTTTTAGCTCTGGTTGGTGATATATAGATGACATTGTTTTAGTTCTGGTTGGCGTTGTGTTGATGGCATTGTTTTAGTTCTGGTTGGCGATGTGTAGATGGCATTGTTTAAGTTCTGGGTGGCGTTGTGAAGATGGCTTTTTTTTAGTTCTGGTTGGCGCTGTGTAGATGGCATTGTTTTAATTCTGGTTTGCGTTGTGTATATGGCATTGTTTTAGTTCTGGGTGGCGTTGTGTAGATGGCATTGTTTGAGTTCTAGGTGACGTTGTATAGATGACATTGTTTTAGTTCTGGTTTGCGTTGTGTAGATGACATTGTTTTAATTCTGGTTTGTGATGTGTAGATGTCGTTGTTTTAGTTCTGGGTGGCGTTTTGTAGATGGCATAGTTTTAGTTCTGGTTGGCGTTGTGTAGACGGCATTGTTTTAGTTCTGGTTGGCGATGTGTAGATGGCATTGTTTTAGTTCTGGTTGGCGTTGTGTTGATGGCATTGTTTTAGTTCTGGTTGGCGATGTGTAGATGGCATTGTTTAAGTTCTGGTTGGTGATGTGTAGATGGAATTGTTTTAGTTCTGGTTGGTGATATATAGATGGCATTGTTTTAGTTCTGGTTGGCGCTGTGTAGATGTCGTTGTTTTAGTTCTGGGTGGCGTTGTGTAGATGGCATTGTTTTAGTTCTGGTTGGCGATGTGTCGATGGCATTGTTTTAGTTCTGGTTGGCGCTGTGTAGATGTCGTTGTTTTAGTTCTGGGTGGCGTTGTGTAGATGGCATTGTATTAGTTCTGGTTGGCGTTGTGTAGATGGCATTGTTTAAGTTCTGGGTGGCGCTGTGTAGATGGCATTGTTTTAGTTCTGGTTGGTGATGTGTAGATGGCATTGTTTTAGTTCTGGTTGGCGCTGTGAAGATGTCGTTGTTTTAATTCTGGTTGGCGTTGTGTAGATGGCATTGTTTTAGTTCTGGTTGGCGCTGTGTATGTGACATTGTTGTAGTTCTGGTTGGCGTTGTGTATATGGCATTGTTTTAGTTTTGGTTGGCGTTGTGTAGATGGCATTGTTTTAGTTCTGGTTGGTGATGTGTAGATGACAATGTTTTAGTTCTGGTTGGCGTTGTGTAGATGGCATTGCTTTAGTTCTGGGTGGCGTTGTGTAGATGGCATTGTATTAGTTCTGGTTGGCGTTGTGTAGATGGCATTGTTTAAGTTCTGGGTGGCGCTGTGTAGATGGCATTGTTTTAGTTCTGGTTGGCGTTGTGTAGATGGCATTGCTTTAGTTTTGGTTGGCGTTGTGTTGATGGCATTGTTTTAGTTCTGGGTCGCGTTGTGTAGATGGCATTGTTTTAGTTCTAGATGGCGTTGTGTAGATGGCATCTTTTTAGTTCTGGTTGGCGTTATATAGATGACATTGTTTTAGTTCTGGTTGGCGTTGTGTAGATGGCATTGTTTTAGTTCTGGTTGGCGATGTGTAGATGGCATTGTTTTAGTTCTGGTTGGCGCTGTGTATGTGACATTGTTGTAGTTCTGGTTGGCGTTGTGTAGATGGCATTGTTTTAGTTTTGGTTGACGTTGTGTAGATGGCATTGTTTTAGTTCTGGTTGGTGATGTGTAGATGACAATGTTTTAGTTCTGGTTGGCGTTGTGTAGATGGCATTGTTTTAGTTCTGGTTGGCGATGTGTAGATGGCTTTGTTTTAGTTCTGGTTGGCGCTGTGTATGTGACATTGTTGTAGTTCTGGTTGGCGTTGTGTAGATGGCATTGTTTTAGTTTTGGTTGGCGTTGTGTAGATGGCATTGTTTTAGTTCTGGTTGGTGATGTGTAGATGACAATGTTTTAGTTCTGGTTGGCGTTGTGTAGATGGCATTGCTTTAGTTTTGGTTGGCGTTGTGTAGATGGCATTGTTTTAGTTCTGGGTCGCGTTGTGTAGATGGCATTGTTTTAGTTCTAGATGGCGTTGTGTAGATGGCATCTTTTTAGTTCTGGTTGGCGTTATATAGATGACATTGTTTTAGTTCTGGTTGGCGTTGTGTAGATGGCATTGTTTTAGTTCTGGTTGGCGCTGTGTATGTGACATTGTTTTAGTTCTGGTTGGCGATGTGTAGATGGCATTGTTTTAGTTCTGGTTGGCGTTGTGTAGATGGCATTGTTTTAGTTCTGGTTGGCGATGTGTAGATGGCATTGTTTAAGTTCTGGTTGGTGATGTGTAGATGGCATTGTTTTAGTTCTGGTTGGTGATATATAGATGGCATTGTTTTAGTTCTGGTTGGCGTTGTGTTGATGGCATTGTTTTAGTTCTGGTTGGCGATGTGTAGATGGCATTGTTTAAGTTCTGGGTGGCGTTGTGGAGATGGCATTGTTTTAGTTCTGGTTGGCGATGTGTAGATGGCATTGTTTTAGTTCTGTGTGGCGTTGTGTAGATGGCATTGTTTTAGTTCTAGATGGCGTTGTGTAGATGGCATCTTTTTAGTTCTGGTTGGCGTTATGTAGATGACATTGTTTTAGTTCTGGTTGGCGTTGTGTAGATGGCATTGTTTTAGTTCTGGGTGGTGATGTGTAGATGTCGTTGTTTTAGTTCTGGTTGGCGCTTTGTAGATGGCATTGTTTTAGTTCTGGGTGGCGCTGTGTTGATGGCATTGTTTTAGTTCTGATTGGCGTTGTGTAGATGGCATTGTTTTAGTTCTGGTTGGCGCTGTGAAGATGTCGTTGTTTTAATTCTGGTTGGCGTTGTGTAGATGGCATTGTTTTAGTTCTGGTTGGCGCTGTGTATGTGACATTGTTTTAGTTCTGCTTGGCGATGTGTAGATGGCATTGTTTTAGTTCTGGTTGGCGTTGTGTAGATGGCATTGTTTTAGTTCTGGTTGGCGATGTGTAGATGGCATTGTTTAAGTTCTGGTTGGTGATGTGTAGATGGCATTGTTTTAGTTCTGGTTGGTGATATATAGATGACATTGTTTTAGTTCTGGTTGGCGTTGTGTTGATGGCATTGTTTTAGTTCTGGTTGGCGATGTGTAGATGGCATTGTTTAAGTTCTGGGTGGCGTTGTGAAGATGGCATTGTTTTAGTTCTGGTTGGCGATGTGTAGATGTCATTGTTTTAGTTCTGTGTGGCGTTGTGTAGATGGCATTGTTTTAGTTCTAGATGGCGTTGTGTAGATGGCATCTTTTTAGTTCTGGTTGGCGTTATGTAGATGACATTGTTTTAGTTCTGGTTGGCGTTGTGTAGATGACATTGTTTTAGTTCTGGGTGGTGATGTGTAGATGTCGTTGTTTTAGTTCTGGTTGGCGCTTTGTAGATGGCATTGTTTTAGTTCTGGGTGGCGCTGTGTTGATGGCATTGTTTTAGTTCTGGTTGGCGTTGTGTAGATGGCATTGTTTTAGTTCTAGATGGCGCTGTGTAGATGGCATTGTTTTAGTTCTGGGTGGCGTTGTGTAGATGGCATTGAGTTCTGGGTGACGTTGTATAGATGGCATTGTTTTAGTTCTGGTTGGCGTTGTGTAGATGACATTGTTTTTTTTTCTGGTTGGTGATGTGTAGATGTCGTTGTTTTAGTTCTGGTTGGCGTTGTGTAGATGACATTGTTCAAGTTCTGGGTGGCGTTTTGTAGATGGCATAGTTTTAGTTCTGGTTGGCGTTGTGTAGATGGCATTGTTTTAGTTCTGGTTGGCGATGTGTAGATGGCATTGTTTTAGTTCTGGTTGGCGTTGTGTAGATGGCGTTGTTTTAGTTCTGGTTGGCGATGTGTAGATGGCATTGTTTAAGTTCTGGTTGGCGATGTGTAGATGGCATTGTTTTAGCTCTGGTTGGAGATATATAGATGACATTGTTTTAGTTCTGGTTGGCGTTGTGTTGATGGCATTGTTTTAGTTCTGGTTGGCGATGTGTAGATGGCATTGTTTAAGTTCTGGGTGGCGTTGTGAAGATGGCATTTTTTTAGTTTTGGTTGGCGATGTGTAGATGGCATTGTTTTAGTTCTGGGTGGCGTTGTGTAGATGGCATCGTTTTAGTTCTGGTTGGCGCTGTGTAGATGGCATTGTTTTAATTCTGGTTTGCGTTGTGTATATGGCATTGTTTTAGTTCTGGGTGGCGTTGTGTAGATGGCATTGTTTGAGTTCTAGGTGACGTTGTATAGATGACATTGTTTTAGTTCTGGTTGGCGTTGTGTAGATGACATTGTTTTAATTCTGGTTTGTGATGTGTAGATGGCATTGTTTTAGTTCTGGTTGGCGTTCTGTAGACGGCATTGTTTTAGTTCTGGTTGGCGATGTGTAGATGGCATTGTTTTAGTTCTGGTTGGCGTTGTGTTGATGGCATTGTTTTAGTTCTGGTTGGCGATGTGTAGATGGCATTGTTTAAGTTCTGGTTGGTGATGTGTAGATGGAATTGTTTTAGTTCTGGTTGGTGATATATAGATGGCATTGTTTTAGTTCTGGTTGGCGCTGTGTAGATGTCGTTGTTTTAGTTCTGGGTGGCGTTGTGTAGATGGCATTGTTTTAGTTCTGGTTGGCGATGTGTAGATGGCATTGTTTTAGTTCTGGTTGGCGCTGTGTAGATGTCGTTGTTTTAGTTCTGGGTGGCGTTGTGTAGATGACATTGTATTAGTTCTGGTTAGCGTTGTGTAGATGGCATTGTTTAAGTTCTGGGTGGCGCTGTGTAGATGGCATTGTTTTAGTTCTGGTTGGTGATGTGTAGATGGCATTGTTTTAGTTCTGGTTGGCGCTGTGAAGATGTCGTTGTTTTAATTCTGGTTGGCGTTGTGTAGCTGGCATTGTTTTAGTTCTGGTTGGCGCTGTGTATGTGACATTGTTGTAGTTCTGGTTGGCGTTGTGTAGATGGCATTGTTTTAGTTTTGGTTGGCGTTGTGTAGATGGCATTGTTTTAGTTCTGGTTGGTGATGTGTAGATGACAATGTTTTAGTTCTGGTTGGCGTTGTGTAGATGGCATTGCTTTAGTTTTGGTTGGCGTTGTGTAGATGGCATTGTTTTAGTTCTGGGTCGCGTTTTGTAGATGGCATTGTTTTAGTTCTAGATGGCGTTGTGTAGATGGCATCTTTTTAGTTCTGGTTGGCGTTATATAGATGACATTGTTTTAGTTCTGGTTGGCGTTGTGTAGATGGCATTGTTTTAGTTCTGGTTGGCGATGTGTAGATGGCATTGTTTAAGTTCTGGTTGGTGATGTGTAGATGGCATTGTTTTAATTCTGGTTGGTGATATATAGATGGCATTGTTTTAGTTCTGGTTGGCGTTGTGTTGATGGCATTGTTTTAGTTCTGGTTGGCGATGTGTAGATGGCATTGTTTAAGTTCTGGCTGGCGTTGTGAAGATGGCATTGTTTTAGTTCTGGTTGGCGATGTGTAGATGGCATTGTTTTAGTTCTGGGTGGCGTTGTGTAGATGGCATTGTTTTAGTTTTGGTTGGCGCTGTGTATATGGCATTGTTTTAATTCTGGTTTGCGTTGTGTATATGGCATTGTTTTAGTTCTGGGTGGCGTTGTGTAGATGGCATTGTTTGAGTTCTGGGTGACGTTGTATAGATGGCATTGTTTTAGTTCTGGTTGGCGTTGTGTAGATGACATTGTTTTAATTCTGGTTTGTGATGTTTAGATGTCGTTGTTTTAGTTCTGGTTGGCGATGTGTAGATGGCATTGTTTTAGTTCTGGTTGGTGATATATAGATGGCATTGTTTTAGTTCTTGTTGGCGTTGTCTTGATGGCATTGTTTAAGTTCTGGTTGGCGATGTGTAGATGGCATTGTTTAAGTTCTGGGTGGCGTTGTTTAGATGGCATTGTTTTAGTTCTGGTTGGCGATGTGTAGATGGCATTGTTTTAGTTCTGGGTGGCGTTGTGTAGATTGCATTGTTTTAGTTCTGGTTGGCGCTGAGTAGATGGCATTGTTTTAGTTCTGGTTTGCGTTGTGTTTATGGCATTGTTATAGTTCTGGTTGGCGTTGTTTAGATGGCATTGTTTTAGTTCTGGTTGGTGATGTGTAGATGGCATTGTTTTAGTTCTGGTTGGCGTTGTGTAGATGGCATTGCTTTAGTTTTGGTTGGCGTTGTGTAGATGGCATTGTTTTAGTTCTGGGTCGCTTGTGTAGATGGCATTGTTTTAGTTCTGGTTGGTGATGTGTAGATGGCATTGTTTTAGTTCTGGTTGGTGATGTGTAGATGGCATTGTTTTAGTTCTGGTTGGTGATGTGTAGATGGCATTGTTTTAATTTTTGTTGGTGATGTGTAGATGGCATTGTTTTAGTTTTGCGTGGCGCTGTGTAGATGGAATTATTTTAGTTCTGGTTGGTGATGTGTCGATGACATTGTTTTAGTTTTGCGTGGCGCTGTGTATATGGCATTGTTTTAGTTTTGCGTGGCACTGTGTAGATGGCATTGTTTTAGTTTTGCGTGGCGCTGTGTAGATGGCATTGTTTTAGTTTTGCGTGGCGCTGTGTAGATGGCATTGTTTTAGTTCTGGTTGGTAATGTGTAGTTGGCATTGTTTTAGTTTTGCGTGGCGCTGTGTAGATGGCATTGTTTTAGTTTTGGTTGGCGTTGTGTAGATGGCATTGTTTTAGTTTTGCGTGGCGCTGTGTAGATGGCATTGTTTTAGCTCTGGTTGGTGATGTGTAGATGGCATTGTTTTAGTTCTGGTTGGTGATGTGAAGATGGCATTGTTTAAGTTCTGGATAGCATTGTGTAGATGGCATTGTTTTAGTTCTGGTTGGCGTTGTGTAGATGGCATTGTTTTAGTTCTGGGTGGCGTTGTGTAGATGGCATTGCTTTAGTTCTGGTTGGTGATATGTAGATGGCATTGTTTTAGTTCTGGGTGGCGTTGTGTAGAAGGCATTGTTTTAGTTCTGGTTGGTGATGTGTAGATGGCATTGTTTTAGTTCTGTTTGGTGATGTGTAGATGTCGTTGTTTTAGTTCTGGTTGGCGTTGTGTATATGGCATTGTTTTAGTTCTGGGTGGCGTTGTGTAGATGGCATTGTTTAGTTCTGGGTGATGCTGTGTAGATGGCATTGTTTTAGTTCTGGTTGGCGATGTGTAGATGGCATTGTTTTAGTTCTGGTTGGTGATGTGTCGATGTCGTTGTTTTAGTTCTGGTTGGTGATGTGTAGATGGCATTGTTTTAGTTCTGGTTGGTGATGTGTAGATGGCTTTGTTTTAGTTCTGGGTGGCGTTGTGTAGATGGCATTGTTTTAGTTCTGGGTGATGCTGTGTAGATGGCATTGTTTTAGTTCTGGTTGGTGATGTGTAGATGGCATTGTTTTAGTTCTGGTTGGTGATGTGTAGATGGCATTGTTTTAGTTCTGGTTGGAGATGTGTAGATGGCATTGTTTTAGTTCTGGTTGGTGATGTGTATATGGCATTGTTTTAGTTCTGGGTGATGCTGTGTAGATGGCATTGTTTTAGTTCTGGTTGGTGATGTGTAGATGGCATTGTTTTAGTTTTGCGTGGCACTGTGTTGATGGCATTGTTTTAGTTCTGGTTGGCGATGTGTAGATGGCATTGTTTTAGTTTTGCGTGGCGTTATGTAGATGGCATTGTTTTAGTTCTAGATGGCGTTGTGTAGATGGCATCTTTTTAGTTCTGGTTGGCGTTATGTAGATGACATTGTTTTAGTTCTGGTTGGCGTTGTGTAGATGCCATTGTTTTAGTTCTGGGTGGTGATGTGTAGATGTCGTTGTTTTAGTTCTGGTTGGCGCTGTGTAGATGGCAATGTTTTAAATCTGGATGGCGATGTGTAGATGGCATTGATTGTTTTAGTTCAAGGTGACAGTGTTTAGTTTGACATTGTTTACATTGACATTTTTTAAGTTCTTTTGGCAATTTTCCTTGCCATTATTTAAGTTCTGGTTGACATTATTTTGTTGGCATTATGTTAGTTCTTGTTGGCATTATTGAGTAAGCATTAATATAGTTTTTGCTGGCGTTGTTTATCAGGCATTATTTTAGTTCTGACTGGCATTATTTTGTCATCAAATAATTCAGTTCTGATTAGTCTTATTAAGTTGGCATTAGTTTAATTTCGGTTTGAATTATTCAGTTGGCAAATAATCTAGTTTTGAATGGCATTATTTAATTGGCATTAATTTAATTTTGGTTGGCATTATTTTAGTTCTGATTGGTATTATTTTGCGTCCTTTTTAATTATTCCTGAAATAAGTTAACCATGCATCTTTATATTGATAACTCGGAATAGCGTTGGGGCTCCCACACAGTGTCCTGCGAACATAGTGGCCTTGTGTAAGTTTGTTGGGTTTATCGTCCCACCAACAGAATTTTAGTTATCTTGTGACAGTGTTCATTTGAAGCAGATATAGTGTTGCCTTCATTGTGTTTAACATGCCGCGAAAACCTGGCATGATACTACACCCAGTAACATTATCCTGACACCGAGCCAACCAGACGTGGAACTACCCTTATATTTGCTTGAGCGTTAGCAAGTGAGCCAACCACTTTTACAACGTTGGTGTGTCGCGGCCCGGAGTCGATTCCGGTGCCTCCCGTACCTGAAGCAGACGCTCTACCGATAGCGCCACCAGGTCCATTACAGAGGCATTATGTTTGTCTTATGAACATAGGATCTGAAGGTCATAGCTTTGTGAGACTTTCCTAACGTATGTTTCGTGTTATCAAAATAACTTAAGCAAGTCAACAAATGTTAGTCATTTTTATTCAAACACGTAATAAAATCGAGAGCAAAAATGATTGCAATCTACTCCCATGCAGTGAGATCGACATAGGAATCGTGTAGATTTGCTCAAATTGCGGATAAAATTACAATATAAAAGGCTGGCATTTTATTGTTACATTTAAAAGTTGAAGTTCAAAGCATTTACATAAAGTGCATATTTCTGACAACATTCAGGAGTTAAGTTTAGCAAAAACAGACTAGTCAGTTTCTTTTGTCTCCAACAGTGCTAATTGAAGCATCAATTAGGTCTACATTATTAAAAGTTGACACTATTTATTTTGACCGGTCTTTTTTAGAAATAATCAGTGTGTGTCTTCTAAAACCAAACCGTAAGCTCGCTGAAGGTTGGTAGTTCTAACATACAACAAAATGTGCGTGCCGTTTGGAAATCTTTAAAAAAAACACGGGCAGTATATTCACTGGCTTCTAATTCAGAAACATTTTCCATTGCAATTATCATAGTTGAAACAGAAACTCGTCATAGACAGTTTTTACCTCTTAAGCGCCTATCTCAATGGACCGCGACAATTTAGGAAAAGAATATTGCGACAAAATTAACCAACAGTTGCGGTAAAAGATACTTTGAGATACAATTACGATTTTTTTTGCATTTTTAAACTAATACCTCTGGTCTATTATGGGGTAAAGTTTTAGAGGAATTTCGCACAGTACTCGCGTTAGTCGAAAATTATAATTCTACGTAATTGAAGTGATAAAGCGAACGATTTGCAACAATCCCAAGATATACCTACGATGTATTTGCGAATTAGCGCACCTATGAATTACCGTTGTCCCTGCAGAAGCTATTTTTCTTCCTCCAACGTAATGTTATAATTCGTTTCCTTTACATATGTTTGCTGTTGTTTTGCTTGCTGGTTGTTGTTGTTTGCCTGAAAGCTGCTTATTACTTGACAATTTAACAGTAACTATGAAATAACTTTCTGTCGCCTATACTTAAGGCAGACAAGGGCGTGAATGAAAGCAATAACAATGTATATATATATATATATATATATATATATATATATATATATATATATATATATATATATATATATATATATATATATATATATATATATATATATATATATATATATATATATTGTTGTGGCATGCCTAGATTAACGCCGTTTGCTATATCTCGACCATTTACGGAAGGCTGCGTTGTCAGTTGACACAGAAGACTATTTAAATTAGAACTTTTAAACGATGCTTTGCTATACAACGCAAACTATTTAGTTTAACACAAATTTTAATTAAGGAAAAATGACAACGTCATGTGAGCGTTGCAACATATGCCAAAATTTGAAAAGGCAGAGGACAAAGGTTTTAACTCATTTCGGTTCTGTAAATTATGCGCGGTTAGTACAATATCAGGAAACACCACTTTTTTTTCTTTGTATAACAATAATTCGCAAAAATATTTTAAATAATAGTTCAGAAAGTAGTATACAAAATGTGAATCCGCTTTGCCTAGATCACCTGAAACATGTGAAGCAATATAGTTTTTTACCAGTCTCGATTTACTTTTATGTGGCTTAAACCATATTCAATTCTGAACTGTACAATTCAAAAGCAAATTATTACGAACATGTTTCTGTAATTATTGGAGAACGGTTCGCGCCATTTTCGATGATTTTGCGACATTTGCTACAAAAATGAAAAAAAAAAATTTTTTTGTGTGCGACAAAAAAGATATTGGTTTGCGACACCTGTTCATATACTGCGACAACCGACTTGCGATATCTTGGCGATGCCATTCGCACTTACTTTCGCAAAGTGTCGAGGCAAATTGAGATAGGTGCTATACATAGTAAGATCCATAGTCGCTGAGAAATCCCTTACATATATGATGCAATTTCCGGAATATTAAGACAATACATTTACATTTGCGATTTGGTGGTATTTCCTTGAATTTGATTGTTTGATGCCCACGATCACTTATACGATCGTCGACATATTTTGTAACCAATCAGGCGGCACCACTCCCTGGCAGGGGGCGTGATCATCGACTCGACGCCTCGCTTGTGGGCGGAGATTATCAGACTGGCGTCATCGGTGTCAAAGTTGTGGAATACTCTTTGGATATGATCTGAAACTGTAAATCTTACTTGGTTATTACTAAGCATATTTGAGTTTATCTTTTTATAAGCAAAATGCACATCAACATCCGTTTAGCTGGCTTAAAACAAAGAAAAAGAAAAAAAAGTAAGTATGACAATAAATTACCCGGTGGGTGGGGGTGCTTGTGCAAAGATTTGAAAGACACTAACAGCGATGATGCCAAATATCTAAATAAAATAGCTATCTAAGTCCGTTTTTACAGGTAAGAACATATTACCATCCTATATATTTAAGTTTTGTTCAGATTTTCTTATGCCTAGTCCTACGATTCGTGTCCAGTTTATCTTGGTAAAGTTTCAGGTTCGAGGTTCTGTCGCAGGGAAGTTTATAAAGTTCATCAAAAATACCTAGTGGGTAGTCTCCCAGTAAATTTGTGTGCCTGGTGTCTGTATAGCCTCCTATAGCCGTCCCAGGGGCTGAAGGTTCTCGGTGTTGGTACAGTCCTAAATCTTTACCGCGGTCTTCCAGGGAGAGTGATTGTAAAACCTCTGCAAATACACACGTTGATAGATTTTAATAAACACTTAACCGTTTATCAACAATACACGTAAATGCCCATAACAATTTACCCCCAATACACATAGATACAAAGAAAAACTACACCATTTACCCCCAATACATGTAGATGCAAATAAATTTCACCAGTTATCACCAATATACGTAGATGCAAATGAAAACTACATTTTTTGTCACCAATACACGTAGATGCATTTTAATAAATACATACCCATTATGGCTTATACTTGTAAATGCACTTTAATAGAAAACTACACCATCATCGTGAATAGATGTTAACTAATTCTACAACTACACACATGACCGTTGTGGCTGTGGTTACGGGTTTTACTTAAAAAGTCACATACTGTTCTATCCTTATGGCATATTTAAAATTTATGCTAAAGCACGTTATAATTATTTTATTTATCTTTATAATGGTTTCTCCCTCTGTGTGTCTCTATTTCTCTTTCTGTCTGTCTGTCTGACTGTCTCTTTCTCATCGCCCCCCCCCCCCTCTGTCTCTCTCTCTCTCTCTCTCTCTCACACACACACACACACACACACACACACGTACGCACACGCACGCACGCACTCACACACACACAGAGAGAGAGAGAGAGAGAGAGAGAGGCTACAACTTCAATTCTATGTTGACCTTAAATATATTCAACATCAGGTAATTGTAAATGAGAGTTACATATATTCTTTAAATGACCACCCATACCCACCCCCGATCAGGTTAAAGAAAATTTATATGATGCCACATTGTATAGGCATCTCAGCTTACAACTATATATGACTGTATATCGCGTTTTTTGTTTTGAAATTAAAAACAACAACTTAAATCTAAATAATATTTTAATATGCTGCATTGTTTTACGTTACATTTTCAATATCGAAGGAAAAAACTTGTTTGTTTTAGATATATAAATAACTGTATTTAGTAAAGCACACCTGTGTAATGCGCCGTCTTGTATATGTGAGGTACACAGCATTTAAGTGTTAGTTTATTATTGTAGAAAATCATGATGGTGTTCTAAGAATAATGTTACAGGGTTTTCCCAGAAATTCATAGACTTTGTCTCCCATTGTTGTTTACCCAAACTAAGGTTTATTTTGTAGCAAATACTCGTAGGATTTCGAGCAATCAAATAAAGCAACCTTAAGCATAATATATACAACAATTGAAACACGAAACATTATGCAGTATCCATAGTAATGCGTTATTACCTCCGGCCCTTAGTTGATAATCATTTCAATGACAGTCAATTATATCTGCTTTTCTTTAGATTTTCATAAAAATTCACCAAATTGTACTTTAATGTTATAATGTCATCACATGAAACAAATGACGTCAGTTGCACGTAAGAGTTTAGAATAAACCAAATTGATGTGACGCTGGTTCGTTTAATTACATCGTTAAAATGGGAATGAAAGGCCGCATAGGAATACGTAACAATATAAAATTGTGTGTAGAATTAATAAAAACTCCAACGGAAACACGTACATTGATGGCAAAAGAAAAGACGGTTGTGACCTAGCATTAGTCTTCAAAAGACTTAAAAGGTATGTTGAGGGCCATATGGCACTTGTGGATGATGAAAAACTGGCCGTTCATCGCCGAGTAGGACAGAAAATGTGACGTCAGTCGAAGTTTCATTGGAGAGGGACTGTAGCTGGACTGTTGGGAACTGGCAGAAATCGCTTGTGTGGGACTGCACTCCGTATTCTAACCGAAGATTTTTAACATGAGAAAGGTAAACCAACTATTTAATGAATATCAGAATCTACAACATGTTGCCAAATATCAATTTAAGTGTATGAAATGATAAAAACAACTGTTTCTTTAATATACAGTCATTAAACTAATGCTAAATAAGTAAATACGTTGATTTTTGTAAATTGTGTTATAAATAGTTTAAGTTTTCTCTCTCAGGTCCATGCAAGAAACGAGCATGCTAAAATGTCACGAGATTGAGCGCCGCGTTTCAGAGACATTGAATTTTATCTGTACATTTGGAAATCAGAGCAATAAGTTTCTTCATAACATTGTTATAATGGATGAACCCTGACTATATCTCCACGATTCAGGGATATGTGATCACTTTGGTACTTACAATTATATGTATTTTTTTCTTAACGTCGTACTCATGTCGCCTTATGGCGATAAAGGAAACAAGGTCTGTTTGTAAAGAGTTGCCTTTTTTTTACTGTTTCTTGTTTTTGTATAATATCCAAACAGTGTGTCAGTTCATACTTCTATTTGATGTCATTGTTTTCAATTTGTCCTTTGAGTGTAAAATAAAAACAAAAACGTTATGAACAAAGTCTACGAATTTCTGGGACAGCCCTCGTACATTGAAACATTTAGGAGACACAATCCTCATATATTCTAATGTCTGTACTATATGTATATCTGTATTATGGGCAACCTTATGTTAGATCAATAAACATATTGTATTGTATTTGTAATAACAATGAAACACTGGACAAATTGCACATTGTTTTGACATATATATGACATATATATTAAGTGTATTCATTATATGTAAAAAACGAAATACAATTTGTCCTATTCTTCATATATATCTGGGTTATCTCGTGTGTTTTTGTTTGTTCTTGTTGTGTTTTTTGTGGGTTTTTTGTGTTATTCTTTTTATTTATTTATTTATTTATTTATTTGTTTATTTACTATATTGTTATTAGTTGCGAAAACTACCCATTCTACATTTGGGATATCTTAACGATGCCTAAACAGATTTCAGTACTGTTTTCGGCACACAAAAGAGAAAAGTATTACAGAAGCCGGGTGTGTGTGCTTAAATTGATTAAATCTCCTTATAGAAATGAAAAGATTGAATTAATTAGCTTAACATTGTTAGTAATGTATTCAGATGAGCTAAACTAAAATGACTACTTAATATAAAAATCCATAGTGTAGTCAAGTCTATATCTATCACAGAAATAGAGAAATGTGCTTGTGCTAACAATCAGCTGTTAAACTTGATGAGTAATTCCAACGGTAAGTAAAAATCATTGGTGGCTACTTCAACCTCCCAGGTTGTGACTGGCAGAGGTAGAAGAGAATGCCAAACACCAAACACGCCAAACAACATCACAAACACAGCCTTGATGATAACGGCCTCACCCAAATGGTTACAGTACCGACCAAAAACAACAGTGTACTATAACTGGATATCACAAGCATCCCCAGTAATGTACAAAGAACTCATGTAATGCCCGGCATCTCTGACCTCGATGCTGTTTTCAGACCGACAAATCTTATACAAGCCCCTCGCCCGATCCCCTTGTACAAAAGAGCAAACTGGGACGGCATAAGATCAGACCTGAATACACTACACTCAAGCATCAAGCAGTTGGCTTCACTTGGAAGCAACATCAACAAGCTTTGGAAAACTTTCAGTGGCCAACTTTAGTTCATTATCCAGAAACATGTACACACACACGCACGCACGCACGCACGCACACACACACACAATTTCAAAAAGATCAAAAGTCAGGTCCACGCAACAATAACGACAAGCCTACTGGGGTATATTAAATATGTTATCTCCCTCGAAGAAGACAAGAATGACCAACTGAACACATCTAAAAAATGGACCTATATCAAGCACAAGAAAAAAAGACAATTAAACCACCCATGACAAAGGGAAGCTTTTTACAGAATCAAAACACATGGCCAATATCCTAAATAAACAATTTCGATCCGTATTCACCATAATCCAGTCAGAAAACGCAAGAAGGACAACCAACATATGCAAGCTAATGACATAACAGTTGCATGCAAACGATTCCAAAAATCTACTAGAAAAAAAACAAATCCTCACAGCAAGATCTGATAACATCAAGTCACGCATATTGAAGGAATTGGCGAATGGGGTTCTCTCCATCGGCAAAAAAGGGAAACCCATTACATGCAATTACCAGCTACACCAACAATCTCTTGAGCATGTAAGCAAATAAGTTTCTCGACTGCACCCTCAACAGAACATTCGACTGGGGCAAGCACATCGGCAGTATTACAGCCAGAGTCAATAGTACAACTGGATTTTTGAGACGTACCCTCAACATCAGCTCCACAAAAACAAGCGAAACTGCCTACAAGGCCTTAGCTGCATATTGGACCCTTATGAGAAAGGCGACATTAACAGACTTGAAGATGGTCGAAGAACACCTGCTAGGTTTGTTCTACATCGCTACAGTGCATCCGACATGATCCAACAAAGAGAATGGATTTTTTTTAGAAACTAGAAGAAAGGAAAGTAGACTATTATTCTTGTCATCAGTCAAGGATACAACAAACAAAAGCCAACAAAGCTGAGCAGATCCTATGACGCCTACTCATATGCAGTTCCATAAGCAAGTATCCTCGCCAGATAGTACTCCTTCTACCCCACACCATCTGTGACCTGGATTCTTCAATCAGAAATTCTCTCTTTTCCTTTTAGACTCACTTTGTACGTATTAACATTTTACTTTTGTTTTCATCATTGCGCACACACACCTGGTAAAATGTTCAGATTGTTGAATGTGACCATTAATGGAAGAGGAAGAAGACTTTAACATTTTTAAAAGAAGACAACATTTATCTTTTAATACAACTAGTATGTTATGTATGAATAGTAAATTATTAAAGTTTGTTGGCTAGTAAAAGGTAAAGTAATACTACAGTACCGTGCGTAGGCTATAAAGGGTGACGTTTTACTGCAGTAACGCGTGTAGGCTATAAATAGTAAAGTACTCGTATTACTGCAGTGCCGTGCGTAGGCTATAAATATTAAAGTATTACTTGCAGTAACGTGTGTTGGCTATAAAGGGTAAAGTATTATTGCAGTAACGTGTTTTGGCTATAAAGGGTAACGTATTACTGCAGTACCGTGTGTAGCTATAAATAGTAAAGTATTACTGCAGTAACGCGTGTAGGCTATAAATAGTTAAGTATTACTGCAGTGCCGTGTGTAGGCTATAAATAGTAAGTTATTACTGCAGTAACGCGTGTAGGTTATAAATAGTAAAGTATTACTGCAGTGCCGTGTGTAGGCTATAAATAGTAAGTTGTTACTGCAGTGCCGTGTGTAGGCTATAAATAGTAAGTTATTACTGCAGTAACGCGTGTTGGCTATAAATAGTAAAGTATTACTGCAGTACCGTGTGTAGCTTTAAATATTAAGTTATTACTGCAGTGTCGTGTGTAGGCTATAAAAAATAAAGTATTACTGCAGTACCGTGTGTAGCTATAAATATTAAGTTATTAGTGCAGTGCCATGTGTAGGCTATAAATAGTAAAGTATTACTGCAGTGCCTTGTGTAGGCTATAAATAGTAAAGTATTACTGCAGTGCCGTGTGTAGGCTATAAATAGTGGACGTCAGTGTCTATTGTACGGACTACTTTGTAATTTAGCAATGACTACTACCATTAACAGGTGCAAACAACCGCAAATGCTAATACAATTTTAGCTACATGCTAGTCGGTCACTTTCATGAATAAAAGAGAGATGTTTCAGCTTATGTAATGTGATGTTTTGTCCTCTGTAATTTCAAAGTTCATTTCGAGCAAAGTGTATGTTTTTGTCAAAACCACTATGTTAACACACCTAGGCGGTACAAAGTTTTTATGCGCGTAATTGTCGTCGAATAGTTTTGTTTGCCCTCGCCTTGCGCTCTTAGATATATTGCGAGCAATATTTAACATTGCACATAATTGTGCTGTAGTGTCAGATTTTAGAATTTATATTCTGCTGACACTTTTTGTCGACTACTTACTGGCCTTACTGCAACAGTAAATTGGACTGTATGAATCAGTGAAAACAAAAAGAAGCATAAAATTAATTAGCATTAATCACAGAATATGCAATATCCTTTATATATGATTATTTCTAGCCATAACGTTTTAACAAGTATTTCCGGGGTCAATTTTCTTGTTGAATGTCATATTTCTTAGCTGGTATAACTATTTATCAACAAATGTAACGCAATATCCTTGCGTTAGGTATTGCCGGAAAAATATGTCATGTTTCATTATTTTAGATGTTAACTTTTTTTATTCTTTTACGTAGTCTCGCACCTGTCACCTTGCTTATATGGCAACGTTTAAGAAAAAAAGTATAAATTGACACAATTTCTTTCTGAAAATATCCGATACATGTATACAAGAACAGTAAATCGTTATTCTTGCTACGTCGAAACACGTTACCAGTACACCCCTAACCTCTAAGAAAGAAAATGATGAGCCTCTGTCAGACACGTTGAAATGATATGGCTGTTATGGTGAAAGCGGTATGTTAAGTTGTGCTAGTCGTAAAGACAATAAAAATTATAAACATAATTGTACTAAGAATCTGTAACTCAGATGGTAGAGCATTTGACTGCCATACAAGAGGTCACGTATCTAACCATACAAGAGGTCACGGGACTAACCATACAAAAACAAGCATGTTCCTATTTATTAAATACTCTCTTTTTTTCCTTAAAAACCGATTAGCATATATAATTAGTACTCGATCTATAGAAAAATATGTTTTAGAGTATTTTTTAACCATAGACAATTTAAAACGTTCAGGGAGAAGGTAAAACAACGTGTCTCCCAGCGTTATTATGGCTTTAAAGTGGTATCCGATAGTTTACCTATATCACATGCATGTAACATTTTCCACGGCTTCTGATATTTATTCATTATTTCTGCATAAACTCATACTTAGTCTAAAAAAGACGAAATTGAATAGTACCTTTATTGTCAGACAGTACGGAAATAAAAATCACTCTAAATGTCAATTCTTTGAAAGTCTGTAAAGAAGCACGATGGTGATCTATGTTTAAAAAACGATACGAACATCAGCGCGGATTGCGCGGATTACACGGATTACGATATAACACGATCTGAAAAGTGAGTTGCCACCTTTTCTTAGTTTAAAAATAGCTATCACTACACCGTGGCTCAGATAGAAAATACCTGTTTGCAATGACCAGTGGGGATTTATGAATAACTTCTCACAAAAATCAAGTGCATCAAAGAACGGAATGTTGCAGGACCTTTTCATGTGATAATGACTTAATTGATTATCTGAGAAAAATATTTTGTCGAAACTGTCAGATACCACCTTTAAGCTATCCGACCCAACATGTTTAAAGCCAGCTGGTCGCAGTTTAATGTACGTATATGACGCTTAGAAGAATTTCACTGTGCACACTTTATTGTTATTTAAAGTATTGCGTCACTGTCGTGGTAATTAGTAAACTATTAAGACTGACTTAGTTAACTATTAAGACTGACTTATATTCTCATATGCATAGTTTGAAGATTACTAGATTGTAAAGTTTCAAATCATTTGCATCATATACCGCCCTTTCCGTATACATTAGGAAAAGAACAAGTTCTGAAAGAAAATTAGGAGAGGTAATCCGAATGTCTTCAGATGTCTCAAATAGACAATACCGTTGCGAAAATTTAATTCTCATACTTTAAAGACAACACTATCTTTGGAAGTTTGCCTATATCAAATACATTTAACCAAACCTTGCTCTGTTTTGCGGGGACTATTTGGCATAATTCATGCCTAAATTCATCCGTTATTTTAAATAAAGACGATTTTGATAATTACCTCAATTTTTAAAATGTACCAACCACAAAAAAAAAGACATTTCTGTTCAAGTTTATTAATAAACACAATGAGGATTTCTTCTTATAATAGATACCGACGTCAGAGCTGAATACCCAGATGAAGATAAAATGGGATCTCAAAAGTAAGTGGTTAGAAAGTTTTCTTGGTTTAAAAATAGCTAACTGTGTAGCGTTACTCAGATATGACATACCTGTAATGGAGAGTATGGTGTAATGCTCCACTTTTAACATAGATGTAGGACGTCATTAAATAGCATTTCAATGGATCCTTCCAGATAACAATAATTTAAATGGTTGTTTGAGAGAACAAAGATCTGGTTCAAACAGTCGGATACCATCTTTAATTAAGGAAAACACGTTTACATATAATCTCGTTATCAAATGCAATATATCAATCCATTATTTATTATGATTTATCCAAATGTTGTTCTTATTGTTGTGTAGTTTTTACATACGAAAATGTGAAAATTTGACAGACTTTGACTAAATGGTTTCAATACGACCGAGGCATTAAACTATTGTCTCCGTATCTCAAAATCCGCTTTTACATATTTAAAAGGGTGTATCGTTTGCGTATACAGAGACTGAACTTTTGAACGCTTACATAGTGAACTATCTACAACTGATCTAAAGCTTATTGACATATAATCACTATTTCTTCCAACCAATTTGAAGATTAAAAAATAAATAAATAAATACAAAGGCATACTAACACAACGGAGTAAGCAGTTAAATGAACAGCATTGTATGTACATTCATGAAAACTTCACATTCTGCTCACTCTAAATCATTCTGCTCACTCTAAATCATTCTGCTCACTCTAAATCATTCTGCTCCCATTCATCGTCTCACTCGCTATCTAACAAAAGACACACACATGCGCTCACATGCAAATGCAGGGACACATTCACACAATTAGTGAACATGAGAAATAAACAACATCTTACATACAATTAATTAAACAGTTTACCTATCAGATGCAGCCTAATTACCAAAAGAACAGAAAAAAGAACTGACACCATATTCAGGCAGTAACATAAATCATATATAAATCATATCAAATAAGGCATTACATGGTCAGCGAGAAACTTAAACTACGGACACCGTCCTTGCCGAAACAAAACACAAGAAATATTGGTAACAATAAGTTATTTCAGTAGATTTTGTTACAGAAGCCTTACTTCTGATACAGATAAAGATCATAATATAACAACATATAGCATAATGTTAGAACAGAATGTTAAACACAATTATACCATGTAGTATTTAAAGACACTTATGGTTAGATAAGCATGTGCTTCTCACTGTTGGTATTTAAATAATGTTTATGTTATATTAAAATGTTTAGCATCGCAGTTTGTTGTGGCAAACTATTATAAGTTATAGTGGATACGTGCAGATTTAGATCACGTGTGACCGCTGTGTACCATTACGACTTGTATTTTCATTTCACAATCCATTGGTTGTTTAAAAACGATTGTTATAAAGCTTTGGATGAGAACGAGGTATTGAATGTACTCAGGCTAGATTGAGTTCAATGGCGCATATCAAATAACAAATGTTCACATATTGCAAAGTTACAGATTTTTTTTTAATTAAAAAAATGTAAAAAAAGTCCTATAAATCCGTTTAAAATGTTAGTCTGATGTATTTGATGAAAAAAATGAGTTAGTTTAAATGAGCTCACAACATAAAACATCTACGTATATAATATACGTGTTTACGATTTTATTTTGAGTATTTTATTAGCTACATTCGAGTTTTACTTTAATTAAATTTTATTTAGACTCAGAAGGAATATTATCATAGCTTTCCCTAATTATAACATTCACATATTTTTTACAGTATTGGTAGTATGATGTCTAAAGTATGAAATACATATTCTTTTGTATATTGTTATAGTTCCTTTAGTAGTTATTGCACTACTTTTATGACAATAATTGTACTAGTATTATTTCGGATTCAATAAAGATAAGTTGTGTTTTTTTCTGTACGTACCTTGTAGCCTTTGTCTCTGGATGGCTAAGCTGTTCGTAGTTCGGCACAAGGAAAGGAGACCCAGTAATTCCGTCATTATAATAACACCTTGAATATTCATGGCTTTCCAAATACGATGCTTCGTGTCTGATGTGGTGTATCTAATTTCCTCTAAGCTTTCTTCCTTATTTTTAATTTGAAAACGAATTTGAAATTACTCTGTGCCAATTTAAACACTTCGATAAAATCCTATAGTGCTTAGTTTGAAAAGTGTATTTTGTCTTTTATTGGCGCCACCTTTATCAGGTATATCAATCAAATCCTTTTAACACAAAAATATATGATTTTCACGAAATTATACTGCATACACTGCAATATTTCCCTTTTATTTGATATCTTCTAGATAAAATATTATTAACAAATCTACAATACTTTATATCACATCTATTTTTGCTTCTTTAAAGTTACAAGTTAATGCAACTTTTAAAAAGTTCCATTCCCCTTCCGTCGAATCTTATTATTAAAGGAGACATTAAACAGCATTTCTGGTTAATGGACACGGTAATTCACACTCCCAATTTGAAAGAAGTCTCTTATATACCTGTTTTCGTTCAGTAGACTGATCGATTTTCGCCCACCGTTAAATAGAGTCACATACGACACCTGTATTAAGCGCTGGCGATGTAACCATCAGTCAAACAACAGCAGGCATTCTTGGCACATCCCTTAGAGACTCGTTCAGACCTTCCTCTTTGGTATTTAGATACAGAAAAAAAACACACAACTACATTCAATACTTACTGTATAAAAGAATCTCACACATATTTCAGAAGGATCAAAGATGATAGTTTTGTTTTATCTTCTCATGGAGATACAGTTTCTATCATCAAAGGGATGTGTAATATTATTAACTTGCAAGTTAATTTATGGTCCACATTCGAAAATTTTCTTAATTGGTTTTGTTATATTTTTTATATAATATGCTTTGTTATATGATGTGCGCATGTGTTTTTTCTCGTTTATGATCGTTTCTTCGCCATATTTCGTGAGCATAAATTGTAGATACATATACTTTTTGATGCAATTAACCTTCTGCGTAGGACAAAGTACATTTTAAACTCTGTTTTCTT
Organism: Sinonovacula constricta; assembly: GCA_007844125.1. Lineage (NCBI taxonomy): Eukaryota > Metazoa > Mollusca > Bivalvia > Cardiida > Solecurtidae > Sinonovacula > Sinonovacula constricta. The sequence continues at coordinate 12,214,558 of CM017557.1, forward strand.
TGCTACGTTACTACATTGTTCGCAAACGTTTAGAGTTCTCTTTAACGTGGTTAAACTTTTCTTTTATTATTAAAGTAACTTTACGACAGTTGGTCAAATTTGCATTTAGTTTTAATTTAATCAAAAACAAAATTTCGTGGTAGTATATCTCCAAACTGCCCATGTGGAAATATACGTCAGGTGTCTACGTCAGATATTAACAAAACGCTGATTGGCTCAATTGTGACGCAATAATTAAAACATGAAATGCGGATCGGGCGGTCAGACGTTTCCTGTACTTGAGCAAATCCATGACCAAGTCGTTTTAATACATTAGTATCTAAGTATGCTTGGTTTAAAGAGATACACGAAAATTTAAGCATCGGATAACCTAGTAAAAAGCATTTAAGATATGGTTAAATTGAAAGGGCGATTGCAAAACGTTTGCTTATGTCACTTTGTGGGAGGATCGCGATATAAGACTACAAACGATATTTCAGGAGATAAATCTGTATTGTGAGCTATTTTGGGACACAGCATCCACTTTTTCACCACTTAATCACGGACGCATTGATAAAGTAAAAATAAAGACATGAAAATGCTATAACCTCATTGCTGTCAAACAATATTTCATTAGCAACATATGGCCATTGAAAAAACACGTGTCATTTTCGTGTCTATTTAAGAATTACACTGTCACCACTGACAAAAGGTCTTCTTAATAGAAAGTGGGACAAGGTCAGTTATCATTCCTAACTTTTAAAAGACCGAATGTCAATAGTTTGCAATTGTCATTACTGCTATTTAAAAGTCTAACTGTTGTATGTCACCTTTAATGTGCTTAAAGTTGGTATCCGTAAGTTTGTACCAATCCTTTTTTCAAATAATCAAATAAGTCTTTTGTTACATGACAAGGTCCTGCAAAATACTATTGATGCCCCAGATCTGTGTAGACATCGAAGCACAGATCCCCACTTGTCAATGCAAACAGTTATTTCCTATCTGAGCCACGCTGCAGAGATAGCTATTTTTAAACGTAGAAATTCACTGGGGCAACTTACTTTTGAGATCACGTTATACGTCTTCCAAGTCATCTGCCCTGACGTCGGTATCTATATTTAGCAGAGATTGCCGTCGTACTTATTTATAGATTTGGAAACAATGGGCATTAAATTTTTGTCCTGACTATCAATTGAGGGAATATTATAAACAGCCTTTACTTAAACTAAAGTATAGGTTAAGCAGGAATTATACACAATTTCCCCAGAACAAGAGTATTAAGTCTATACGTGTATTAGATATATGCAAACTGTTAGATACCACCTTTAAAGAGGTGTCATTGACATGCCAGCCATCCGGAGACGTCACGGATAACGTAATTTGATAGATAGTTACATATGAATGTAATTCTTTTAGAATACCACTGCATCTTATTTGATGAGAATGAAATACGTTTAAGCGCACGCGTTTATATAAAACCACTCGCTTGATTAGGACCTGGCTGGATCACGAAACTCAATTTGCACGTACAATGTGTGCTGCAGTCCGTACCTGTTAACATGCCGAGATAAGGACAATACAACAAGTGGACGGCATCCATAGAACGATGTCGTCGTACCCGGATCTCCTCGGGTAATCCGGTCATGCCACAGTAGGGACGTATGCCTATGGGTAAGGCTAAGTTAGTGACAGGCGAGAAGTGCCACGGGGTATCAGTTCTGTTTACATGCGTGCAATAGAAACACCATCCGCATGTAATTCATTTGCTTAAGATCTGGGCCGTACATATCATGCTGAGTTACATGCTCTTACTATAAACGAACAAAAACAACAACAACAACAAAACAACAACACGACATATATCCCTTTTGGCCGTTGTAAATAATATCATGTATTTATAAAAAAATAAACAAACTCTACACCTACAAAGATATCAGAATCGAGCATTGCTTTATGGCGTGTTCTTTCCAGAAAACAACAATATTTTCTATACAGTATGTATGGGTATCATTCGGAATACAGTCTCCAGAGTCAGATATACACGTGTACTTTATAGAAAAGTATCCGAAGATGAAAGCATTCAAAGCAGTATTAAAATGCTCAACACAAACATTCAGCTTGATAGCAATGACTAATCAGCATCAAATAAACGCTGCTTTGAATTAAAAAGGAATTAGAGACTCAATACCTGAATGAATACGCCTTCAGAATATAAAACACCATGTAATGCAATTATACGACATTTAAATTTGAAAATTTGAAAAATTATCTGTTCCACCCAGATGAACCATACACGACTTGTCATTCAGTTCGTCAACTGTGTTTTTTTGTTTGTTGTTGTTGTTGTTGTTGTTTTGGTGGTGGTCGTGGGAGGGTGAGGGAGGTGGGTAGGCGGGGTGGGGTGGGGGGTTGCAGTGTCGCCAGCTAAATTTCGATCGTTTCTAATAGCATTTATGAGCATTTATTTTAGACTTAATTTATATGATAATGCAATCATATAGAAAGCACATATATTGTATGTTTAATAAAATAGTTTATGTTATCGGATGGTACGGATTTTGCTGGAACTTTTGTCGCAATTTGAAATCTATATGTTTAAATGATATGGTTGTTTTGTCCTGCTATAATTAATAGGATTTAAATATATGCAAACAGACGACAGAGTTGACGATCGGCAATTGCACACTAAATGCCAGTTTTTTTTATTGCTGCAGGATTAAGTTAATAACATTAAAGTCGCCATTTATCGTCCTTATTGACAAACTATATTATCTATATTTTTAGACGAGTTTTTTTCAGCTGAAAACTGGCCAGTTTTTTTTCTAATGCGTTGTACATGATTTATGTCAAAATAAGTTTGACCATAGTGTATACACCTTTAATCGCTAAGGGTTTATCTTAAACAGCCCAAATAGCGCTTTTCAGCGCTTTGATTGTGTTTTTTTTTTCGCGATAATTCGAACAGGTCAGTCGGTCAGATGATTATCAAAGACACGATTATTAAGTACAGATAATAGTTTTCGGGCTTGGTGGGGACAAAACCCAATCTATTATTTATTTATTTTTTGTCAATGATCAAGAAAAACAATTACCTTGTCTTTAAAAAAACAACAACATCATGAAAGTCTTCTTAAACATATGTGACCAAATATATTACGTCGTGTTTAAGCACATGTTAGTTACTAATGGGAAAAACACAACTGGTTTAAGCCGTAAAGTGAACCAGGAAAATAGTATAAAATGGTTTTGTATAATCTCACGTTTAAAGGAAGATACAATTGATGTATGCCTTAAGTAGGGAGGATTCTCCAAAGTTTAATGAACACGAAAGAATGTACTAATGTTGAAAGAGTTTAGTATAAAGTTGAGGTAAAACTAAGGTTTTATTATTTTTTTTATTGTTTTTTTTTTATATACTTGAATAGTCATTCACCATTATTGTTTTAAATATAGTTTTAGAAAAGTTTAAGTTTGTTTTCTTTTTGCTGACGTTTTTTTGTATATTATTCTAATTGCAGTGTACATCTGCCAAATGCTAAACATATATTTACGTACATTGTGTATGTAACTGCTAAGTTGAGTAATTTGTGTGTAAAACTATCACATACAAGTGAAACATTTTCAAGAACTGGCTTTAAAAGACTCATATATGAATAAAAGTTTCACGATCCTACAAAATCACTGCTGTATCAGACAATAATTTAGATATGATATACACATACATGTAGTATACATGTATTTTTTTTTGTATTTTTAAACTTTCAAGAAAAACAAACAAACTTGTTGCTATGCAAACAGAAATATTGTGGTGAGGAACTAGGTCGATCTGTCTGCAACATTTAAATAATAAAGAAGTTTTAATGTTTTTTGTAGCTGACTTTTGTACAATAAGATACTCTCTGTTTTAGTCCTTATAGATAATATATTTGTTATCTGTCTATAATATTTAGCCAGACGATCAAGTTGCTAGAATCAACTCCGAATAAATGATAACTGAAAAACAATCACGTTCCCAACCTTAACTATGCAAAAGTAGTTTCAATCTAGGAAATAATTAGATCTTTATAAAGTTAAGCCATCGTTTTGTGTCATTGCGGTTACTGTGCAAGCATTTCTATCGCATTCCTCACAGGGCGCAGCGAATCGGCGAGGAGCCAATTCAAACTTTCAAATATTCTCAAGCATCAAATCATGCAAAACGACTGATGAAAATCCACTTATATTTTTTCTACTTGTCAGTGCTGTCAAATGTAAAAAAAACGTGAATCGCGCTTTCCGGTAGGACGGGTTATAGGTAGTAGTTTTATTTCGGAGAGTAGATCAAATGCAAAGTGTAATTTTATGTGCATTCGTTTTATCTTATGTAAAGTTTATTTAATATTAAGGACGTTAAAGTAATTTTTGCTCATCATTCAAGTGCATCTAGGGTAGATAATCGCCGACTTTTAGTCTTCAAAAAGGAGATAGTTGAATATTATTCGGACATTTCACTTTGCATTAAAGTCTTCGAATACGATGAGCCAACAACTGCGGATACGCGGCCAGTTTGTTAAAAAATCAAAGAAAGAACGATCAGATAGAATACGAGCGGCATTCCAGCGGTAGCGTCAACCTGATAAATATAGTTGCCATAGAAACATCTGTTTTTTATAGAAAATTAACACAGGAACTGATTTTTCAATATTTTGAGATAAATTTGTGTTATTTTTGTGTCTTATTAAGTGAGCAAGGCATAACATGAATTCTAGATATTTAAAAGAAGTTTTATGATTTTTTTTACAGTTTTGGCAAATTGGTTACCATGGAAACTTTATTTTTACTAAAATAGCAGCACGACAACCTTACTTTTTCTTTTCATTTTCGAACTCGCCATTAAATTCTACGATGGATATCAAAAAATAGAAACATTCTATGAAAGGATTTTTATTTAATCTTAATGTATTTGCAGAACATGTGTGTTTTTTTTTCCTCTCATTTTTACCCTGTGAGGAAATTCAGAATGGCTGTATTGTGCTGAAAAAATGATAAAATGATAAAATAATTACTGAAGGTGTAACATAAAAGTTATTTTGCGTGCAAATTCATGTTCGTTATGTTTGTGTAAAATATCTGGAAAATTTTAAGAGACCTAAATAAATTGGGCCATTTTGTAAAATTTCACCAAAATAGTTACCATGGAAAATTGTCATTTTTACTAAAAAAAGTAGCCCAACAGCCTTACTTTTTCTTTTCATTTTCGAACTCGCAATTAAATTATAATATACTACGGATATAAAAAATAGAACATTTTATGAAAGGATTATTATTGTAGAAATCGTCATTAAATGCTAAGCCGTAAGGATTTCAACCCTCTCCCAAACTCTTCAATACAGGTTAAGAGTTGATGGGCTGGCCTAAAAGATGGTATCTGACAGCCTGTTCCATTTGTTCTCTCATGCAACCACATAAATTATTGTTACCTGATAAGATTCTGCATACTACTATATAATGGTGCCATGCATACGTTGACATTCCATTGCAACGTATACATATATATTTTGTTCTTTGTATAAACGTAAACGTACACTGAGCGTTAGAAACAGATGCATTTGCTAACGACAATGTCAGAATTAAATTGTGCTTGAATATATTATGTTTTTGCTTCAATTCACATTAAATGCTCTCACCTTTTAGCAGTTCATTACACAACAGGTAAATAAGAAAAAAGGTCCCATCAGAATTTTCACACATATTTAAATTTTAATCTACCTCTAGACAAAGGCAAACAGGGTAAATATAAATGTGACAAAAACACAGAGACGAAAACCATCAGTTACCGCCTTGAAACGGTCAGTCGGCAAAAGGACCGACTGGGGAGCCTCAACCTGGTTTGTGGAGCGCTCCAACCTCGCACTTCTAAAGATGTTTCTATCAAACAAACAGTTTAAATATCACGTCAAAGTGAAACAACTAACAGTAAGCACCTGCATCGGTAGTTAAAACAGATACAATGAACTTATATACATACATAATATCTAGTAATAAAATAAACTATCAACATATGTATAGTAGATAAAAGCCTCGGCAACGTAAAAATTCCAAATGAGAGAGTAGTTCGAAATAAAACAGCCCAAGCGCTGATATATAATAAGAACAAATAAAACGGCACAAGCGCTGATATATAATAAGATCAATTTAATGATGTCATACAATGCCATGACGTCATATGCCAAAAGTGTCAAAAGAGAAATGTAAAAAATATATAAAAAATCATCGAATTTTAGAAAACAAAATAAAATGTAGTATTGTTAAGAATTAATAAGTTTAAAAAACATATAAAAAGCCGAGGATTTACCCGCATATTACATAATAAAGGTACAACAAATCCCAAGGCATAACATGAATTCTAGATATTAAAAAGAAGTTTTATAATTTTTTTTTTACAGTTTTGGCAAATTGGTTACCATGGAAACTTTATTTTTACTAAAATAGCAGCACGACAACCTTATTTTTTCTTTTCATTTTCGAACTCGCCATTAAATTCTACGATGGATATCAAAAAATAGAAACATTCTATGAAAGGATTTTTATTTAATCTTAATGTATTTGCAGAACATGTGTGTTTTTTTTCTCTCTCATTTTTACCCTGTGAGGAAATTCAGAATGGCTGTATTGTGCTGAAAAAAATGATAAAATGATAAAATAATTACTGAAGTGTAACATAAAAGTTATTTTGCGTGCAAATTCATGTTCGTTATGTTTGTGTAAAATATCTGGAAAATTTTAAGAGACCTAAATAAATTGGGCCATTTTGTAAAATTTCACCAAAATAGTTACCATGGAAAATTGTCATTTTTACTAAAAAAAGTAGCCCAACAGCCTTACTTTTTCTTTTCATTTTCGAACTCGCAATTAAATTATAATATACTACGGATATAAAAAAATAGAAAATTTTATGAAAGGATTATTATTGTAGAAATCGTCATTAAATGCTAAGCCGTAAGGATTTCAACCCTCTCCCGAACTCTTCAATACAGGTTAAGAGTTGATGGGCTGGCCTAAAAGATGGTATCTGACAGCCTGTTCCATTTGTGCTCTCATGCAACCACATAAATTATTGTTACCTGATAAGATTCTGCATACTACTATATAATGGTGCCATGCATCCCTGTGAAAAACAAAGCATTGCTCCCGGATTGTCATTACACAAACGCATTTCCTTTCCGAGCCACACGTTACCACTTACTTTTGAGTTTAAATACTACAGAGTCATCCGGGTAATCAGCTCTGACGTCGGTATCTATTTTCAGCTAAAATCCTCATTTTTGGAAACAATAAAACATTTGAAACGATATATTTTACAATTTGTACCTTCTTATTAATGAGGTTATGTTATAAGAAAACATGCACGCATTCTTCACTCCAGGGCTAAGATGTTGTTACATGTATTAAACGGTATGACACCATCTTTAACAGAACAGAGATGATTCGGAGTTATACATCAGATTATACAGTCTACAAAATATGAAATTGTCACATATACAACACAGAGGATCAGAGTAATATACATTGTGATTGTCGATGGCGGGAAAAGGTTATTGTATTATATGATTTGGTCTAATGAAAGAACATTTGTACTTCTAAGCAAAGTTTAACAGCTTAACTAACCATTCATTGTATTACCAGAAAACCTTGTAATTAGGATGAAACTGCAGGATTTAAGATAACCAGCAACTTTTGGGGAGGATATCACACACCTGGGCGCTTTTTTTATTCTTCAGTGATTTTTAACATTATCAAAATTCAAATTTAATATAAATTGCGCTAAGTTAAACCATCAAAATATGTTTTGGCTTGTAATAAAGAAAAGAGCAATTGTATATAAAACGTAGTGCACGCCTAATGAATGAGAAATATTCATTTTACGCATAAAATAAATTCCATTTAAACCTATTTTATCTTATCCACATCTCTTTATACCATTGTCAAGTGAAAGTCGCCATTTTGAAATAGGTATGTCGTTGCGGTTTACATCTATTTACCAACAAACAATTACAAATAGGGGCGCTGACGTCACGATGATAGCAGCCTGTTGTATCCAGTCTGTACATACCGTGGCCAGGAGATTGTCACTACGGACGTGTTCAGTTTGAGGTCAGATTACTCGTTTGAATCAACATCATGAAGTTCATTCTTGGATCGCTTCTGGCTGTACTATTCTTAGGTAACTATGGCGTCTTTCTTTGTTAACCGGAAGCAGCAATTGTTAGCGTTTGCAAAGCGTAGTTATTTACTGTCCACGATGTATATTTTTACCTGATGGCATTGCCTTCGATATAATTTTAACATTAAAGTCTGTCTAGAACAATTTACATTCCAATTCGAGTTCTTCGGTGAATCTTTAATTAGTTGAGAGTTATCAATGGATGCATAGTTTATCAATGTGAATGTCCTAACATGTAGTGAGATGTTACACATAAATGTCATTTAACGTGGGTTAAAACTGGAACAATCAGATAAGGCATCTTAAAGGTGGTATCCAACACTTTGGTCAATTTCTTTTTTAAAAGTAAACAATTAATCATTGGTACATGAAAAGGTCTTGCAAAATGCTGTTGACTGATGCCAAAGGTCTTTGTGAACAGTCAAGGATAAATTCCCACTCGTCATTGCCAACTGGTGTTTCCTATCTGAGCCACTTTGTAAAGATAGTTTTTTATAATCTTAGAAAACTACGTGACTTTTATATAGTCATGTGGATAATCCACTTTAACGTCGATATTATATTTTTAGCAGTGACCCCTATCATCGCTTTTTGTAGAGTTGGAATGACTGGACACAATAATGATTTGGTAATTTTTTTTCACGATTAGTACAGTGAAACAATAAAATTAGTGGTCAAAATCGTCTTTATAACGACGAAAGTATGGGTGTTTGCAAAAGTACGACCAAAATCCCCAAAGCAGTGGTTAGATATTGGTAACTGTATTTATTATAGGCAAACTGACGGATACCACCTTCAAATACACCATGACTTATCGGAACAATATCGCTGAATGGATATTTGGACTCGCTTGTTTACGTAGACAATGTCGTCTACTTAAGAAAGCAAATATTGTTGAAGTTGTTTTTTTTTTGACAGAATTATGCCACACAAATTCAAAAAGATAGAAATTTTACAACCAAGATAGCTGTCCAAATACATACAGTTAAACGATACAACAACACGTTGACTTTTTTCTATAGGTCAAAATGTGAAAGATGATTCTTATGAACGCATACTTACTAGTATATAGTCATCAGGAGGATTTCAAGCAGTTTGATTAAAGTTTATCTCATGATAGTATTTCACATTTACTTTAATTAAGGGGCAATTATCGTATCGAGCCAGTCATTGTACTATTTATGACTGACGCATACACATTACAGACGTTTCCTAGAGAAGCCCCTGATTAGTCTTAAAAAGTCGAGTATCGAATTTGAGTTCCGTGGATAAATCAACAAGTGAAAATAGAAGTGGGCGCATGTATTGGTTGCTAACTTGCTACTAATATAACCCCTGACTATAAAGCACAAATTCGCATACTTCACTAGTTAAAACCATATTGTTGTTTTTTCGATTGTTTACCAAATACCTAAGAGACTTACCACGACAATTTTAACTGCGGCTCAATGCAAGTCAAAAGGTCACTTGACTTTCACTTTACATATAAACAAAATGCTTGACACTAGTGACAGTCCGAGTAAGGTGTGTACCTACAGTTCAGCAACGATCGAGACATTTCCAAAACAATTTGCAAAAAGTGCTGAATCTAAAAAATACTATTAACAAGCTACGTAGCCTTTAAATGAAAACGTCAATTATAAAATAGTAATTTTAAGTTTAATCGTAATAACCGTGTGGTGCTGTTGTTTGTTGTTGTTGTTTTGTGTGTGTGTGTGTTTTGTGTTTATGTTGATATAATGAACATCTGGATTCGGCCTTTATGCGCATGCTTCTTTTCGCTTGTATTTACGAGCAATACCATATTTTCGTTAGAAAACAAAACTAGCATTGTATTCGAGTAAACACACATTGTTATCGAGGATTTCCGCTAGAACTTGTTCTGTATCCACTCAAACTTTTTTCTGTATTCGCTAGAACTATTTCTTTATCCGCTAGAACCTTTTCAGTAAACCATACGTTTTTATAAGCGATGCAAAATTGCAATCTTTCATGAAAACTATCTTATCAGCTAAAAGGGTGCGATGCGTTAACTAGATGAATTTTTGACATTCTATTGCAACTTATACATATATATTTTGTTCTTTGTAAAGTATAAACATAAACGTACACTGAGCGTTAGAAACAGATGCATTTGCTAACGACAATGTCAGAATTAAATTGTGCTTGAATATATTATGTTTATGCTTCAATTCACATTAAATGCCCTCACCTTTTAGCAGTTAATCACACAATAGGTAAATAAGAAAAAAAGTCCCATCAAAATTTTCACACATATTTCAATTTTAATCTACCTCTAGACAAAGGCAAACAGGGTAAATATAAATGTGACAAAAACACAGAGACGAGACATAACACACAACAAGGAAAACCATCAGTTACCGCCTTGGAACGGTCAGTCGGCAAAAGGACCGACTGGGGAGCTTAAACCTGGTTTGTGGAGCGCTCCAACCTCGCACTTCCTAAAGATGTTTCTATCAAACAAACAGTTTAAATATCCCGTCAGAGTGAAACAACTAACAGTAAGCACCTGCATCGGGAGTTAAAACAGATACAATGAACTTACATACATACATAATATCTAGTAATAAAATAAACTATCAACATATGTATAGTAGATAAAAGCCTCGGCAACGTAAAAATTCCAAATGAGAGAGTAGTTCGAAATAAAACAGCCCAAGCGCTGATATATAATAAGAACAAATAAAATGGCACAAGCATTGATAAATAATAAGATCAATTTAATGATGTCATACAATGCCATGACGTCATATGTCAAAAGTGTCAAAAGAGAAATGTAAAAAATACGAAAGAAATCATCGAATTTTAGAAAACAAAATAAAATGTAGTATTGTTAAGAATTAATAAGTTTAAAAAACATAAAAAACCCGAGGATTTACTCGCATATTACATAATAAAGGTACAACAAATACCTACTGTGCAATCTCACATAAAGGGCATGGAGACTGCTCAAGTTATCCAACCTATATAGGGCACGACTGTAGAGATAAGCGACAAGAAATTTTGGCTTTGAGTCAATGTTTCCATAAAGTCTCTAGACCTGTCCGTTCGTCGTGTAATTTAAAAGCAATGCAAGTTCTTGATTGTAAAGGGGTCCATTGCAAGCAATGCAGTAGATCGAATGATTCCCGGGTTGTAACCGTCAGCAATCAATTTTCTGATAAGTTTTGTAAAGCGGTCAGAAAAGTTATTGAGACCCTTGATTTTCTTTAACTTGTATAAAACATTTCCATAAAATGTAGGATGGCTTATGCCTTTCTGAATATGTGTTTTCATACTGCTATTATACTTAGAGGCAATAAAATCATAGCGGTGAAAGAATTTTGAAAACGCCTTTCTTAATTTGTGAAAACGAAAACCTTGCTGTAACAGTTTAGAAGAAATAAACCGGTTTCTAGCATTGAAATTTTCTACTTTAGTACAAACTCGTGAAAACCTTGTAAGTTGTGATATGAAAATACCAAAGAAGGTAGCACGAGGTGAATCGACGTCAAGGTATGGATAATTCACAATACTAAAATTGAAATCATCTCTCTTGTCATAGATTTTAGTAGAAATGTCATTGGAAATAGCGATCTCAATGTCTAGAAATGCTGCATTTAAATGTCAGTTATTTGCTTTATTAAGGGTAAGTTCTGGAGGGTAAATCAGATGGATCATTTGAGAAAAGAAAGGATTATCTATAGTTAGAATATCGTCAAGATAGGGTGACGTTAAATTGAAAGCCTCTATAATGAGGTTTTGGTTAAAACCATCATCACAGAGACAAGAGTGAAAACCAGAACAATAAACACGATGAAAGTAAAACATTCTGCGCAAAAACTGACCAGTAATGACTGCCAACATGTGGTCCACACATGCTTAAAGGCCGAATCCAAAAGTTAATTATATTTGTAAACAAAAACAACAACAACAACAACAAAACGGTTATAACGGTTAAACTTACTGAAGCTAGTATAGTAAATAATCTGTTTTATCAAAATTACTCTTTTACATAGGGTGTTTTCATTTTGATGCTAGGTAGCCTTTTGATACTGCGGTTTTTTTTTCAAAGCGTGTTAGGAACGTCACGTGGCGATTGTTACTGAACTGTCAGTACATATCTCACTCGGATTGTCACTAGTGTCAGCCATTTTGTTGTTTATCTGTAAAGTGAATATCACGTGACATTTTGACGCGTCATTGGGTCGCGGTGATTCCCTTAGGTATTTTGTAAATAATCGGAAAAAAACACAAACAAACACGGGTTTAACCAGTTAAACTTGTGCTTTATAGCAAGGAATTATATTAGTAGCTACGAATACATGCATTCAGTACTATTTTCACGTATTGATTTATCCACGGAATTCAAATTCGATAGACGGCCTCATGCTCTACATCACTGACGGATGGAAGATATAGATGGAGACATGACACAGTCCTTAGAGAGTTGGCTGACTGGCTCGAAACAGAAAGAAGAAAGGAGCGGAGAAATACCCCTCAACATGGACAAGTGTCCTTCATCAAAGCGGGAGAAACTGCAGCAAGAGGAGGAAAACAGAAGGCATCGATCCTGGATGGTACAACTGGGTGGAACATGGAAGTTGACCTTGGGAAGAGACTTGTTTTCCCAGACATCGTCCAGACTACCCTGAGACCAGATATTGTACTTTGGTCAAGGACTGGGAAGAAGCTCATTGTTGTTGAGCTGACAGTGCCATGGGAGACAAGATGTGAGGAGGCTTATGAGCGGAAGAGAGCGAAGTATACCGAGCTCATGGAAATTTGTAGAAAACAGGGTTGGAATACTTGGCTGTTTCCCGTGGAAGTAGGCGTTAGGGGGTTTCGCGCCCAGTCTGTGCATAGACTGATGACAGCGGTTGGAACTACTGGCAGGGATAGAAGGAAGGTTATCGGAAAACTGAGCCAAGCTGCTGAGCGTGCATCCAGCTGGTTGTGGATTAGAAGGATGGAGAAGAGCTGGAAGCCATCAACCAACACACAGTGACTGATCACGACTGTGGGCCCACCCACTACTATAGAGTGTTCATGAATTAATAGGCCGAAACACTCAGCGGGCTTCATGCTGGCGATGTTGGTAGAGAAGCAGTCAACAGACAACGGCAGGAACTTATACAGACTGTATTACACACATAAGATATATTTGGCCAAATTGCAAATGTCAAAGGCAGACATAACAGTTATGCTGTCGTCTGTCAGTTAAAGGTATGGCAAAAATAACTGTCCTCTGTCAGCTCAATGTGCGACATGGCGGCAGCCGGCCTGTTACCTGTAGTGAACACAACAGGACACAACATGGAAAATAACAACACGTGTTAATACATTTACAGCGGTTTAACAGCATTTTAACAATTTATAAAATGTTAAATTAACCTTTGCTTAAAGTTTTATACGTTAGTTTGATTTACTGTAGACACAAAATGTGCATATTTCTCCGAAGATTTGCACATTTTCTCATAAATAAATTGCTTCTTGAACTTGCTTATAGATAATATTTGCATTTTTTCTGTACAGATAGTTTCCACATCAGTGAAAATCCCTTATCTTGGCAGCCATCTTTGATGGTAACTTCAAGGGATTTTCATATGAATTGTATAGAAGATAAATTTTATTTTCTTGTAATTTCTTCATTTGTGGTCCGATAATTAAAAGCTATAAACCACTGGAAAGCTTTTGAAGTTCATATTTTTAGAATACAATATTTTTACAATTGATAAATGCACACATAATTAATACACAGAAATAAGTAAAACTATTGGCTCATACTTAAAACAAAATGAACAGTGTATCATTTTCGCTTGTATTTCTTTAACCTTTTAAACTATCAAAATATAGTTTTGATATTTAAAATACTTTATAAAAGCTGTTAAATTTTATGTAAAATTCAGTAAAATAGACTGAAAAATAAAAACACAGTGGTGAGTTTAATACAGCGCATTTTTCCCGATTTCGGCCTACATTAGCTTCTACCAACAAAAATGGCTGCCTTAAACTGTCTTATCAGTGTCGATGACATTACATGGAAACTATCTATATAAAATATACGATGAATAAGTGTTAACAACAATGACCGTTCAACTCATTCACATAAGTCACTTAACTTTGTTTAAAATTCATCTTCGTAGCCGTATGACCTAAAAAGTGTCGGTGTGCCATAAAACCCAAATACAATAAAATTCATTATCCATATCATGGATATGATAATATTTTACATTTACAGTTTTTATCCATACAATTAACGGAAAACAACTTATGAGCTTATACAAACATATACATTTCTGACAAATAGTTAAAGGTGGTATTCGACAGTTTGCCAATTCCCTATTTTTGAAATGAGAAAAATACTTTAGTTATCTCCCTTGTGGGAAAGTATTAATATATATATATTTATATACTTTATATAAAATATAACAAATATTTTTATCTCAGTCAATAAGATTCCATTTTTTTGCGCATGCTTCAGTCTTGAGTGTTTTTCAAAAGTTTAAAAGTGGAAAAATCTTAAGTTTTCTGCCGTTACCAAATACCACCCACAAGGGAGGTAAGAATGTAGTTTTTTAATAGAGTAAAGTCCCTTTACATTCGAAAAAAGGAATAATACATGTAACAATACCTTACCTCTGTTCAAGAGAATTTATGTATGTTTGCTGCATAAACCTATACTTTAGACTGTTAATAATTCGTGAAAGACATCCATCGTATATATTTATTCCCAAATCTATAAATAAGCACGTGAAGTTTACTGCTAAAAATAGATGTCAACGTCAGTACTGATTACCCAGATGATCATAAAATAGCGTGACTTCAAAAGTAAACGGTCACGTGGTTTTCGTAGTTAAAAAGTGCTAACTGCGCGGCATGGCTCGGGTAGGAAATACATTTTGTAATGACTAAAGGTGTGTTATGCTGTACTTTCCAGATAGATGTAGGTCACCAATAAACCGCAAAACTGGATATTTTAATACCAATAATTGATTTTGTTGCACTAGAGAGGCAAAAATGATAAAAACTTTTTGATTCTACCTTTAGTTATACTTGCAAACTGTGAAAATGACAGTGGAAATATACCCTTAGTTATGAGTTTTCCATTTATCCCTGTTAAAAGTTCTAAAAAAGAGAGAAGAAAGCAAGGCTAAAAAATAAAATGCATGCACGTGTACTCAGGTAAAGAAATGTATGTTACGATATAATAATGCAAAAATCAAACTAGGATGTACATTACTATTGTAAGCATCGCGGACAATTTACAGATAACATACTTTGATATTTACATTTGTCTGAATGTGTCAACGTTAAAGTTAACGACTAGTTTATTTGACTGCGCTCATAGGACTATGGGCTTAGAGTACATTGCTGACAAGTAAAGGTCTTAAACAAAGACGGGAATTCCTGTGTGTAGCATGCCATTTATAAATTGTTTGTTTATAAAAAAACTAAAGTATAATTTTATACTTATATTTATACAAAGAATTATTTTACAACGCAGAAGCGCGATTCCCAAAGCTCAGCTATCTGTGTTGTGTTACAGTATAGATGTGGCTAAAATAGAGTGACATCGCCGCTACATGGCTTTATTTACCCTCGCCCTGACTATTGTTAGTGACATCGCCGCCTATGTATAAAAATCTTTTATTGTGACAGGTGGCGCTTTAAGCATATACTGCGCTCCTGGCGACAGGAGGCACGGATGTGAACAATGCCCGGAATTGGAACCATGGGTAGAATGTGACATAGATCCATGTGTCAGGGAGGCCGAGTACGGATGTCCGCTACATAAGCATCACAACCCCGTTTGTGTGTAAGTTGTTATCATTTTATTATCGAAATATCAACAAATAAGAAATGAGAAAAAAATATAAAATGAAATCAATTATAATATTTATACATGGTCTGCGTCTAAAGGTGGTACCTGAGAGTTTAGACCAAGTTTATTTCCCCACATACAACCAAATAAAATTGTTACCTGACAAGATCACATGAGATATCGTTTATTGATATCCTACATTTATGTGAAAAGTAAAAAACAACAACACATACTCGTCATTACAAACAGGCATTTCCTATCTGCGCCATGCTGCACTGTAAGCTATTTTAAACTTAGAAAAATAGGTGACTGCTTACTTTTGAGATCATATTATTTCATTACTCGGATAATCCGTCCTGACGATATCTATTTTTTTACCAGAACTCCCGATTGTGCTTATTTATAGGGTTGGAAAGAATTAGCATTTTGGCCGACTTATTCCATGATTTGTATTGTCTAACGATTGAGATACTGTTCAACAATGTCATTATTTAGACTTATGTATGAGTTTATACAGAAAGTACGCCTAAAGTTCCCATCACACATCCCGCTCCGCCCCCCTCACCCCCCGCACTATCCCCCACCCCACCCCGACCCCTCAGCCTAAAACACAACAAAAACAACAAAACAAACGGGGAAAAAAAAACAAGAAAGAAACAGCGGGAAGATATATATATTACATTTTATATAGGCAAACTGCTGGCAACCACCTTTAAAGCATTCAAAGTATTCAAGTTTCATCACTACTTAAAAATACCATATTGCCAATTCGTTTAATTATCGTGAAACGCACCCCGTGTCCGAGTTTTTATTCAAGAATGATTGGAAATTGGTTGTTCATAGAGGAAAACATCTTATTGTGCATTCATGGTCCTATAAATTTGACCTAGCTTAAATAATATTTAACCTTTGACATTAACATTTATTAATTGACATTTTTTTTAATTTTATCCGATACGCTGGGTGGCATTGTTCTTTGTACAGTGCCAGTACTGCAGTAGCTCTCGATTTCAACGTGCTGCTACAGCAGCAATATTTCAGATAAAGATAACATGTCATGTCTACAAAATAGGTTCTACACAACAATATGCAGATAAATAATCAGACATTTAAGTTCCCTATAAGCATTTTAAATACATTTTCATTATACTAAAAGACCGATGTATTCTACATGGCAATCGGCACCGTTGCATGACGTTACTCTATTTTAGACGAATTATTTACTCCATACGAATTGAAGGGTGTTGGTCGCAGCATTCCAAAGTTTCGTTTTTGTTTATTTCAGTATAGTTTACCAACAGCAACAAAGTGGCAGAGAAATGGCTAAACAAACTAATATGACAAATACAAAAGACTGATTAAGTCTAAATTTGGTTAAATATGTTTAATTTTGTACTATAAAAGCATTGACAAGCATAGTTTTCTTTAACATATAGTAGGTTTTGTAAAAGCTGAGGCGCAATTCAAAATTTACTTTTACTAGATGACCCAGTAAACATTTCATATTGGTCTGATGTCGTTCTATATCGGCCCGACATCGGTTTTAATTTCGGTCCGATATCTTTAGCCGACACTTGGCTGACATACCTTAAACTAGTCCCTGTTGAATCTTTTTTTTTCTCGAATACGAATATGTCAAACATTTAGTAATTTTTGCGAATTTATAAATTACTAGAACATGTGATCACACACAGTTGACTAATATGTAACACATCTGGCATGAAGGTGTTGCATATTCATAAAATGTTTAAATCTGTAAATTCGCATGAATGTAGTACATGCGTGACATATTCATGTTTGTGACAAATAGGGTTTAACAGTCCATCTCGAGTCTCTGATTACAATTGAATCAGCTTCGGTAGTGTTATCTGTCAGCATTCACATGTTTATTTCTGTGTTATCAATAAAAGGAACGACAATACATTTTACTTTAATGATCAGATTTTGTTTAAAAGCTTTACTACAGAAGTAGCATATAAATAGCAGCAAAGCAAAGACTGTTACATTATTTTTGTACATGACTATAATTATTTAAATGTGTGACTTTATATTCTTAAGAAGAATGTTTACGTGTTTATGTGATACCGGTCAAACTAAATGACTATGTAACGCAGGCCGGTGCTCTCCAACGGTCACCCGTCCATATATCATCCACGGTAACCGTTGCTTAACCGCGCAACTTTAAACCACGTCGCTTGAGTTAAACCAGCATCGAGGCTGGTTTGAGGCGCTTATGTTTCTACCTCTGCGGTCGTTACAGCTAGTTACAATTTTGTTTAGAGGTAAAAATTGGCATGTTAATTTAATTTTCATAATGTTAGAATAACATAACCTTAAATTTGGTTAAGAAATACAACAAATGTCACACCCGAACAGCACAGAATGGAATGAAAATTATATTTTAACTGGACAGTAAAACTAGTAATGTATGTTTTTGTTTGTTTTTTAATAAAAGTGGAAAAAAATGGTGTTAACCATCTGTGATGTGAGGATAACCAGAGATACATTACATTCATTTAAGAGTTAAATTTTGCTGTGATCCTCTTAGACCTAAAAATGGACAAGATAATCACGTGGTTCATTGTTTGCATATTTCATTACTAAGTTCCTCGGATACTAGTCTTTTAATGTGGCTACGGTACCTTTATGTTGGATTCCTCAGCACACCCATGTAAACATCAAACGGTGACCATCATTCAATGACAGAAGTCAATGCAAGTACACATGGCACTTTTGCTAACATTATATTACATGCACAATGTAATAATTTACAAACTGGGTAAAATCATACACAAAATGTTAAACTAATAAGACTAGGACCAGAAAGGACCCTTGGCATAACACTATGTTCGTGTATTTTCGTCCAGTTATAAGTTTAAGTTGGAAGATGAGTAAATTTAAGATCATTTCTTTTGCATACATTATACATTGATGAGGATTCTTTTATTTTTGCGCAGTCTACAGATAACAGACATTTTCATACGTCTTGAATTTTGCACATTTAATTGTATTCTCTTTTTTACAAATAATTAGATATACAACAAGAGCCGCCAACGCTCTTCTGTTTGAAGTTCCCGCTAAAGCCAAAAATTTTAATAAAGTTCAAGGTCATAGTAATGTCAAAGTCACGTGATGGTGTATCAGTGATATTGTCACACGGAACATTGTGTGTGAATATGAAAATACTAGTACATGTAATTCATCAAGAAACTAGAAGGTTATAAGCAACATTAAGATTTTGCACGACGACAACGACGACGACGCAAACGATGAAATGGCATGACTTAGCATGGCGGATAAAAAGTCAAAATATTATTATCATAACAAAGGACATGAGATGGCTTATTGTGGGACTATCATGATCCGTGCAAGGTAATATTATTTTAACAATGGGTTTGAATAGTATTGCATCACCAATAATTTTTGTTTGAGCTTTTAAAGTAAATTTTGTCTGTTGACTGCTTAGGTCGAAGTTACGGTCCTTTACTGTTAAGTATTTACTGCGATAAAGTTGAATGGATAATGATTCATACCCCCCCCCCCACACACACACACACACACCACTAAAATTTTCTGGATCCGCCCCTGCTTCACTGTTTTGAATCACTTTTTAATAACACTACAACCAGTTTATTTTGACTTTGATTTATGACAACTTTTCAACAACAAAAAACAAACTGTGTTAAGCATTTTTATATACAAGCTTGTCAATATGCATTGTTGCCTCGATAAATTATACACAGTTGAATATAGCAGGTTAACAAACCGCCTCGAAAGACAACAAGATACACCTGTAGTGCAAAATGAATGTATACAAGGTATTTAAGTAGACACAAAGGTGAAGTTCAGAACCAATTAACAAGACGGGTATAAAATATACGTGCATTGTCAATTATTATGAATTGCCTAAACGTCCTTTAAACAGGTTTTCAACGTGAGCGTTCTTCGAGAGATTTGCAAGATAAACACTTAACTACGAAGACAACATGTTATGTACGGAATATGTATGTTATGTGTCTTGTTTGACTTCATCTTGATTTTATTTTTTCCTTAGAAATGGATGTTTTTAAAATAATACGTGCATGATGTTTATATTCAAATTTGTAGTTATGTCATAATAAAACAAATTGTTTTTCCTGAAAATTTATGGTATATGGTCATGTAATCAATGGTCAGTACAGTGTGCAAAATTGCAACATCTATCAGACAACTGAGGTTATATGCTAGAACATAAACTTGGGATCAACTCTAAGTGGGAAATGACTTTTACCCGTAAGCTTTGTCATTTACATTTTAATAACCCAATTTGCAAAGGGCCTTAAACAGCAATTAAGACCTTGTTTTGAAGCAACACTTATACTTTTCTATCTTTAACGTGGACTTGCCACCATGTCAACAATGCTTGGTTAGCGCATGGATTTATGCAGGTATAACGACCGCAGAAGTAGAAATATAAGCACTTCAAACCAGCCTCACTGCTGGGTTAACTCTTTAATGTGGTGATTTACGCGGCTTCTAAAGTTGCGCGGTTAAGCAAGATGACAGTGGTTGTGTACGGAAGGGCGACCGTTTGGAGAGCGCCGGTCTGCGTTACACAGGCAAAGAATAATTTATACTGACTTACAACTTTGCAACAAAGTGAACTACATGTGTACATTACATAAAGGCATGCCATTTTTTTCAGGTCATACCCTTGCGGTGGCTGTTATGACCATTGGTTCATCACCAACACGGATGGTACTCGGCAGCAGGTATGGTGTTGGGGACCATAGGATGACGTCACATCTTGGAATCAGACAATGCCAAAACATCACACTGATGCGTGTTGGTAGCTTGTGTTGAAGTAGATGGTTACTCCTTTGCGTTATTTTTTGTGACTACATGACCATGTAAACCTAATGACATTAATAAATGTCAACAAAACATACAGCAATGTTTCGGCTTATTTATTATATTGACCCAAGTCGCCTAATCGGAACACCTTGGATAATTCACAAATCATCTTTCGGATGTATGTAGGTAGTCGGATCACCTCGGCCATTTCCCTACTTTGGACTACTTTTGTGACAGACGTCAAAACAAAGATGACAGCTCATGACAGCTCATTGAAGTGTATAAACATTGCTTTTCTACATAATGCAATTATAACAGAGTGAGATATTGAGCTACAGAATTGCACAATTACAGCCATCATATGGGGTAGTATCTGATATATGAAACTTTTTTCCAAAACTTGTTGGCAATCACGGCCGGCGTATTTCTTCCCTCAAACAATGTCCATAAAACTTCAATTTGTAGCGGCTTCAAATTTAAGTCATCCAATTTTAATTTACCCAGCACAGCAGACACGAAGCCATTGTTTACATTTTATGTGAACTACATTGTAGTCATATTCTTCTTCCGACTCCGGCGAATAAAACGACCGTGAATACTGTAAGTATCATTAATTATATAAGTAATTATCACATATGTATACCTTTGTCTCATAAATGCGTAACTTCTGCATGCAAAAGCTATCTCTGTGGTAAGAACTCGATAGCCACGTTAAGTTTGTAGAAAAACAGAACGCATATTAATACTTATTTGAAGAAAAGGTTTAATGAAAAAAAAAAACCCATATGAGATGGCATTCTAGACGTATTTGTTTATCAAAATTCCTACATGTTCTTTCTTAGCTCACTGAAAACTACGGAAGCTCTGGAGGGACAATTATTACATATTATTTATTTGCATTATTCGAGAGTTTGCGCCTTTATGAACAACACGTATAGTTGTTTATAGTTTATCAAGGGAATGGAATAATGTACTGGTTATAAGGATCTGTTTCACCAAAAGAAAATGACCCAGAGTCATGAAACTTTCTAGGAATGTTGGCCAGTATGTGTAGGTGTACACCTGGGGTTTCGCGTTTAGTAACGACATAGTCATTGCCCTTGACTTAGTCAAATTCTCTGTATTAACAGAGGTATTGCCCTTTACTTAGTTAAAATCAGAATTTTTCAACTTGTGTGTATAGCATGGGTAGATAATCACCTTAGGTTTTGTGTTTGAATTCATATAGTACTGACAGGGTGGGGGCATCTGTGTCCCACGAACACATCTGGTTGGCATCAATTGCTTTAAGGTGGGTAAAAGGTCATATGGCACTATATATGTAGAACATTTTCATGTCCACTCGGTAATTCCATTGACGGATTTCAATGACATTTCACAAAGATATTCACCACATTGAGACGAGGAGCAGAGCGCATGACTTGTACACCCCCTACTTAAGGTCAAGGTCACATTTAGGAGTCAATAGTCATAAAATATCACTGTATGTCCCATCCCTTGATGGATTATAATGAAACTTCAGTTTCACCACTTGTAATGCGACGATGTGTACATTTCGTGTTTTGCACCCCTGCGTAAAGGTCAATGTGGCATTTAGTGGCCAAAGGTCATATAACATTGTATGTGTATAGTAATTCGTGTTCGCTCACAGAACTGGATTGTGTTGAACCCTATCTGTCACACATACGAATATATCACACGTGTGCTAAATCCCTACGAATTTGTCACACAAAGGGTTGCGATTTTACCCCTTCGAATTCTTCACTTACATGAGCAACGAATATGTAACATGTGAGTGACAAATTCGCACGTATTTGTCACTTTTGTGTGACAAATGCGTACGTATTTATCACACGTGTAATATATTCGTATGTGTGATAAATCCGACCAATAACTTGAGAACGCATGGGCCCAGGAACTCCAAACTTGGACTGGGGATTGCCCATCGCCAGTAGATGGCCCCTATTGATTTTAGGGGTCACAAGGTCAAGGTCACAGTGACCTTGAATGTGAAAACCTTGTCCGATCAATAACTTTAGAACGCATAGGCCCAGGAACTCCAAACTTGGTGTGGGGATTGCCCATCGCCAGTAGATGACCCCTATTGATTTTGGGGTCACCAGGTAAAAGGTCAAGGTCACGGTGACCTTGTCCGATCAATAACTTGTGAATGCATAGACTCAGGAACCCCAAACTTGGTGTGCAGATTGGCCATGGCCAGTAGATGACCCCTATTGATTTTGGGGTCACCAGGTCAAAGGTCACAGTTACCTTGAAGGTCAAAACGTTGTTCATACTGTCAAAGCGATCTTTGGGGGGGGGGGGGGGGGGGGCATACGTGTTTGACAAACACATCGTGTTTACATAATTTTGAGGGGGTATATATATATATTTATAAGCACTGACCAATTAAAAGACCACGATTATACACCGTAGCTTTCTTTTTAACTTTAACGGGTATTATAAAACTTGTGGGGTACACATAATTAAGCCAAAGTATTTTATATACATTTAGGAATTAAAAAGCAACATGCCATTTATACATTTTATTTTTTAACAGAGTGAAAATGAACAATAACATAACAACTCACTAACAACTGTTAACTAGAAAACATAAAATATACATCCTTAAACATTACAAGAAAATAAACACCATAAGCACCATAAAATATGAAAGTATATTGCTACATGCAACCGCCAAGGTTTAATTTGTTGACGAATATGGCAATTTTTTTGAATTCCTTGTAAAAAATATTAAGACAAATGTTTTGACAAAGTTTCATAAAGTGCGGGGCTAAAACTACATCTATTAAAAACAAAAAATAAAAAATAAACTATCTTGAGATTAAATAAAACAAAGAATCGAGATTTGTTAATATGCCTTTAAAAATAGTCCTTTTCAATTTTCAAATCATAACTATCTCGAAACTTAGGTCACAACAGCTTATTAGAATTGTTATACTCCTGTAGTTGTCTGTGTCTTTTATATCCCCTTTGTTGTTATATAATGGAATAATGACACGTTTACTCCACTGATGTGTGTTGGGCCAGATGTAAGCTGACTGCTTAACGATGATACTGTTACTGTCACCTTTTTAGATATAAGAGTGGTGCCACAAAGGGAATCTATTTCTACATGGTATGTTCCAGCTTCATTTGTGAGCAACAAACAATGATTTTGTCCACTATTCACAATGCAATTGTTCTTTAACCATCTATGCACACAGCCCTGGTTGTGATATATGCTACATACACCTAAGAGCAAAAAGTCAGGATCATCTTCTTCAAAGCCATGGATTAAGTCTGGACCAAGGACTGTGTCTGTATCTGTTGTGTGTGGAAGAACACATGCAAATGACATTACCCTGAATCCATAATCAAATATATTAAAATCAGACTCCATTTCTGGTAGATTACACATTGAAAAACATGTGTTGTATGAGCTGCATGACAAGGTACCAGTCGAACTTGAGTAGACGGACTGTGTGTTTTTTTCATACTTGATATTTATAGTGCCCACTGGTTTATTATTGACCAAATATTATTTTTGTGGGTGTGACACAAATGTTTGTCCTTTAGATTCATTTTCATTATCCTGTGGTGTCTCCAACACTTTGGTTCTTAAATAAAGATGACACTCATGACTGTGATGGGTACAGCCCATTAGATGTCAGATACTCTAGGAACAAGGTTCACCATTTAAATTCGTAAACTGTGAGACCTCTTCACCTCTGGAGTCAGTGAGTGTAACTGACATGGAGCTTAGTTCACCGAAGTAACTTTTGCCATCCTTAAAAAACATTTTTTTCCCTTGTTCAATGATTTGTTTAACAGTTATTTGTTGTTCAGCTTTACAGGTTATCGTTCTATTTCCTCCACCTTTTGCATTTGTTACTACACGGAATGCTTTTCTGTTGTAATGTTGCCATCCGATATATTCGGCTCGTCGACCACGCCCACGGCCACTTGTTACAAGGGGTTCAACACGTCCCTGAAAAAGGAGAAATGCAACCTTAAAATCTGAACATGATTACATGTAAGCAAAAACAAAACCTATTATGCAAATAAAGATTGTCTGTTGACATGACTTGTGTAAACGAAAGGCATTTATCATCATAGTTATAACTTAATACTTATTTGTTATTACTTATTATTTATAACTTATTAGTTATAACTAAATACTTATTTGTTATAACTTATTACTTAATACTTATTAATTATTACTTATTTGTTATTACTTATTATTTAATACTTATTATTTATTACTTAATACATGCATATTAACTTGAAAAAAAGGTATTCCCCAGACTAGAAATGCGCTATAAAATTACCCAAGGGGAATAATCTAAGAACTGAACAGATGTTCTGCACTCGGTAATGATGTGATAAGCATTCATACACATGTACCAAGTTTCAAGTCAATATGACTAAGAATGACAACATTATGTCACAGACAAGATTTGCACTATAAAATTCAATCAAGGGGAATCATTCAAAAACTAAACAAGCTAGAGTTATGGTTCTTGTGCACTGCACTCCGTAATGATGTGATCAACATGCATACAATGTTTGAAAAGTTGAAATGATTTTATGAAATAATAAGAAAGTAATAGGCATTACATTATAATGCGACAAGAATTGCACTTTTAAAATCAATTAAGGGGAATAAATAAACAAGAGGACTCTGAGGGTCCTCACCTGATCATGAGTATTATTTGGTCAAGGCAAACATTCTGACTAAGTTTCATTAAAATTGGATAGAAACTGAAGATTTGACATGGTGCACTATTTTTTTTTTGACCCAAGGGACCTAGAAAAGAACTAGCTTAGATTTTGTCAAGATTAACATTCTGACCAAGTTTCATTGAAATTGGGTCGCAACTGTGGCCTCTAGAGTCTTCACAAGCCAATTGTTGACAACGGACGACGAGCGACAGAGGACGGACATTGACTGGCCACAATAGCTCACCTTGACTACTTTGTTCTCAGGTGAGCTAAAAAAAACCAAACAAGCTAGAGTTATGGTTCTTGTGCACTGCACTCCGTAATGATGTGATCAACATGCATACAATGTTTGTAAAGTTGAAATGATTTCATGAAATAATAAGAAAGTAATAGGCATTACATTATAATGCGACACGACGGGACGGGACAGGACAGGATGGGACGCGACGAACGTGAATCCAATATACCCTCTGGATAGTATCTGCAGATATAAAAATATTACCTTTTTAATTCTAGTAGAAGCTCTTTTGGACATGATGCTTCCAGCCAATTCCTTGATTTTTTTCTTTCTCTCTTCTTTTTCCTGAAAATGCACAAATGTAATCCATTGTTAATAAGTCAGATGTATGTATTGTATTGCACATTTGCATTAAGAAAATCTATTAATAACAACCATTGTCATAGACAATATATCCCCCGCCCAAGGGGGTTTGCTTGTTAAATTTGTATACAAGACTAGAACTCCACAAGTCGGATGTATCGCCTGAAAACAACCCTGCCATTCGAAAAACAAAAGGACAATAAATAAATGAATCTGTATATTCATGTGTTGTTTACAGTACTGAAAATTACGAAATTGACAATTTTCCCGTTTCCACTCCGTTTCGTTTCTGTTTCAGTTGGAAGCGTTCGCCGCTCCGTTTCCATTCCGCTTCCGTTGCGTTTCCATTTCGTTTTATTCGCTCCCAGCTCTGCATTTCAAACGCTTCCAGCGTTTCTATCGTTTCTTCCGTTTCTATCGTTTCAATCGTTCCATTTCGCTCCGTTGCGATTTTGATTAAAAAAGTTCGTTTAATAAATTTCTTAATGCAAAGTACTTCCGGTGTGTTTGCAAAATGACGAAAGAAGTAAACATTCTGGAGAGAGGCAAAAGTCTTCCATTACATATAAAGGAATCGGCAATAGATTGTTTGCGACGACGGATATGCAGTGTCAGCCACCGGAGGGAAATTGCAGACACATAACTATCCTCCTGAATCAGCCGAAACAACAGGAAACTGCGGTTTAGTTAATATTAGGCTAATCACGATAAAATGTTTCGCTACTAACCTGCTTTACGTTGAAAAACCCAAATTTCAATAATAAAACACCAGGTAAAGATTCGGAGAGTGCATACATTTCCCATCTAGACTGACCAACAAAAACGTTGAACACGTTTTGTATTGTTGTCATTCATTTTCGCGATATATATCCAAACACTGATGCTAAAAAATGAAATAGTTCACAAACACAATTGCAGCTTTGTCACAATTTTGTTGTCCAAACACTGAATCACCGAAGATAGTCAAATAAAACACAAAGTAAAATTACAGCTTTCTAAACCGTTTAAGAAGAAATATTACTTTTTGATCCAAACATAGAACGAAACAAATATTGTGGCAATTTAATAATTTCGCACGACTTTTTCGAAGTTTTAATAATTTAACGAGAAATCTCGCGTTGATTTTTTTTTTGGATATAAGTTAATTTGACGAATTTGTCATGATGACGTTATTTTAACACCTTTACCCAAAGTCCTTACCTGACCTACTTGTCTTCGCCAGATGCCATATCCCGGAATAAACCAGAAATAACTGTCAAATATGGTCCACACACATCCAGTATCCTAAAAAGTAACGTCCTTTGTGATGTGTTTATCCGCAAAAAAAAAAAAAAAAAAAGCGTAATGGTGATACGATCTTAGAATTTGGACGACGACACACACTATTTTGGCAAATTGTGGCATTTGCCCCTTGGATAATTGCCCCCCCGGACGTTTGCCCCCCCCCCCCCCCCCCTGTAAGTGCAGACCGGACGTTTGCCCCCCCCCCCCCCCGTCCCTGTAAGTGCAGACCGAACGTTTGCACCCCACCCCAAGCCCTGTAAGTGCAGACCGGACGTTTGCCCCCCACCCCCACTGCCAAAATGAAAAGGCGAGTGTTTGCCCCCTTCCATATTTGTTATATGGCGGACTTTAGTTTTAACGTTTCGCTGACAGTAACGTGTAATAACCAAGAATTTTAGGAAAGTATTACTCACTACAGTCGCATTTCATCGTTAACATGATAATCTCATATAAACATGAACAAATGCTGTTTTTTTCCGAAAACAGGCACATAAAAAGTCGCATAAAACAAACAACTTTATAAGAAAACAAGTGTGTGTTATTTTTGTATTCGGTTTGCTCATATTAGCACTTATTAACGGCTATTAAATACATTGTAAACGCACTTCAAACATGGAGTAGCTAATTAAATCACTGTGATTTTAATTTCTCCAAGGTTGTTACAAAATAAATGCGGTGTTATTTCTTTTTGGCGCGGCGGGCTCTCTGGCTAACACTGCAACATCAAAGAAAATTCTGGGAAACAATCGCCAGTCACAACCATTTGAAGTCGCCGAAAAGAAAAAAAATCGTTTCAAATTGACCGACCAATTATTTCCCTCAATACTGTTTAACAGGGGGGGGGGGGGGGGGGAGGGGGACTGTACTATGTAGTAATGTTTCAGAACGCGTATCCTTTTACTTATATAAATGTCCTAACTTCTTTTGTCCATCGAATGATCATAAACTTTTTTATAAAGGAACTTTTTATTTTATATTTAAGGTATGGATTAACTATAAAATAATAGGCGAGCCATTGAAATAATACATTTGGAATAAACACGAGATGAAATTATATATTAGACTGCTTCCTTTAAGTGTCTTCTCTTCATAACATTATTTACAAAGATAAACGACAAGTTATGTAGTATTTACTATAAGAAATCCCCCATCCTCGTTTCCTCTTCCTCAACGAAAAAAGAGTGGCGTGGGGGAAAGGGTGCATCGTTGTGGGTACTGCTAGATATAGCGTTAGGTCCTTTTATGAGCCAAAAAAGATTTTGTAGACCTTAGTGTTTTGTTGTTTTTGTTGTCCTTGCGTAAGTCAATGCATATTGCTCTTCAAAAGGTGAAGGTCATAAATCACACGACTGCAATATGGTGACATTTTTTAAACACAGCTGCATAGCGGATGCATGTGTTCTTACAAAGGGGAAAAGACGCCAAAACAAGGTCGCACTTCCTGTCCACTAGACAAACAAGGTGTCATAAATCTGCCAATTAGCTTTATTAGTTGAGTGTCCGCTCATGTCTTTAAATTGGGGATTTAATTAGAGTAATACTTTATGAAGGTATGAAATGAACCCATGCGCATGGAGAAACATAATATGAATTTACAAAACGATATACTTTAAATTAATACATTTCTATCCATAAATGGGTACAAAAATTAAGTTCCCGGTTGGGCCCACTCTAGACCACAATTTGGCATAGAACATTTAAGCCATGAATGGGAAAATGGCGGGATCATGAAATAAGCCGTAGCCAGGCGTGTAGACCTTCATTCAAATAGTTGCAAGTCAAGTAAAGTCAAAAGTTTTATGCAGATTTTTTATCGCGGTTCCGATTAATCATATATACATAATAGCGCATTATGGGAACTATGCATTTAGATATGGGAATTTTGATACCAATGTCCAAATTTACACCATTCTTCATTATAAGATGTATAACAATTAAGATTAGAAGCGTAAGAAACTTTGCTTCACAAAGAGGCCAGATAAAATAAACTACATATCCATACCCCTGTAACTAAAGAAATGATGATGCTGATGACGGTGATGCTGCTACTGCTGCTTCTGCCGATAATGATGACGGTGATACCGATGTTGTTTATGATTATGATAAAAATGGTAATAACGGTTACGGTGATGTTGATGCTCATGACGATTATGATGTAGATCGTGACGGCGGTGATGCAGCTACTGCTGATGATGATGATTAGTGGCGATTATACAGGTAATATGGGATCATGATTGATGATCATGTGAATTTAATGGCGGTAATGATGATTATTTCTTTGATATTTATCATGTAAATGGACGTGATATAAGTTCGTTTTTACTACAATTGTTTTTCATTTAACTGTCATCGATGATTGTATACGTGCACTATTTGGAAATCTATCGATATTCAGACGTTAAACATTAGAATCATACCAGTCGTTGGCTCTGAATGCCGGGGAGGATGTAATTGGTTCTTGATTGCGTTACACCTTGCAATTATGCATAGCATTGTTTGTTTGTTTTATGTTTAGTTGTTTAATGTTTTTGTGTTATATGAGATATTTACCTTCTTTTGGTTAACGTTTAATTTTATTAAGTAGCTTTAATTTGTATCACGCAACGCATTCTTTGTAAATGACAAATACTGTAAAGGCATCTCGGAAGGAATGTGGTATCCCACTGAGCCAGGCCCCCACATGCTATGACCGGACCTGCTAATTGCTGGTCATCACTGCAGGGAGTCTTTAGCCAACATAGTACTAATCTGTCACAGTAAAACCTTTGATGGGTTAATGCAAAACTAAATTACCTGCTAGTATGGATGTGAGACAGTAGGCTAGTTTTACACAAAGCCACAAACATTATTGTTAGTGATAATGTGGGTTGTTTACTGTATGATCCCTTACATATTCTTTACTGCATTAAATACTAGGTGTCAATTTTGTAACTGCTTGATTATGTATTTATTTCATAGTTAAATATTTGATTTTGAAAATACATGAGAGATACAAGTTTTAGTATTCAAAATGACTTGAAATGAGTCTGAAGGACATTATTCTGACAATGAATGATTTTTAAATTGCTTTTGTTAGAAACGTTTCGTTACATTTTACAAATCAAAATAAAATATAACTTAAAATAGATATGAGAACTAAAATAATGAAAGAAAACAAAAAAAGATTTATCTTTGTTTGTTTTCTTTCATTCTTTTAGTTCTCATATCTATTTTATATGTATGTATGTATATACATGTATATATGTTTCCTTTACAAAAGGAAAGGGGGGGGGGGGGGGGGGGGTCACTTATAATAGGGTTTTGAGATGCCTTTAAACAGTAGTTAAAATATCAGTTTCGACAGAAAGGCAATTTTATAGTTAAATTGTGTGTTTTATCGTGCGGAGTGATTTTTAGTGCAGTTTCTGTTTTGACAATACACGATGACTTGGACAACTTGTGCGGTTTCGGAACTGTAATGAACGAGTTTGATTTTATACGATTTTTTGATAATAATAAAGATTTTTTTGTTATTTCTTTCTGCAGATAACACATAGTAGCGCGTTTATGTTGATAAATTGAAGCCAGTTATTGTGTTCGTTTAAATTTATTTCGTACAAAGAAACGGTTGGAATGTTACTATAAATAATTGGGTGACCTAGAAACGTTTGAAGCGGTAGTGAAAATAACTCTTCCGTTACTATCATTCCGATTTTTGCGTTTCTACCGTTTCTAGCGTTCCAAACGCTCCGGTTATACCGCTTATACCGTTTACACCGTTTCAAGCGTTTGTAGCGCTCCGTTGCATTTCCATTTCGATAGCATTCCGTTTCCGTTTCAACAGGAAACGAAAAACGTTTCATTTCCATTTCCACTCCGTTCCGTTTGTCAATTTCATGATTTTCAGTACTGTATATCTCAGGTCTTATTTTACCAAATATGAAATCCGTAACCCAAGATGCCTCTGTAGTACGTACGCGATGCATACAGGCATAGTCTTACTACGTTTTGTAAATAAAAGGAAAGAACATTACAAACCTTCTCGTCACTCATCTTCGTTCCGGTTGCCACTATCAAAGAAAGAGCGGGAAATATCATATATGGAATGTGAAATATAAGTTATAAATAATAAGTAATAAGTTATAAATTAAAAATTATAAGTTATAAGTAATAAATAATAAAATATAAGAAATAAATAATAAATGTCCCTCCAGGATTCGTAGAAAACAGTTAAGTTACACTGGCAGTATAATTAATTGAGACTTACAACAACAGAAAAAAATGGACTGAGACTTACTCACAATAATGAATCCTGCGTGTTGAAGTTCGTTCTTATAAATAAACGTACCGTTTTAACAGTGAAAATTGATCATGTCCTGGAGGTTACTTTGGCATTCTTTAATGAGAAGATAATCTCCAATGATTTTAAACAAACAAATCCATAATTTTAACTGTGCTTGAGGAAAGCATGCTCATTCATACCCTTCAATCGTGATAGGTAATATTTTAAAATTATAATAGTTTTGTTTCCTGGATTTATAAGTTAATACTGCCCGCGTCATTAGCTAAATCTACGCTAAATTGATGGACGTTGTGGAAAACATACGTGGTTTATTGTTCTCTTCGAAAACGTTCGCTTCTCGTAAAAAGCGGTAAGAAATTGATAGCAAATTTACGAGTTGACTCACTTTATGCCATTTATTAAGTGTTATGAAACCAGTTATATAAATATAATTGAGCACGATAAAAAGCGTGAACGGGGAATAACAAAATTGTTTGCAACAATAGTTAACTATTTAGCCATGTCACGTACACTTAAGCTTAAAAATACTGAGCTTTTAAAGTAAATTGTGTCTGTTGACTGCTTAGTTCGAAATTAGGGACCCTTACTCTGTATATATAGTATTTACAGCGATAAAGTTAAATGGGTATTGATTCATACCACGCCTCCCCCACCCTCACTAACATTTTCTGGATCCGCCCCCCCCCCCCCACCGCTTCACTGTATAAAAATAAAAAGCCGTGAACACTTTGCGAGGATCCTCGACATCCAATCACTTTTTTATGACCTTTCTAGCAATTTAATTCAACTTTGATTTATGACAAATTTTCAACAATAAAAAGCAAACTGGGTTAAACATCTTTCTTATATAAGCTTGTCAATATGCGTGGTTGCCTCGATAAATTATACACAGTTGAATATAGCAGGTTAACAAACTGCCTCGAAAGATAACAAGATAACAAGATAAACCTGTAATGCAAAAGGAATGTATAAAAGGTATTTAAGTAGACACAAAGATGATGTTTAGAATCAATTACCAAGACGGGAATAAAAATACGTGCATTGTCAAGTATTATGCATTACCTAAACGTACTTTAAACAGGTTTTTCAACGTCTCCGAGAGATCTGCAAGATAAACACTTAACTATGAAGACAACATGTTATTACGGATTATGTATGTCATGTGTCTCGTTTGACTTCATCTTCAGTTTATTTTTTCCGCAGATATGGATGTTTTCAAAATAATACATACATGATCTTTATGTTCAAATCTACTTGGTTTTCCTGAAAATTTATGATATATGGTTATGGAATCAATGGTCAGTACAGTGTGCAAAATTGCCGACATCTATCAGACAACTGAGGTTTTTTGCTGGAACATGAATTTGGGATCAACTCTAAGTGGGGAATGACTGTCCACAATGCTTGGTTAGCGCATGGATTTATGCAGGTATAACGACCGCAGAGGTTGAATATAAGCACTTAAAACCAGACTCGCTGCTGGGTTAACTCTTTAATGTGGTGGTTTTCGCGGCTTCCAAAGTTGCGCGGTTAAGCAACGGTGACTGTGGTTGGTGACCGTTTGAAGAGCGCCAGCCTGCGTTATACAGGCAAAGAATAATTTATACTGATTTACAACTTTACCACAAAGTGAACTACGTTTGCCTATATTTAGTTGTAACTCATACCATGGTTTGTAAAAACATGTATATACTTGGCAATAAAATAAGTTTAAACTAAAAACAAAGTGAACTACATGTGTACATTACATAAAGGCATGTTATTTTTTTTAGGTCATACCCTTGCGGTGGCTGTTATGACCAACACGGACGGTACTCGGAAGCAGGTATGGCGTTGGGGACCACAGGATGACGTCACATCCAGATATTAAGTGAGATAATTGAGCTACAGAATCGCACACTTGCAGCCAACATATGGGGTAGTATCTGATATATCAAACTTTTTCCAAAGCTTGTTGGCAACAAGGCCGGCGTATTTCTCCCGTGAAAGTTCAATTTGTAGCGGCTTCAAATTTAAATCATGCAATCTTAATTTACCACACGCGGCAGACACACAGCTCTCAAACGATGCCATTTTATACATTTTAAATGTATACATTTTATGCGAACTACATTTTAGGCATATTCTTCTTCCGACTTCCGGCAATAAAACGAACTTGATTTCTGTAAGTATCATTACACCAGATACATCCGAGGGATGATTGTCCCGAGGACGGAATTGCCCGAGGAATTTCAATTGCAAAGTCGCCTACTTGTAACTATTCTTACTTCTAAGCCATGTAAAAAAAACGAATTCTAAAAGAAAGCAGTCAAAAACATTTTTTTAAGTGATGCGCGTTGTAAAGCCGACACGTTTGGCCAGTTTTGAACTTTAGCGGATAAACAAGGTATACTTTCGCTGAACCACAAGGAATAATGGATTCAAACATAGCACCTGACGATTAGATAATATGTGAGCATGCTGCCATTCAAAGGAGTGTGTTGTCTGTACTGGGATCGAGAATGTCTCCCTATACCGCACGCGCCTGACCGTGCGGAAAAAGGTAATATGCATATATACTCGGATATTAAACAGTGCACTTATTGGCTCGACAGTGACGCAAACAATTAAATAAATGTGAATAGCACCGTCAGAATCTACGGTTAATATTCTGTTATCTCTACTTCGTTCTTATGAATACATTTATGAAGCATTTGATTGCCCCCGTATCTAAATCGGAAATTTAAATCTAAATAACCCAAATTTAGCCAGTGAAATGATCGCAATTTGTAAACAGGAGGAGTCGCAGCATTCGGAACTCCTCGGGTAATTCCGTCATCAGGACAATCATCCCTCGGATGTATCCGGTGCATGATACTTAATGAAATCACGATCGTTTTGTTCGCCGGAAGTCGGAAGAAGAATATGCCTAAATGTAGTTCGCACAAAACATGAACAATAGCATCGCTTGACAGCTGCATGTCTGCTGCGCTGGGTAACTTAAACCTGGATGATTTAAAATTGAAGCCGCCACAAATTGAAGTTTTACAGGCTTCATACTGTAATGAGCTGTCATCCGAGCTGCCATCTTTGTTTTGACGTCTGTCACAAAAGCAATCCCATTTAGGGTAATGGCCGAGGTGATCCCACTACCTACATGCATCCGATTGCAAACTCCGCACAGGGTTTACGACATCGCTACGCTCGCTTAAAACCACTGCCATCATACAAAATCACGTGACGATAGTCAGATCCATTGATTGTTTACATTGAACCGGTGTAACACTGAAATTTCGCCCTCGGCGAAAGGACGGAAATGGCCGAGTTGTTACGATTGTAGTGATAAATACATTCTTTTCTTTTCTTTATCGTTAGAATTTGTTTTTTCATCCATTATTAGTCGTTTTTCTAACATACACATCCATTCCGATTGTCATTTCACTGAACAAAAATTAAAAGAAAAAAAATCAAATCCTTCCAGATCTGGAAGGATTTCTGTGTGGTGGCAGAGATTCTCCTTACTGAAAGGGGGAGATCACTGCGTTGGAGATTGATCCGATTGATGATTCGTGAATTATCCGAGGTGTTCCGATTAGAGTCGCAGGTTGGTGCAAGCATCTTGACATTGACAAAAAGTGTTGTTGTTTTTAATTTCATTTTAAGAGTAGCGTCTATGTAGCGCGCATTTTCATTAGACCACTGGTTGCTGTTAATATTCATGAAAACGAATTTGTATTAGCCTAATATCCTATGGTCACCAAGAAGCAGAACGGTATGGTTGAATGTGACTTCCGACGATGGACAAGGACGCAACAAGTTAAATAAATGTGAAGGGCAGATCCTTGTGTCATGAATAAATACTTAAATGTGCTCAGGTCGCATAAGGTTTATTGTATTGATCAACTGGCAAATAAATCGTGTCAAAAACGACATTTGCAAGACTTATACAGACAGGCACCTTTCATATTGACTTCGGTCAGCTGGCAAGATGTCCCGAGCTTGATATTGTTATGGATCTAAAACTTTAAATCCTAAACAGAAAGTATTGTTTATATAATAAGGATAATTAGAACGAAATTTAAACTCTAGAATGAAGTAGTAAGGTTTTGTCCCGTATTTGATACGTACACAGTGGCTTCAAAACATGTTGATTTGTCAATAGCTGTCACGTGTGCATGAATATCTGTTGATTTTGAGCGACATGTATCCGTTGACTTATCAATGGCTCTGCGCAAAACAAAATGTCGTCATATAACGTAAACAAATTCAAAATTTAGCAAAAAGATTTTCTACAGTCTGTTTATTTTTATTAAGAGAACACATACAAACATCAATTTGCAATCTTTTATTGATGCATCCTTTTTATTTTTTATTTCAAAGTCTGATATGTTTGTTGTTGTTGTTGTTGTTTAGTTCAAATCGCAAGAAACATTTTTGTCCATTATAGGTGGTATCCGACAGTTTGAAGAAAGACTCTTTTCATTAAACAACCAAATAAATTATTGTTACCTGAACAGATCTCGCGAAATGTTGTTTATTATTGTCCTACACCTGTGTGAAAAGTGAACATAACGTCACAATCGTCATAACAAAAATGCATTTCTTATCTGAGCTAGGCTGCACAGTTAGATATTTTTAAAACTAACAAAACCACGTGACCACTTATGTTTTAGCTCAACCACGTCATCGGCTCTGTTGTCGGTGTATGTTTTAGCAGGAATCCTAATTGTTATTTCCAGATTTAATAAGATGATTATAAGTGTTGATTAGTGATTTTTACTACACTTAAATTGAGATATTGGTGAAAATACTTTAGGCTTAGACTAAAGTATGATTTTTCTGCAGAAATTATGCAGTCAGATATTTTTACATTATACATATATTTGACATTGGCAAACTGTCGGTAACCACCTTTAAGCTATGACGTCATTTAAGATGCGACAGTTGGGCTATATATTTAATGAAGGTAAACACATTCTAAAAGGAACATTGTTAATGTCGCTTTTATGTAAATTCGTTGGTTTTAAAATATAAGTTATGTTTCGGTCTATATTAAGAATTTATTGTTATACCGATCCTCGCCACTAATAATTCTTAATAATATTCCACTCTGGCTTGTTTTACATTACAAGAGCTTTCTCGCCGACGTAAACTTTATTTTTGCACACACTTCTCATAAGCCCAGCACGAATGATTTACCCTGTTGCATACTATACAATCAAAACACGATTAGAATAACGCGGAACAGCTGAAAGCAATGTTAGCAAACTCCATTTAATACCGACACTCGAGAAGCATGTACATACATCCACTTGGTCATATAAGCCTAGTTTCAAGTCGAATGAGTTGTCTTGCTGCATCCAATATTTTCCTTTTACGTAAGCTATCATCGTTGGTATATTTCTTAAATCATCAAGATTTTGTAGACAAATATTTGTGAGTTTAATACAGTATTTCCATTTTTCCTTTTTCTAGCAAACTATGTACTTTTTTCTACAAAATGGTGGATCACAATAAATAAATAAGATCCTTTATTTTCAGGAAAAAGTACGCACAGTGTAAATAACAAGGCGTGATAAGTCTCCGAACAAATCCTTTACAAGTCCAGTGGGACAGGTTGAACATCAATGCAGTAACTAACGTTAGTCCATGTTATTACAACAATTTGTTGACATTTATGTGAAGCTTAAAATGAAAACATCGTCTTTACTTATGAACTTCGCGTTTTTACGTTGGTGCATGTTCATTGTAAGTTCATGGCAGAAAGTGAATGAATGATTTTTTGTTTATTTACTTTTATTAACTTTTAACTTAGGTTTTGTTGTTCGAAATGGCCTATTATTTAAAAATCCGATGGCTCTAACAAGGCAACGAACTCTTTTTAAGTATATTCATTGCTGATTTCTATGTAATAATTCAATGAAAATCCTAACACTTTTTAAATTCTATTTCTATTCGGCATAAATATTCATCAGATTGTTTAACCATTTATGGAAAGTGGCCACACGCTGGCGTCGAAGTTTTTTTTATTGATAGAAAGGGCCGTCATGTTTGTGTGTTGTTGTTGTTTGTTTTGTTTTTTGTTGCTTTGTTTAGATTTTTATGGATCAAAATTCGTTGAATAATCTTGATAGAGGGTCGCCCAGTGAACATGTATACCAAATATCAAGGCATTAGCTTTTGTAGTTTTTGAAAGGATGATTTTCCAAGTTCTCTTATATAACCATATATAGAAAATGTACAAATTTTCGTCCCCTCTGTCTGTTAAAGCTTTTGAAGACGCTTAGTTTGAATTGGGTTCAATGGAGATGTTGTTTAATATATGTTGACGGAGACGTGACGCCAGGCGATCACAAAAGCTCACACTTGGCATAAACTCAGGAGAGCTAAAATAACTTTTACCATATTATGACATGCGCACGATATATTTTAGGAAGTTGGGCCTAAGATCAGCTAAAAGTGTCGTGACGCTTTTGACTCTGCCAACTTAAAAATGCCTTGTGGGCAGCATGTTCGCATGATTTTGATGACCTGGGGTAAAATGTTTCATTATTGATTGTGTTTGAAAAAAGGTTTTGCTATTCTAGAGAAACTTATGCAACGTGCAAATTTGACCAACTGTGACCTAGTTGCTTAAATGTCATTCATATTAATCCTGTGCCAAGTGGTCGTTTTACTTTGAATTGAATATATATATATATATATATATGTGCACTCTAAGCCACAGTAAGTAACTAGATCATTTTCCAAGGTCCGAGAAGAACTTTTCTCACTTTTTTTGGACAGAAACAATGGTCAAACGAGAAGGAGAGTGCTCTATGAGAACACTGATATTCAGATAAAACAGAACAAAAACGTTGAGATCAGGAAAGCACAGAAGTATTATCCTGTGCTTCAAGGCAGAGCAGAACCCGTTATTCGGACAAAAATAAGGAAAATCAAATTAGAACAATACAAAAAATAAACTGATTTCACTCACTGTTAGATAAGGGAATTTTTTAAGAATGAAGCCATTGATTTATGGCTGTAAGGTCATGAAAATTTTCTGTGTCAAAATGCAATAGAAATTGATGAATGCGTTGGACTTTGCAAAGACACGTGTTTTTGAAATTATATATGACTTTCACTGTTTAGTTTTCCCAGAACGAGTTACACGTTCCTTGGAAGTTAACAAGAATAAAAAATCTATCGCTGACTATCTGTCTTAGCAGCTCTTTTTGAATAATGTAGCAGTGATAAGTACCAACATTGAAAACATTTTTTTCATAATAACAACATTTCGTAGAAGATGATCACGTTTCTTAGAAAAGAATCCACACAAAAAAACGTCGAAAAGTTTAATTTCAATAGTAGTTAAGCTATAGTCTTGAAACTTTATAGGGAGATTGACCATGACCTGTAAATGACCCCCATGATTTTGAGGTCACTATATTAAATGTCTAGGTCACATAATACATTATAGGGTGCCTGGTTGTGACCAGCAGAAGACACATTTGAATGTTCAGGTCACTTGGTCAAAAGTCAAGGTCATAAGTGCATTCTTGCATATACAGATATTTTATGCTCTCATTTTGCGACAAATGTTAGGCATGGGACATCCGTGTCATATGGACACATTTCTAGTTCATCAAACGAGATTCGCAAAGGTTGTATTTGTACCTGCCAATGCCCCAGCATTGACTAATGGACCAGTCTGGGTGCTAGTTGTACAGTCTGATCTGAACCACACTGTTTGCTATTCGACAGTAATCATTGTATATCTTTTACGAACAGCATGGTCCATCTCAAGAGCAGTCTGATTTGAATCAATGCAGTTTGCTGTTGCCTAATGATTGCTTTTTGTACAAGAGACCTTATGTTTAAACATTATTTTCATACTTTTTCAGTTTTTTTGTGTGTCATTGTTTTAAGGTCTGCATACACAGTCAATTCCATCGAAGCATTATTAGATTCACGAAGTTACTTAAAAATACTGATATTTTTGTACGTTTAGCTATGTTGATCATAGGGTCATCAGCGTCTACAGCTTCGTTGGCGACGGCGTGCAAATACTTTAAAATAAAAGCCGTAACTTTGCTATTAATTATCGGATCATCATCAAACTTTTAGAAAATATCATAAATGGCAAGTGTTTCAAATTGCGCATAATTTATTAACCTTGACTTTCATGGTGACCTTCAAAAAAGACAAGCGTTTTGGCCTTAGGGCTATTGTTTCACCTAAAAAATGACATAGACACTTATAAAGAGGATTTTTTAAAATTACTTTTGCAAAGTAACAACAGTTATTCCTCTACAACTTTTACATATTATTTAGTTCAACAATTATATAATTTTTAGCCATTTTTATATATTTTCGCGAAGAAAAAAAAAGAGTAAAACTGCGCTACTGTGGACATTGTTTTACTCTTTTTAACTATCAATTGTTAACACTCTGGAGGCCACCTTTTCGGATCAATCTAGATGGAACTAGGTCAGACTGTTTATTGTTTTTTGTGTAGAGATATAGATATTTTGTTTCTGGATTTATAATAAAATATTTGTCAGGTTTAAATCTGGGACATAGTGGGTTGGGGCAATAATAGATCACTAAGTCAAATACTATAAAAAGAACACTTGCTAATACTAAGGTGGTCACATTCTGTATGTAAAGGTTTTTTTCTTATGTTCAGAAATTAAATAACCCAAGGTCAGTAAATAAACCTATCTATTACCATCCCTCCCAAACTAGACCTTCTGTACCCTGCAATCCATACAAGGATTTTATTTCCTAACCCTGAGTCTGCTAAGCACGTATTATGATGCTTAAGTAAATTAAGTCGATCCAGGCTCCACACTATTTGCTGCTGAGAGCTGTCTTTTCAAGACCCACGCTCTTTTCTATTGAATATCCGGGCATCGTTGCATGTTGATTTAAGAGGTAATTCAGACAATGAAACTGCTTTTACAACTTCAGCATAATAAGGCTTAGCAAATGTAATGTAAACATAAAAGGTCTCCAGCAGCAGTCATGTTAAACGCGTGGAGTGATATTGATGAGCAAATATTTCCAGCATTTTCCACTTCCTGTTATATCTCCACAAGGAAAATATCATAAGAAAACACAAATACAAGATGTGCAATAAAATAAATTATCGTAAACACCTCTTTTGAATATGTAAACTGCCTTGCTGGTCACCACAGCATGAAGAACGCCTAGGGACTACTTATTTGACGTTGATGTTCCTTCATTCTATTCTTGTATTGTTCTGTTGATGTGAACTTTACATCGCGATGGGGCCATTGTTATCACCGAGAAATGTATTGTCCACTAATTGGTCAATTAATAACAAGTAACTACTTACCTAGTCAGCGGTTGGTATCTTCATTTTTTTTTCAATCACTTGTTGTCATTATACAAACTGCCTGCTTTGTTTTCTAGAAGAAAATGAAGAAGTGTACCTGTATTTTTCAGTACTTGGACACAACCCAGCGGTGACTTATACATGTTTGGTTTGTATTATGAATGATTCTTTGGAACTATCTTGGAGAAAATAGCTGGCAGATTTTTTACAAATGTCTTTATGAATATAAAAATCTGCCAACAATAACCATTGTTTTCTCTAAATTAAGAAAAACAATAGTTTTTGTTTAGAATTTTTTTTTTAAATTAAAAATGGATTTTTTTTTACAGAATGCCAAATACTGAATGAAAAACACTGCTTTTATAATATATAAACATTTTATTCAGCTAACAAATAGTTAATCAAAGACAAAAGAGAAAAGCAACTTAAACATTCAATCTCCAACAAATATTCTTCAAAACAACCATGTCCCTCTTCCTATGTTTTTCCTCAAGCCATTTCATTTATGAAATCTTATGATGTTATAAGCCATATGTTTGTTGTCACTTTTTATAGATTGTTATTACAACAGACATTGACGCATCTTACATTTAAAATAAATGTGCCAATCATTACAATCAAAAGAAAGAAAATATACTAGTAGATACAAGAAATGTACAGAAAGTGAATACTTACTTCAGAATTTATAAAATATAGGGTAATTTTTGTTTGAAGGTCCTGTTCATTGACTTGTCTTGAATTTTTTAAAAGCCCAAACATTTAAAAAATGGATAAAGATATGGGTATGTGCATCATGTTTGTGAGATTTGCAGGTAATCACTAGACTATGCTGTAAGACAGATGCTACATTGATGCTCCTCAAAAAAAGGTTTCTTTTATCTTGATATTGTCTGAAAATGCTGACAGTTAAATGACCCAAGAAGTCACTATTTCAACTCTACTGCATTAGTACCGCAGTCAATTACATTGTGAAAGCACATTCTAAAACTAAATGAAACCAATGTGTTGGAAGTTAGGTAGTGCACTGAGCATGAAGATTGACTGAACTTAACACAGGCAATTATAGTGGTAGAAGATTTCTAACAAAGTTTTTTTTTCTTTCTTTGGTATTTTAACTTCAAGTTTCACTATTTAATTAACTAGCAAATGTAACTCAAATAACACAAAAGAAATAAAATATCTATAAAACAGTAATGTGACATTAGCAATAACAAATATTTTATTAAGGAAAAGATGAACTATATTGTGCTATGCAACCAATAACTGCTATGACGATTTCTAACACCAATGACCATGCTTGATAGAAGTACATTAAATGTAGAAAAGATTTTAGCTACCAATTAATATCTGGCGACTTACATTTTTCAGCCAATGCTAGAAAAAGCAACAATCTATAGTCAAGCAAAATAGATTATAAGAACTAAAAAATACCAAACAATACATGTTGATTTCAATGTATAAAT
Source organism: Sinonovacula constricta (assembly GCA_007844125.1). Classification (NCBI taxonomy): domain Eukaryota; kingdom Metazoa; phylum Mollusca; class Bivalvia; order Cardiida; family Solecurtidae; genus Sinonovacula; species Sinonovacula constricta. The sequence goes on from CM017557.1 coordinate 12,257,075, forward strand.
TCATCATCGTTCATTGAAAGCAAACCATTGCACTGCAATTTTATTCTGACACATTTAAGACACACAGCTTCGATAGAAAACAAAGTTTTACTGGTGAAAAAGCATGCAACCATTTACATGTTGCCTGCTGAATGTTTCATAAAAAATGACACACAACTGAAGAAGAAGCTAGGACAAAGTTGTGTCCATGGACAGAGAGAAGGACAAACAGAAGACAACCAAACTCCATTATACCCACCCTATCCCTTCTGAAAAAAAATGTGCCATTAACTAACTTAAATTAATGTTGTATTGTACTAAACTTAAACAACAATATTGGATGAAAGAAAATAAATATAAATGGACTGAAATGGGTGATAATTAAATCCATACTCAGTGACAATAAAGCAAAAGTAACATTTTTCTTATTTCTGATTTGTATATTTTTCTTCATACAAAGTCAAACATGAATTAAAACCTGGATCGTTTTGGCCTATTAAAGTTTTATACTTACATGTTTGATCTCTTCATTTAAAGTCAAAATCAGAACAAGATCCCAATGAAATGTCACAGTAAAATTTGACACAGCATGCTTGAAATACAAATATTTATCACAAGCAGATTTAAAAAATACACAAAGGAAGTATATGCATTAACAATAATTAAAGAACATTAACAACATTAGTAGCATAGAAAATTTGTCAATTATACAAATATAATTATGTACAATTGTATCATATGACACATATGACATGCAACTATAATCCACCACTGCAGTAAAATGACCAACAGAAAGACTTTTAATAATGGATGTGATTTAATAAAAATGGGTCTAAGTACCAGTAGTCATTCAAACAGCTTGATTACCATAAATTGCAAGTATTGAATGGAATAGAAGCTATCAATGAAATTACCAATTTCTGGCTGTGGGTTAATATGAATACAATGTCTAATTCAATTTTTTTTATAAAAAAAGCGTCTACTCTTACTTCAAACAATAATTCACAGACAGCAAGCTTCACTTTTCTCCTTGCTAGATAGTACAATAATGAAATTTCTATGTCGGAAAAAAGGGGATATAACTTTGCCAAAATAAATTGTTTGGTTACTTGCCATTTTGAAATGGGTTTCAATTTTTGTTTTGATTGTAAAGAACTATTACACACTTGGAGCAAATATGTGATGGTTTTCAAGACATGGATCTTAACAAAAGGTTAACCAACACCAACACTAGTGAGAATGTAATGAGATTTTTTTTCTTCTTCAAAAAATGTCCACACAGCTACACGTTTTGGTCGTGCTTAAAACATAATTGTTCAGTAAATAATTTTTAATGTGGAGACATAGAATAAAAGTATTTCCAAACAAAGTCAATAAAAGTTACATTTATACAGACCCTCATATTACACTGTGTAAAAAACGAAGAAAAACATAAAAATTAAACAGCTGAAGACATTCCAGAGCCTTTGCCAGAAAGGGAAACAACTCAGATGTGCAGTTACTATCATGTATAGTACATAAACTGAACACCAACGTTAATTTATAAAGTTGCTGTGCTATTAAATAAAATGCTATTAAAACATAACAGTCTACATTAGCATCTTAACAAACAATTTATGCACATGTTTACATATGATGTGGTCCATGTGGCCATTAAATTTCATTCTTTTATTTTTGCAGAATCAAATGGTCCAACCTTTTATCTTAAAGCTACTAATTGATTTTTAATGATATTATCATTATTAAGATTCTTGTGGATATTATATGCAATAACTATTTCACAAAACATTAAATGACTAAATGACATTAACTTAAAAACTCTATTGTAAAAACTGTTTATGCATCTTTCATTTTAGTTTTGGGGCTTTTGACATTCTTATTAAAGGCAGATTACAATATATATGTTCACTATGAAAGAAATTATTCAACCCAAATATATTAATAAAACAGCTTTTTAAACCTCTATTTTCACATTGCTAAACAACCTGCCTTTCAATGATTATGTAAGTTTTTGGACTGAATACTTTTGTATATGATTTAATGATGTTAATTTTATTTCATAAGCAAAAAGCAACACAATCACTTGATATGCCTGATGTTTATAGAATAAGTTTTACACACAAAAAATCAATGGTGAGAATAGAAAACTACTTATATGTACATTGAATATCAAGTACAGTATATAGGACAAACATTGAGGATTACACTGATGATCTTACAGGTTTTGAAACAACTGCTCATAGACATCATGTAATAAACTAACATTAGTAGTGACTTATAATTATTGTCTAATTCACATCAATTAGATGTGATATAATATTGGTGTAACATTAGTTTTTCAAGTGCAACAGCACACTATTTGTTGTTGAAGGTTGTTTGAATGCTTGTAGTATTAATCAGTGGCCATCATGTTACACAAAATGTCTGTTCTGTATTGTTGGCCAGGTGGCCAGAAAGTTACACACACAAATGTCTGTTTTTTATTACAAGAGTATACTTAGTTGCTCCTCTGCTTGTAGACCTAATCTGGTATCATGATACAACACAACCACTGGAGTTCTTAGGGTCCTTGTCTGACATGGGTACTTCCTTCTCTTTCACAGGTGGTAGGTCTTTAGGTTTTTCTTCCTTCTTGTCTTTGTCAGCGGGCAGCTGTAGGAAGAGAAACAATGATAATGACAATGGTAAGCCAAGACAGAAGGAAGAAAATCCACTGACAATATTTGTATGTCCTCACCATTCGCAGAATTATTATGGAAGAATAAGAGTTACCCTTGTCTGTACATTTTCAAGGTTGGGCAGGCACTGTAGAAAAACTCAGCCTTTTCTGTTATAAAAATGTCCTTGAGGTTAATGTTTATGCAACTTAACTACTGGAGTAGGTTTGACCATGACCAAGAAAATGTTACTGAAATTGATGTATGCACCCAAAAATGAAATGACCTTAAATATGACCTTGAACCTAATGGGTGCACAAGTAAATGTTATGCAAAACACAACTTTAGGTATATTCACTCTTATGTATTTTTCGACACATAAAAATGTAAATATGTTTGTCCAAAAATAGCTTAATTTAAAAATAATTCTTCAAAAAATACCAATAATTAGAGATATATGCTTCATAATCAGAATCATCAGTCAATAAAGGTCAAAAGAAAAAATTAAACAGAGAAATTATTACAGCTGCAGGAACTCCCATGTAGAATTTAATATGTAGATAAACAAGTACAGTATGAGGCAGATTTTCCCAGGACTCAGTTTCAGAACAAGTTAATGATTCACCAGTTGTAACACATTTACCAGTAATACCCAGTCAAAATGGTACCAAGCTTTCATTCACTGCTTACTGCTCTTAAACACATAGCATGGGTGAAATCCTTTAACAGACATGACCACCAAAACTGTTTTGTTACTACACAAATAAGAATGGTGATTCAACATCTTTTGCTCTTACAATCAGCAGTTATGTATCCCAATTTTAGTAGCAGAAAAAATAATCTATATGTTTGCAAGAAGTACTTTAACTATAAACTTATAGCTGAGACAAAGTAATGGGACAGACGGACATAAAAACTGAGAATTCCTGATTAAAAAAAAATATCAAATTTATAATTATATGATATTTGCAAAGACTTTATGTGAGAAAGCCTAGCGTACCATAATTAAAGTTAAACTAACCACAAAATTTAATTAGAAGCAATCCCCTCAACTAATTAGTGCAATAAATTTTCCATCAGGTGTTTCCAATATGACATTTATTTACTTTGCATGTGGCATTTATCTATTTTTGGAAACACTTATACCAGCATTGTGACATGAAGTAGTAATGAACAAGGCACCAATGGCTAACTGCTTTAATACCTATATTGTGCTGATAATTATACATTGTATACCTGGGGATAAGATTATTAGGAGTCATCCAATCACCTCATGGCCACTGAAAGTGTGGGGTCATGTCCTAGTTAGTACTCAAATCTTCATGCCTTTAGGACCTGACATATGATACATAGTATATAGCTAGTTCTCTAATTTTCAGATGGTGCTTTAATTTATTTCTAATAGCAAAGCAGGGACACAAATATGGACATGATAACAACATCCATCTTTTATTTAAAGAAGAAAACCCCAAATATCTGACGCAGCACCACTAGGACACTTTAGGGAAATTTGAAGTTTTTCTCCTCATGAAGTATTCACTCCATCAGAAAGTCAAACACCTGACCAGTCAGAGAAGTAAAAAAGTCTGCAAATGATAATCTTGATTACAAATGTGTCCAAGAAACAAACAAGCAAGTACATTGTATTAGGATTGCCTTGCAATATGAGTAAAAGAACATGTTTATGTACTATTTTTATGAAAAAGGTTATTTTTGGTAAACATCATTTACTTGCTGAAGACAGTGTGTCATACTGAATATATGTAAGTCTGATATTACCTCTCTTCCTTAGAGAACTATTTAAAACACAATATTAGAATAAGATACCATCTTCATAAATGTATCATTGCTACCACAATGAACATTGAAGAAAAGAGATATTAGTCTTCATTGCTGTATCATTTCTAGCACAATGGATATTTCAGAATGACAGACCAGCCCTCATTTCTGTTTCATTTCTAACACAATGGATATTTCAGAATGAGATAACAGCCTTCATTGCTGTATTATTTTAAGCACAATGGATTTTTCAGAATGAGAGACCAGCCTTTACTGTTGTATTATTTCTGACACACTGGATATTTCAGAATGAGATAACAGCCTTTAGTACAGTATCATTTGTCATTTCCAACACAATGGATATTTCAGAATGAGAGACCAGTCACCATTGCTGTATTATTTCTAACACAATGAATATTTCAAAATGAGAGACCAGCGTTCATTGCTGTATTATTTCTAACACAATAGATATTTCAGAATCATAGACCAGCCTTCATTGCTGTATTATTTCAAGCACAATGGATACTTCAGAATGAGAGACCAGCGTTCATTGCTGTATTATTTCAAGCACAATGGATATTTCAGAATGAAAGACCAGCTTTCATTGCTGTATTATTTCAAGCACAATGGATATTTCAGAATGAGAGACCAGCGTTCATTGCTGTATTATTTCAAGTACAATGGATATTTCAGAATGAGAGACCAGCGTTCATTGCTGTATTATTTCAAGCACAATGGATATTTCAGAATGAGAGACCAGCCTTCATTGCTGTATTATTTCAAGCACAATGGATATTTCAGAATGAGAGACCAGCTTTCATTGCTGTATTATTTCAAGCACAATGGATATTTCAGAATGAGAGACCAGCTTTCATTGCTGTATTATTTCAAGCACAATGGATATTTCAGAATCATAGACCAGCGTTCATTGCTGTATTATTTCAAGCACAATGGATATTTCAGAATGAGAGACCAGCTTTCATTGCTGTATTATTTCAAGTACAATGGATATTTCAGAATGAGAGACCAGCGTTCATTGCTGTATTATTTCAAGCACAATGGATTTTTCAGAATTAGAGACCAGCGTTCATTGCTGTATTATTTCAAGCACAATGGATTTTTCAGAATTAGAGACCAGCGTTCATTGCTGTATTATTTCAAGCACAATGGATATTTCAGAATTAGAGACCAGCTTTCATTGCTGTATTATTTCAAGCACAATGGATATTTCAGAATTAGAGACCAGCTTTCATTGCTGTATTATTTCAAGCACAATGGATATTCCAGAATGAGAGACCAGCTTTCATTGCTGTATTATTTCAAGCACAATGGATATTTCAGAATTAGAGACCAGCTTTCATTGCTGTATTATTTCAAGCACAATGGATATTTCAGAATTAGAGACCAGCTTTCATTGCTGTATTATTTCAAGCACAATGGATATTTCAGAATGAGAGACCAGCTTTCATTGCTGTATTATTTCAAGCACAATGGATATTACAGAATGAGAGACCAGCTTTCATTGCTGTATTATTTCAAGCACAATGGATATTTCAGAATTAGAGACCAGCGTTCATTGCTGTATTATTTCAAGCACAATGGATATTTCAGAATTAGAGACCAGCTTTCATTGCTGTATTATTTCAAGCACAATGGATATTTCAGAATCATAGACCAGCGTTCATTGCTGTATTAATTCAAGCACAATGGATATTTCAGAATGAGAGACCAGCGTTCATTGCTGTATTATTTCAAGCACAATGGATATTTCAGAATGAGAGACCAGCTTTCATTGCTGTATTATTTCAAGCACAATGGATATTTCAGAATGAGAGACCAGCATTCATTGCTGTATTATTTTAAGCACAATGGATATTTCAGAATGAGAGACCAGCTTTCATTGCTGTATTATTTCAAGTACAATGGATATTTCAGAATGAGAGACCAGCATTCATTGCTGTATTATTTTAAGCACAATGGATTTTTCAGAATAAGAGACCAGACTTTACTGTTGTATTATTTCTGACAAACTGGATATTTCAGAATGAGATAACAGCCTTTAGTACAGTATCATTTGTCATTTCCAACACAATGGATATTTCAGAATGAGAGACCAGTCACCATTGCTGTATTATTTCTAACACAATGAATATTTCAAAATGAGAGACCAGCGTTCACTGCTGTATTATTTCTAACACAATATATATTTTAGAATCATAGACCAGCCTTCATTGCTGTATTATTTCAAGCACAATGGATATTTCAGAATGAGAGACCAGCCTTCATTGCTGTATTATTTCAAGCACAATGGATATTTCAGAATGAGAGACCAGCCTTCATTGCTGTATTATTTCTAACACAATAGATATTTCAGAATCATAGACCAGCCTTCATTGCTGTATTATTTCAAGCACAATGGATATTTCAGAATGAGAGACCAGCGTTCATTGCTGTATTATTTCAAGCACAATGGATATTTCCAAATGACAGACCAGCCTTCATGGCTCAATCAGCACTAGCACAATGGATATTGCAGAAGTAGACATCCACCTAGCTGGTTGTATTATTGCTGTATCATTATTTAAATGCTTAGATTTTTTATTATTCTGAGTTTATTTCTTACACATTTTAGACTAGAATACACTATAACTAGCAGATATGAAAACAAAACTCTGTCACAGACAGTAACTATATCCCCTATCAATTGGTGCATGGCATATTAGTAGAATCGCTGATTTAGTACTACTTTAATGGCTTAGCCTATCACCTAATGGGTTAGAGCCCATGAAAGGTCTTCTATCTGACCTTCAGCGTGCCGAGATTTCTACCCTGACATTTGTTTGGGGTCTTCTGTCATCAAAATAAATGACTGTCGCTTAGACCATAACTGGTCACTGTGATGTTTTTAAACAACAACAACAAACAAGAGGGCCATAATGGTCCTATACAGCTCACCTAAGTGCTGCAGACATTCAGCCCTTGTCGCTATGCTTTGCGACAGATCAAAATTCTTGATACAAGACCACCAAAGGAATACATAAACCAAATGTCAAAGCTCTCGTAGTTTTTGACAAGAAGATTTCCAAAGCCATATATGGAAAATGGCCACACCCCTACAGCTTTGTTTTTTGACAGATCAGAATTATTTGGACAATCATGATAAAGACCACCCAAAGAACATGTATACCAAATATGAAGGCTCAAGCTCTTTTTTGTTTCTGACAAGAATGTTTTTTAAAGTTTTCCCATATAGATATGTATAGAAAATGGCAACACCCCTGGTAGCCATGTCTTTTTAAAGGATAAAAAATTCTTTGAACAATAATTATATGAAGCCACCCACAAAACATGTGTATTAAATTTCAAGCCTCTAGCTCTTGTAGTTTTTGACAAGAAAGATTTTCAATGTTTTCCTATATAGCCTTATAATGAAAATGGTCACATCTCTGGTGGCCAAGCTTTCATTCCCCCTACCTACTTATGCTTCTGAGAAAGTATGCCTGAAATTGGCCTAGCAGATTCAGATGAGATATCATTTGTAAATGTTTACTTTCTCTGATGATACTCTTATTATATAACACTTTTTTAAAATGCTATTTTACACTTTAACTATAGGTATGAACACAAACAGACAAATGTCTGGGTTGAACCACTGACGCTCTGCAAGTCTACTAGAGGACTTTCAAATATTATGTCTCTTGCCCCAAACATGAGTATGTATCATTGAATAAAATGTTACTTTTCAGTCCAGCATTGATGGCAAAATACAACAAACAACTAAACAGCATGTAGTTTATGACAGAGTGATTTTGTTTTAGTACTGGGTTTAGAAGTGATAGATTTTAAGTTTTACATTTATAAGTAGCTTTAAAATAAAAACTAACATGGACACACAACAACGACTAGAGGGACATGATGGCCCTGCATTGCTCACTTGAGTGCCATAGACATTAAGTATTAGTAAGCAAGGAATATCAGCAACGTTTACAACGTTTTTTTTAATAGATCAAAGTTCTTTGTACAATCTTGATACAGGGCCTCCTTAAAAGCATATATACTAAACAAAAAGTCTCTAGCTCATATATTTTCTGACAAGAAGATTTTCCTATATAGGGACATTTGAAAAATGGCCATGCCCCTGGCAGTCATGTTTTTTAATGATTCAAATTCTATAAACAATCATAATACAGGCCCACTCAATGAACATGTACTTAATAGCAAGGCTCTAGCTCTTGTACTTTCTGTCAGGGAGATTTTTAAAGAGTTTTCCTATACAGCCATATATGGAAAATAGCCACGTTTCTTTGATGAACCAAAACTTTTGTTCCACTAGCCTGCTGAACTTCTGAAGAAGTATGGATGTATTTGGGCCAGTGATTTCAGAGGAAAAAGCCAATTAAAAACTCAAAACATGGAGTGCTTGACAATCACATAGCTAACACTGATAATATGCTCAGGTGAGCTAATTACTGGTTTAGAAAGTGTTAAGTAAAATTAATTGTCATTTGGTAACAAACAAAAAAACCCATATGTAACACAGTTGTCTAAAACCAAATCCCAAAAATCATATTTTGATTTGACCAAAATGAATATTTAAGTAGGACAGTTAGGAAGACAGTCATACACTACAGTACCTGAGGTCCAGGTTTTGGGGCCATCTTTGCATCCATTTTCTTGTATACCTCTACGGACCAAAGGGGGCTCATGTTTGGTGGTTGGTAGTCCTCAGGGCTCACCAAGCCATACGTGGCTTTCAATTCAAGGATTGGCGGGTCAAATGCTACCTTTTGGTGATAGCTGAAACAAAAGATTAGGTAAAAAAAAAATATCAATTTGTTAAGTTAATTATTTTTTGGCAACTGTATGAGGCATTCAAATACATGCCAAACCTTTGATACAAATGAAAGTATTTGGCATTAAACTTATTTGTCTATTTTAGGGCCCATTTAGATGCTAGCCTGTGAAAAAGAAATAAATTTACAAAAAAGTAATGGAGGAAAAGGGAATGTTTTTATGATTCGAACATTGCTGGACCAGTCAGTCAGTCTAATGCTTTACTGATGTTCCACTGAGTCTTTCTACAGCTGCCTTTTATTTAGTTTTATTATACATTTGACTGCTGTTACAATCTTTACAGGCTCCTTTCAACTAAGCCTTGGTCATGATTTTAACAGGGTTCAGCTGGCACTTTTAGTATTTCACTCAGATAATCTGAAGTTAAAGCTGGGCCCATGGAGGGGCCAATCCTTATGAATTTATAATTAATAGCAGACTACAAGTTATCATGGCACGCTTACACATTTTGATGTTTGGTTGGCCCGTAGGCAATGCCCAGGTCGAATATCCATCATTTGGCAACCATTTGAAAGGCAAACCTAGGGGACTGAGCAAAAGGCTGTTTGTCCAATAGCTAGACTGTTTTTATTACATATAACCCCATGTAGTTACTTTCTAAGCACTAAGAAAGTGAGCAGGTGAAAGGGATAAATATAATTTGATTTCAGACATCAACTACAGTTGAACTGACCATCTTCTACTGTTCCCAGAAAGGTTACATTTGATGGTGTGACCTGTTACTACAGTGGCCAAAGCTGTATCTACAGGTTACCATGGCCAGACATAGATGGAAGAAGAGAACAAAGTGGGGGATTTTTAATGTTTAAAGTAATATTTAAGTTAAGACTACAAATCAAGTCGTGAATGGATTCCAATGTAAAGGACTTTTGACTTCTTTTGATTTGACAAAAATCAAAAAGCAGGAATAAAGCAAAATACCTCTTATGAAACTAATATGACATGGATATTATGTCTTACTTTTTAATGTTTAACATTCATAAAAACCATTAAATTTAATGTATTTAACTTCAAATATTAGACAAGTAATGAAGAAAAGTATTAGGTTCCCAATTAGGTATAATAAAGTGAAATAATGTGAAGAGATAAGTAAAATAATGGGGAAATGAGAATGCTTAAGAATAAATCTTACCCTTTCAAAACATGAGCAATTGCCAAAGCAGTATTTATCAAAAAAACAATTGTTAATTAAAATTCACAACTTGCATGGTGTTCCAACTTCTTTTTTTTATAATTTCCATAATTTTACGCTGCAAAAATTCACAATTTTACAGGACCAAAGCCCATTCACAAAAGGGTGTAAAAAAAATGCTGGAGCAACTTACATGAGACCGTTCTCCCGCTCACATTTGTCAAGTGTTCTCTTCATGACAGGTCCAAGTCGCCTGAAGAACAGGTGGTTCAGAGGTCGCGCCTGCGTCCCTGGACCTTTAGTGGCGGCATAGTCCTTACACGTGACTGCTGACTTGTCATAGTCTGTTGTACAAGACAAGATAATAAGAGAATGTCATAATAACATGTAATTAATGAAAGCCTGGCTTGGCTCAAAGAAAACTGGGCTTGTAACATTATTGTGATATTATTCTGCAAGACCATTTTCTACATCTTTAAATTTTCATAAAGTCAAAATTTAGTGGTACATCAAAATAAATTAGAAATCAAGCTGTTTATTTGTGCAATAACATCTTTATGCATGGATAAATATGATAAATATTAGACAATATGGAAAGATGATAGGAATAAAATACAAAACAAACTAGTGAATTTCTATGTGTGTTATGTATGTTAAGCTTTAGTCAATTATGATTCTAGGTGTTCAGCTATTGTGGTGAAGAAAGACCCCAGATACATGTCTGGGTAAAACCATAGGCACTCCACAGGTTAGCAGCTGGAAGACCTTCCCACATAAAGCTTGAACCCACACAGAGAAAGGCTAAGCAATCAGAGGAGTTACAAGTAGGCGACTCTACCACTATGCCACGGACGATCCTTTGAGCTTTAGATTTAGGCAAAATGACACAGAAATAAACTCACGTTTGATGCCCTCCTGTAGACCACGGATAGCCTCCCCACACTTATCTGCTGTCAGCAAATTTTCAGCATTGTAACAGTGGGCCTAAAAAAAAAAAAAAGAAATTTGAGTAAGGGTTAACTGAATACATAAAAAAATAACAAAGAACATAATTTCAAACTTTGTCATGAAACAGCCATTCGTAGCATGGGACATAGATAACAGATTAGCCATATTATGTACAGTTTTAATGTTGATGATGGTTTTATTAAAGGTGGTTCCCAGCAGTTTGCTTATATCTAAAATGTGTAACATTACAACATCACCTTTCTCCTGTTCTGGTGAATCAGTGCAAAAATGCTTCATAAACTCATACTTAAGTGTACATAAGGGATGTTTATTACACTATCTCATTTGTTAGATGGTACTAAACATTAATATTTTGCTTTAAATGTCCACTATTTCCACATCTATAAATAAGCATGATTGGGATTTCAGCTTAAAGAAGATTCTAAAATTAGAGCTAATTACCCAATGATCATGCAATGGGATCTGAGAAGTAAGAGTCACATGGTTTTCTTAGTTTAAAAATAGGTAACTGTGCAGCATGGCTTCTTTAGGAAATACATTTCTGTCGGGACAAGTTAGGTGTTATGTTTGAATGATGAAGGTCAATGATAAACAAAATTTTGCTGGATCTTTTCAGGTAGCAATAACTTATTTGAATGATTGAGAGAAAACAATTGGTACAAACTACTGATACTACATTTGACCATATATAAAGTAAGTTAATTTCAAAATGCACAATATCTTGGTACTTTGGTAATCCAAGAAGCATTTGATTTGTAAATGTCAAGTGATGCATTCTGGCATTTTCTTCACCAAAGGTTGTACTACTGAACTACGATGGTAAGAGCATTGTGGAAAGGAAAAGGTGGAGAAGATTGGCAGATGCGAGATACAAAAAAGCTCCTCTGAATTTGCCCATTGTGTATTTGTATTTGGGTTTTATAGCACACCGTCACTTCACAGGTCATACAGCGCTGAATTGCCATTTGTGTGCAATGTTTGGAGTGCAGATCAACAAGCACTTTATAAAGGCTTTTTACAATGTAGTGACTGATTAGACAAACTCACATGTGCCAGATAGAAGTCTGACTTCAGTTGAAAATACTTGCGCCACTTGCCCACAATCTTAGCATCTAGGCTTGCTAGGGCATCATCTGCAGATAAAGAAAAAGTTGTTTATTAATCAAAGAACCTCTAAGCACATTTTTGAATAATTTTTCAAGTATTCTATTTTATCTAAAATGAAAATACATTGTTTTCTGTGATACTTAAAATGAAATTAATCATTTTTGGTCACATACTTTGGTTAATCATTAATTTATATTTTATTTTAAATGAGCTAGAAGGTAATTAATAGTTTTAATTAATTTTCATGACATTTACTTATTTTGTTTTCTTTGCTTTGCTTAAAAAAATCCATATGAGTAAATGCATCAGTTAGTATTGTTGTTTTTTCAAACATTTATATTAAACAATAAGGCCATGATGGCCCTTAATTGCAGTCATAATGTGGCCTCTAATGTGTTTTTCTAAGATGCATACTAGTGACCTACTTTTTGACCCCACATAACCCAGATACGAACCCATCCAAGACTTCATGCAGGCAAACATTCTGGCCAAGTTTAGAGAAGACTGGGCCAGAAAAGTGGCCTACAGGGAGTGAACAAAGTTTTTCTAAAATTTGACCTAGTGACCTAACTTATGAGCCCACATGACCTTAGTGACAAGCTCAGCCAGGATTTCTTGCAGACAAACATTCTGATCCAGTTTTGTAAAGATTAGGTGAAAACTGTAGCCTCTAGTGTGTTCACAAGCTAATTTTTGATACCACATAATCCCTGTGGAACGAAGGGGTATTACAAAAGCTCACCTTGAGCACACTTAGCTCAGGAGAGCTAAAATTCAGAAAAAATTAAAAAAGAATATTTCACCTTTCTACATAATATGAGTAAAAAATTATCTGGAATGGGATTTAATTTAATCTAAAATATTTATCTGAGCAGGGTTTTCCCTAAAATTAAAATATAGAATATTTAAAAATGCTCAAAAATCAAAATTGTTCTAGAAAAAGTATTAAATATTATTACCAAGAATATTTAAGCAAGAAAGAAAAACATTGGGAAGCTAGAAGTCATGACATAAACTACATTTAAATGAGCTACATTGTAAAAATATATTGACTTTTAAAAAATTTATTTATTTTCTAAGCAAATTAATCAGACATTTTTTTTCTAGGAAGTATTAAAAGAAAATACCAATATAAGGAAAGAAAAAAGGACAAAACATTCAGACAGAATTTGATATTTTCCCAACCAGACTGGCCATCAGCCCACCCATTATTTTTAAATTGCTTTTTCTTGATGTCCAAAAAAAACATTTAAATGTTAAAAGTCACAGACAGTATTTTATCGACTTTGTAAATAAATACTTAAGCTATTAGCAAAGGTCTTTGATCAGGATCTGATTGTGGGATGGGATGGGATTTGCCGGCATTTTTGCCGATACGGTGCAGTGACATTTCTATCATTATAGCACAGGGGCACTTATGCGTTGCCTAGGGACTCAACCCAGCCGGTCCATTATACTGACACAAAACAGACAAGTCAGGTGAAATGCTGTTCCCTTAGCCCCAAACGTTAGGAGGGAAGCCACTACTACCAACTTTAAAGTCTTTGGTTTGACCCGGCCGGGGTTTAAAAAACGCGACCTCCCGATCCACAAGCCGACTCTCTACCTATTGAGCTATTGCGGCCGGTCTGATTGTGGGTACTTCTAAACAATTAAGTAGCAACAAATATGTCTTATTAAAAATAAGTATCCTAAGTAATTACTATATAAATATTTGACAGTAAAGATGCCACTTCTTAACAAATAAGTACCAACAAATATGCTTAAGGAAAAACTAAACAAATAAACAGTAGAATAGAACCACTGACCTGCCCTAAAGAACAACTGCCCAGTCTCATTGGCCAGGGCTGCAATCAAACTGGGGGAATGTTTCAGTTCTATCGCTCTTGCAAGTGTTACTGAAATACCAAAATATGGCCCATTAGTAAGTACAATCAGGTACCGCATATTACAAGAATATGCACTGTAAACAAAATCTTGTCTTTTAAACACAGGAAATTCAAGTTCAACAAACTTCTACAAATTTTCTAACAATAGCTATTTTTTCTACATACCATTATGTAACATGTGTCACTTTATCTGTCTCGAGGGTACACTCCTGGTAGTGCTGTCACAACTAAAGTTTTACTGTCACTGCAGTGTTTCAAATGCAGTCAGGTACAAAGTTTATAGTGGGGAGGTTTTCCAGCTTATCAAGGGTAAGCTAGTAATTCTGTGTATCTTTCTCCACCAATAATCTATGGAAGTTCTTATAATTTTTGTGTGTGAGTAACCTATCTAATAATGTTACAGTGAAACAGTCAGATGAGACTATATTTTACTTGGAATTCCGGAAAATTTGAGGAAGTTTCTGAAATTATTATTTCTAATCAGTAATTAAGAAACTAATGAAACTTAAATTCATTTATTTCCATAAAATTTCAAATTAGTTTATTGTTTAACCCTTTTACTTGCTGGAAACACATTAAGGGTGTGTCATATAAAGGTTACTGGAGCAATGTTTCCAGGAAGTAAATGGTTAATTGTGTACCTTCCTGTGCCTCTGCTGTACACTGGTTGATGTAAGCATCCAGAACCCGTGTGTCTGTATCGGAGGCATTCTCCTTTCCTTCCTGCAGTTTCGATACCAACTCATTCTAGCAAGAGAATATACATACCCTGAATTTTTTTCTCTATCTTTGAAAGGATGAATAAAGTTATTCCTTAAAGACTCAAAACATGTCCTTGTAACAATTGATGGATGAATTGAACAAACTGATTATTTTTTACGGATTCACCACTAGTAAATGAGGAATTTTTCACTTTAAATATACTAGCCATTTTTCGTAAGCCCAGATATTTTAAAACTATTCAAAGCTTGTAAAGTTCTTTTACATACATAAACATCATTTTAAATTATCAATATCAAGGTTTTAACTTATTCATGTTTGTAAGTCTACTGCCTATATACCTTTACATAGTTAAATATACCAGCAGCTGTCCTGAGGCATTTGTGAACTTCTTTGGCCTCCTCCATGTCAACTCTGAAGTGAAAAAGTATATCTTGACAGTAAGATAAAACTAACTGTACTCTACATGTAGTCAATTAAAAACATAGTTCTTTAAGCTAAGATTAATCTTTCCTGATTTCAATTTCAGGGAAGAACCAGTAATATGGTAGAATTAATGGTACTGTGTGTAGTAAATAGTCTTGCTCAATGACTTACATAGCATGTCAAGTCTAAAGCTTGATTTTTTCTGTCCAGAGTTTAAAGCTTTAACCAAATGACTAAAGAGACCTTGACAATAGGAGAGACATTCCTTATATACAACCAAGATATCTGTGAAACTGCATACAAGATTAGTTAGTCATTAATGATGAAGGCCTAGATACATTCTTTCATTAACTATCAAGATCATAATTTAGCTCAAGTCATTAAAGTTACTTTAGAGCATAATGATAACTGTATTAGTGGTAGAACATTTGTGCTTGTTAGCAGGATATTCTAGTAAGGATATACTGATGTAAGAAAAGGCCAGTTACATTTTAACTCAGAGCCGAAAGTTAATAACTACAAAAAGGCCTTTTTCTATAGTTGTAGCAACTATAGGATGACACAGCAAAATGCCAATCAGATAGTAAAGGCTTGATTACAAAGCAAAGGTATGATCATATAGAAAAGGCTTCTTCAGCAAAAGATTTGATCATGTAGCAAAAGGGTTTATTAAACTGGAAAGGTATGATCATGTAACAAAGGTTTGATCATGTAACACAGGGCTGATCATGTAACAAAGAGCTGAATATGTAACACAGGGTTGATCATGTAACACAGGGTTGATCATGTAATACAGGGCTGATCATGCAACAAAGGGCTGATCATGTAACAAAGGGCTGATCATGTAACACAGCGTTGATCATGTAACAAAGGGCTGTTCATGTGGCAAAGGGCTGATCATGTAACAAAGGGCTGATCATGTAACAAAGGGCTGATCATGTAACACAGGGTTGATCATGTAACAAAGGGCTGATCATGTAACACAGGGCTGATCATGTAACAAAGGGCTGATCATGTAACAAGGGGCTGATCATGTTACAAGAGGCTGATCATGTAACACAGGGCTGATCATGTAACAAAGGGCTGATCATGAAACACACGGTTGATCATGTAATACAGGGCTAATCATGCAACAAAGGGCTGATCATGTAACAAAGGGCTGATCATGTAACACAGCGTTGATCATGTAACAAAGGACTGATCATGTGGCAAAGGGCTGATCATGTTACAAAAGGCTGATCATGTAACAAAGGACTGATCATGTAACAAAGAGCTGATCATGTAACAAAGGGCTGATCATGTAACAAGGGCTGATAATGTGGCAAAGGGCTGATCATGTTAAAAAGGGCTGATCATGTAACAAAGGGCTGATCATGTAACAAAGGGCTGATCATGTGGCAAAGGGCTGATCATGTTACAAAGGGCTGATCATGTTACAAAGGGCTGATCATGTACAAAGGGCTGATCATGTAACACAGGGCTGATCATGTTAAAAAGGGCTGATCATGTAACACAGGGCTGATCATGTAACAAAGGGCTGATCATGTTACAAAGGGCTGATCATGTTACAAAGGGCTGATCATGTAACAAAGGGCTGATCATGTAAAACAGGGCTGATCATGTAACAAAGGGCTGATCATGTAACAAAGGGCTGATCATGTAACACAGGGCTGATCATGTAACAAAGGGTTGATCATGTGGCAAAGGGCTGATCATGTTACAAAGGGCTGATCATGTTACAAAGGGCTGATCATGTTACAAAGGGCTAATCATGTTACAAAGGGCTGATCATGTAACAAAGGGCTGATCATGTAACAAAGGGCTGATCATGCAACAAAGGGCCGATCATGTTACAAAGGGCTGATCATGTTACAAAGGGCTGATCATGTTACAAAGGGCTAATCATGTTACAAAGGGCTGATCATGTAACAAAGGGCTGATCATGTAACAAAGGGCTGATCATGCAACAAAGGGCCGATCATGTTACAAAGGGCTGATCATGTAACAAAGGGCTGATCATGTTACAAAGGGCTGATCATGTAACAATGGGCTGATCATGTAACACAGGGCTGATCATGTAACAAAGGGCTGATCATGTAACACAGTGCTGATCATGTAACAAAGGGCTGATCATGTAACACAGGGCTGATCATGTAACAAAGGGTTGATCATGTGGCAAAGGGCTGATCATGTGGCAAAGGGCTGATCATGTTACAAAGGGCTGATCATGTTACAAAGGGCTGATCATGTAACAAAGGGCTGATCATGTAACAAAGGGCTGATCATGCAACAAAGGGCCGATCATGTTACAAAGGGCTGATCATGTAACAAAGGGCTGATCATGTTACAAAGGGCTGATCATGTAACAATGGGCTGATCATGTAACACAGGGCTGATCATGTAACAAAGGGCTGATCATGTAACACAGTGCTGATCATGTAACAAAGGGCTGATCATGTAACAAAGGGCTGATCATGTTACAAAGGGCTGATCATGTAACAAAGGGCTGATCATGTAACACATGGCTGATCATGTGGCAAAGGGCTGATCATGTAACAAAGGGCTGATCATGTAACAAAGGGCTGATCATGTTACAAATGGCTGATCATGTGGCAAAGGGCTGATCATGTGGCAAAGGGCTGATCATGTAACAAAGGGTTGATCATGAAACAAAAGGATGATCATGTGACAAAGGGCTGATCATGTTACAAAGGGCTGATCATGTGACAAAGGGCTGATCATGTAACAAAAGGCTGATCATGTAACAAAGGGCTGATCATGTAACAAAAGGCTGATCATGTAACAAAGGGCTGATCATGTTACAAATGGCTGATCATGTTACAAATGGCTGATCATGTGGCAAAGGGCTGATCATGTAACAGAGGTCACAACATGTAGTTAATATTTGATCATATAGTAAATAGCAAAGGGCTGATCATTCAGCAAAGGAGTGATCATTCAGCAAAGTGCTAATCATGTGGAAAAAAGGATGATCAGGTGGCAAAGGGCTGATCATTCAGCAAAGGGCTGATCATTCAGCTAAGGGCTGATCATTAAGCAAATAGCTGATCATTTAGCAAAAGGGCTGATCATCTAAGAAAAGGGCTGATCATCTAACAAAAGGTCTGATCATCTGACAAAAGGTCTGATCATCTAAGAAAAGGGCTGATCATTTAACAAAGGACTGATCATCTTACAAATGGACTGATCATCTAACAAAAGGGCCGATAACCTAACAAAAGGGCTGGCCATCTAACAAAAGGACTGATTATCTAACAAAAGGGCTGATCATCTCACAAAAGGGCTGATCATCTCACAAAAGGACTGATCATCTGACAAAAGGACTGATAACCTAACAAATAGGTTGATCATCTAACAAAACAGCTGATCATCTAACAAAAGGACTGATCATCTAACAAAAGGACTGATCATCTGACGAAAGAGCTTATCATCTTACAAAATGGCTGATCATCTAACAAAAGGACTGATCATCTAACAAAAGGGCTGATCATATAACAAAAGAGCTTATTATCTAACAAAAGGACTTATCATCTAACAAAAGGGCTGATCATCTAACAAAAGGGCCAATCATCTAACAAAAGGGCTAATCATCTAACAAAAGGACTGATCATCTGACAAAAGGGCTGATCATCTAATAAAAGGGCTTTTCATCTAACAAAAGGGCTGATCCTCTAACAAAAGGACTGATCATCGGACAAAAGGAATCATCATCTGACGAAAGGACTGGTCATCTTACAAAATGGCTGATCATGTAGCAAGGGGATAATTACATAGCAAAGGGCTGCTCATCTAACAAAAGGACTGATCATATAACAAAAGAGCTGATCATCTAACAAAAGGTCTGATCATCTAACAAAAGAGCTGATCATCTTATAAAAGGGCTGATCATCTAATGAAAAGGCTGATCATCTAACAAAAGGACTGATCATCTAACAACAGGGCTGATCATCTAACAAAAGAACGGATCATCTACAAAAAAGGTTTGATCATCTAACAAAAGGGCTGATCATCTAACAAAAGGACTGATCATATAACAAAAGAGCTGATCATCTAACAAAAGGGCTGATCATTTAACAAAAGGAATGAGCATATTACAAAAGAGCTTATCATATAACAAAAGAGCTGATCATCTAACAAAAGAGCTGATTATCTAACAAAAGGGCTGATCATATAACAAAAAGACTGATCATATAACAAAAGAGCTGATCATCTAACAAAAGAGCTGATCATCTAACAAAAGGGCTGATCATCTTATAAAAGGGCTGATCATCTTATAAAAGGGCTGATCATCTAACAAAAGGACTGATCATCTAACAAAAGGACTGATCATATAACAAAAGAGCTGATCATCTAACAAAAGAGCTGATTATCTAACAAAAGGGCTGATCATCTAACAAAAGAGCTTATCATCTAACAAAAGGGCTGATCATCTAACAAAAGGGCTGATCATCTAACAAAAGGACTGATCATATTACAAAAGAGCTGATCATCTATCACAGGGCTGGTCATCTAACAAAAGAGCTTATCATCTAAAAAAGGGCTGATCATCTAACAAAAGGGCTGATCATGTAGCAAAAGGTATTTACTCTTCCTTTGCGGCAAACTTTGCTGAGTGCTTGGTGTACCATAGGGCCAGATTAACAGCCATCGATGCTAACTCGAACACAACATCCTGATGTTCCCTGAAATAGACAAGATACAAGATTCATAAAAAGCCTATATCTGTATATGCCCCTCATGGTTACCATTCCCAATTGTAAAAAGCATATGAGTCATCATTATAAGTAGCAGCATGTTCAGGAACAACATTATTTTCGAAATTAAAGTTAAGAAAAATATCAGTACTCCTCCTTATGGGTAGGTATTTTTTCACATACATGTACTTTAAATACCATAACATTTATTCTTAAAATTGTTTTTAATTTTCAAGTTTTATCATAATGCTCAAGAAATCTTATTTGTTTTTACCTCATTCAACAACTTGCAATTTATATACAAATTTCTCTATATCTTTCAGGACAAAAAAATGACAGTTTTATAACATGTATGGCCCATGTGATCTTTGCATGACATGAGAATATGTGTGAATGCATGAAACCATTTGTGAGACTAAACAAATATATGCATTTTATATGTTATGCTGTTGAAGAGAAAAAATATTAATTCATTAGAAAAAAAACACTTACTTTCATTTGGCTTATCCCTTACAATTTTTAATCCTATTTATGCTAAAGATTTAATTTATAAAGGCTGATCATCAACAAACTTTTTATTCTCATTTTTGAATTACACAAACGGGCATGTCATTTGAAAGTGTGTGACTTCTGAATCAAAAATGATTTTCCCTGCATGTTTGTGATTATTTTTTAATGTTCAGAACACTTGCCTTAAAACAAAAGCAACAAGAAGAAACATTGCCATTCGACAAAACCATGTTTTCATTTTAAGTATTAGCATTTATGTGAGTACTCTTGTAAAGAAAATATTTGGTTCATAATTGTAGAAACTGACACATAAAAAAAGAAATGCCTATTTTTAGTAACAGTTTAGGAATTAAAGAAATAAAAATGTAATATTATTTCAATTTTCTTGGGATAGGAGCTACTACCATCCACCCCGACTCACCCCGCCCCTGAAAACATTTTTGTTGCTGCATGGTTCTTTTACTTGTTAATCCTGTTGTGTTTAGATTAACAATTCTGTGTAATGTCGATGAAATCCCTTTATTAGTTGCAAAGTTATGCTCCAGAAACTATAGATTTGCACAAATTTTGACCTTTGAACTCTTAAGTGTGACCTTGACAGTTGAGGTGAAAAAGGGGCATACCTATGGCAAAATAGAGTCAAGAGTTATGAAACTTGTCCTTACAATTGCTACTGTAATGTCAGACAACTGTTTTAAATATCAAAGCTCTACCTTGAATTGAAAAATACAACTTTGACAAAAAAAATTAATGAAAATTCTAAGTGAAAAAGGGGCATAACTTTGGCAAAATAGAGTCAGGGGTTATGAAACTTGTCCTAATAATTGCTACTGTGATGTCAGACAACTACGTTAAAGGCATCTGGAAAGGAATGTAGTATCCCACTGAGCCAGGCCCCCACATGCTATGACCAGACCTGCTAATTGCTGGTCATCACTGCGGGGAGTCTTTAGCTAACATAGTACTAATCTGTCACAGTAATACCTCTGATGGGTTAATGCAAAACTAAATTACCTGCTAGTATGGATGTGAGACAGTAGGCTAGTTTTACACAAAGCCACAAACATTATTCTTAGTGATAATGTGGGTTGTTTACTATATGATCCCTTACAAATTCTTTATTGCATTAATTACTAGGTGTCAATTTTGTAACTGCAAGATTATGTATTTATTTCATAGCTAAATATTTAATTTTGAAAATACATGAGAGATACAAGTTTTAGTATTCAAAATGACTCTGAAGGAGATTATTCTGACAATGAATGACTTTTTAAATTGCTTTTGTTAGAAACGTTTCGTTTCATTTTACAAATCAAAATAAAATATAACTTTAAATATATATGAGAACTAAAAGAATGAAAGAAATAACAAAATGTATAAGAAATAACAAAATCAACCAACAAAGTAAGAAAGAAAACAAATAAAGATTTATATGACGCACGACGCGACAAAACCGGGCTTATGGCATTATGACGTAACGCTGGGAAATCCACAATTAAAATGACGTCACTTTTACCGGGTATTTTTACTGCGACCTTGACAGCATGGCTTGGACTATCGTATTTGAAACTGAATGTTGTTGTCTTATTAGAAGCGATAACAAACAAGAATGGAGAGGAACTAGAGGTAAGATTTATTCATTATATTGTGATTACATAATCTTTATATTTTACGCATATATATTGAATCGGATTGAATAGAGGCTACACAGATCTAAACACGCGTGAATCAAACTTTAACAGTTAAACAGTTTAATATAGGCCTACAGGTTTACAGAATTATTATGGTACTTTTTGTCATTTCTAGCAAAATCGTGTTAAAAGTTTATACGAAACGAAATAGAATGTAAACCATTTTTTTTATATAATCTAGACTAGATTTTGATGTAACCGATGTTGCAGGTTGCATGTTTGTTCAACTTAACTCATCGACGTGGATGGGTAGATTTAACGAAAAAATGATTTAGTATTACAAACGACATTCAAATCAGTTCACTTTAAATCAACTAATTATATTTACTCACTAGAAAAAATGCTGATAGATTTGTTAAAAACCTGATACACGTTTTTCATATAAAACAGATTAATGTCACATGAACGTGTTTATTTATAACTACGTAGGCTTGTTTATTGATTATTATAAAGTTATGCAAGTTGGTATATACAGAGCGCTTAACGTTGTTGATCAGTCGAGCTATTCGCTATACATATATCTATCGACGGGGTTGGTGGTTCGCTAACCAACCACGGCCCCCAATTTTATTTTCTTACTTTTCTTCCAACATAATTTTATGCATTTTATTTCATTTAATACACGTCTTGTTTTTAACGAATTAAATAAAACATATTTCTTTCTTGACAACTGTTTGTTGGGCTTACATTAAAGTGAAACAAAACAAACCCACAAAAAGTAATAAACTGTGTTTGCACACATTTAATATTTAACGACTATTCGTGATAATTCTAAATGAATGTAACATATTGTCGCTTTAGATTAAATAGAAGAAAACCGTCCGCCGTTTCATACAACTACAATGCAGGGTCCTAGTTCTATTTAAGAGAGGAACTAACCATACACATATCAAGCAATATGTTTATTAAATATTTATACTGCCGCAAAATTGTTTGTTTCATTACAAGTATATTTTATACACAGAAAAACGAAAGAAAACGGAATACATGAAATTTATAACGAAATTATTGATTAACGTTCAAATTACTACGAGCAAATGACTGAAACTATAACCAAGTAATATGATTGTTTATAGTTATAGTGCTTTTCCGTAAACCTGTGACGACTTAATTTTCATGTATTATTGTATTTTGTTGATACTTTCAGGACAAAACAAAAACCGGTATCTACTTGGGTACTTCATATGGCGGACATTGACAGGACAAAACAGCATGATCGAGTACCCCTTGCATGTACATAGTACTTGTTTTAATTGTTTCCTTCGACTGATTTAATAGTATGATAGTCACTTATGACATTCCATTTAATGTATTCATAAGCAAATAAGGGGCGCCCGTTGCCGAGCTCATAGAGTCACAGACCGTTCCACCCGTGGGTTCGAGTCCTGGTCAAAGCGACAAACATTCATGTCTGGAGGTATTCACGTTAACCTACAGTCCACCACTGGATATATATAAATTACCCCACCAGTAAAAACAGGATATTGCAAATACAACATTAATTGTATTGGTGCGAGGTATCTGCAACAAACAAACGAAACAACAACAAATAACAACAACAAAAAGAAAAAAAAGAAAACATAGGGGACGCCGTGGTTTAATGGTCTAAAGGTAAGAATCGGTGACTTGCTATTTCTCTGACTCCATAATCCGTCATCTTGTGGGTTTGAGTCCCGGGCGGGGTAAAACTTTCATGTGGTCAGGTTTTCCAGCTGATCTGCAATGCGCTACTGGTTCTACCCAGACATGGGCCATGATTTTTCTCCACCAGTAATAGCTGGACGTCGCTATAATGTCAATAATTTCGTCGATGTAATGTATTTTACAAAACAAACAAAACGGACAGGAATAGCCATACATGTAGAGTTAAAGTCAATAATCATACATAAATATGCATATAAATATGTTAAGCGAGAGTTTATTTCTTATTTCAAGCCACGCAAGTTGTCTTGTGGATGCCGGTTTTGTCCACCTCAAATTAAGTGCCGAGAAAATGACTGCGAGACTGTTAAGGAGCCAGCTGACATTGTCAAGCGATCCTCACAGTTCAACTCGCTCGTTTGTTTGTTTTTTATACCAGGTGTGACTGGAGAGGTTGGAATGGTTTCCTTGGGCAACACTTCAAGGCTTTGACAGGAATAAGGTATGGCCATGTTATTTGCCGTAAACAATATTTGAAACAATTGGGTTTATATTAAAGAGCTACTTTAAGCAGAAAGGTTAGTTTCACAGACTCGTAATGCCCCAACCTTTCACTTCATGGGTTATCGTCCCGGTAAGGAAGACAATTGTGATAATGCCTGCGATCCGCCAGTAGTTTCACTTCACAAACATTTATCTGCGATTTTCGTCCACCAAAATTGTTTGACGGCAAAAGACGAAAAACAAAATCATTGATATAATCTGATTTGTATTTGTGGCGAGACTTAGATATTAACATAATATTGATTAAAATGCATTTTCAGATTATCAACACTTCAATTATCACGTCTGAAAAAGCTGGTTGTATCATCTTGCGGACAACTCCAGATGATGATCAGAGGGAGTTTATGCTACTCAAGGATCCCCAGCAAAAGTTCAGGAATAGGCTACAGAAATGTCACCCGCGTTTCAACCTGGCGGGTTAAAGCGTCAGCGCAACAAGACCTCGAATGCTTTGTCAGACAAAATTCAGTTGATATTTTTTAATGTTATCTAATTATAACCTGTTACTTTACCCAATTTAACAATATAACCCTTATTTTGCAGTTTAATATAAACGTTAATAAAACCATATTAGCTTAAATCTTAATTTAGTTGTGTGAGTAAGTTACTCGTCCCGATATTATGACGTCAATAATTTGACGTCATATTTTACAAAACTACCTTCAGTATGGGTCATTAAAAATCTCATTATTTCATAAATACTAAGTCAATTCTAAAAAATCTTTCGAATTTGTGATCAGAAATGATAGGAGAATCATGTTTCATTAAAAACAAAAAAATGAAAATTTTGACCATAAGCCCGGTTTTCTCGCGTCGTGCGTCATATATATTTTTATATATATTTTTATATATATATATATATACATATATATATATATATATATATATATATATATATATTGGATTGCATAATTGGTATATTCACAACTGTTTCCTTTACAAACTGTGAATGACTATGTTCAACCCCCAGATATAGCATACATACACTTGGATCTTGAACAATACCTGTGTGACAGACACATCGTTACAGACTGTGGCAGCCTGGCTTATCAGAAAACAGATGCCCTCACATGCTTGGTGGGGCAATAAATGGGGGGGGGGGTCACTTATATAAGGTTTTTGAGATGCCTTTATGTTTCAAAGCTTTGCCTTAAACGGTTACTGAGAAAAAGACAACTTTGACAAAAAACTTGAAATGTTGACGCCCGCCAGCCCAACGACATACCCCAATTCTAATAATCTGGATTTTCCTAAAGAAACTTGGTTAAAAACCATATCTGACCAATAATATAAATGTCAATTAAAGGACATGAATTTCATTTTGCTAACATTTATGCTTTATGAAAGCATGTTGTGTGTGCATGCAAATCTATGAAATGCACATGAAGGGTGGTAGTTGTGTGTGCACAGGGATGTGCATTCATAGAGCATAAATGTTAGCAAAATGAAATCCAATCCTTAAATGTAGAAGTTGCCGTCTGAGGGGTTCTTAACAATAAAAAAAGTGAACAAATTATAACTTTTCATTTATAACAACCGAAAGACTATATACTAGGGAAGTAAACGAACGTTCTGATAGATACTGAACGTTCTAATGTATTTTTAGCATTCAAACGCTTGGCAAACAAAATAAGATTTTTTTCCAAAGAAAACTTTTAACAAATTTGTTTTGTTTTGACTTAATTGAAATCATATAACATAAAAAACAATGAAGGATGTGATTATTGTTCATACGCTCTTGAACATTCACACCTGTTACCACTGAAGATGCAATTAAAAGTGGAGGTCAGGTAATAAGCAATGTCATAGTGTCACACTAGGATGATTGTTTATATTATTGTCATTTTGTCTATTATTTCAGCAGTGTACCAACTATTAACTGTATCTACTATGCTAGTGTTCAACCTGGAAAATTCCCATGGCAGCCGATAATGTAACAAAGCAACTGTTTACCCGCTCGCATACTGTACAACCCATTAGGCGAGTAATATCATGGAACCAGTCTGGTCAAAATGAGGTTCAATAAATTTATAATTAAATCATGTGATTTGTTTATTACGTACTATAATAAAAACTGAACAGCCACCTTTTGCACATCAATTAACCAAACATTTTTTTTATTGTTTTGTCAGCTTTTATATCATTATTGATCTACTCTGATGTATTATTTAAAACAAAAGCAAAAATGCAGACTGTTTGCAAGACAAAAGAATGTCTCAAAAGAATGCAACAAATTGCATATTTGCTGCTTATTGATGTGTTTTTACTAAAAAGAAATTTAATACTGCCATAAGTAAAGTATAATTATGGTAGTATGCTTATTAATAAGTATTGAAAAAAGTAAATGCCAAGTTAGGAGCAAGGTGGGGGCAGGGGCTGGTAGGAATGGGAGCTACATGTGGAATGACTTTCTTTTACACCTGTGGCTGTCTAGTAGACCATGTGCTGAGGGATGGGGGAAGGGGGTCTTAAAGGCATCTCGAAAGGAATGTGGTATCCCACTGAGCCAGGCCCCCACATGCTATGACCAGACCTGCTAATTGCTGGTCATCACTGCAGGGAGTCTTTAGCCAACATAGTACTAATCTGTCACAGTAATACCTCTGATGGGTTAATGCAAAACTAAGTTACCTGCTAGTATGGATGTGAGACAGTAGGCTAGTTTTACACAAAGCCACAAACATTATTGTTAGTGATAATGTGGGTTGTTTACTATATGATCCCTTACAAATTCTTTATTGCATTAAATACTAGGTGTCAATTTTGTAACTGCAGGATTATGTATTTATTTCATAGCTAAATTATTAATTTTGAAAATACATGAGAGTTACAAGTTTTAGTATTCAAAATGACTCTGAAGGACATTATTCTGACAATGAATGACTTTTTAAATTGCTTTTGTTAGAAACATTTCGTTACATTTTACAAGTCAAAATAAAATATAACTTTAAATATATATGAGAACTAAAAGAATGAAAGAAATAACAAAATGTATAAGAAATCAACCAACAAAGTAAGAAAGAAAACAAATAAAGATTTATATATATATATATATATATATATATATATATATATATATATATATATATATATATATATATATATATATATACACATTGGATTGCGTAATTGGTATATTCACAACTGTTTCCTTTACAAACTGTGAATGACTATGTTCAACCCCCAGATATAGCATACATACACTTGGATCTTGAACAATACTTGTGTGACAGACACATCGGTTACAGACTGTGGCAGCCTGGCTTATCAGAAAACAGATGCCCTCACATGCTGGGTGGGGCAATAAATGGGGGGGGGTCACTTATATAAGGCTCTTGAGATGCCTTTAAGTTGGGGACATGCTGGCTGTTTCCTTGACAACGATATCCTCTCCTGATAGCAGCCATGGCAGGTGACACTCACACCTACCACCTCACCTCAGCTAACAATTGTATAAAAAAAAAAAAACCTTGTCATTGTCTACTATCCTGTATAGGAGACATTATACCTGTGCCATGGGTTGAAACCATATACACATAGTGTCTAGTGTCAGTAAAATATGACTCAAAATTATGGTCGGTATATATATTGGCTCGACTTTTTGTCCTAATTATATGGGTACATAAACTTAGGTACCTCCTAAGAGTCCACTTTAGACCATACTTCAGGCATATATAATCTTTCAGCCATGCGAGGTCATGATAAAATTCGAAAGGATGTGCTGACCCTCATTAAAGTAGTCACAACAACAACAGCTGTCCTAATTATTCTATAGTAGATGAATTGAAAACCCTCGGTATTCATTGCATAAACCGTTTTCAAAAATTCTTTGTCTGCCAAAATAAAAGTTTACATTTGTTTATGTATTGTTTTAATTCTAAAAGTAGCTACAGATAAATTAATAATGAATATCGAAAATGAACTTTCCACAAATTGGAACACCAATTTTTGTATGGAACAAACAATAAAAACATTTGCACTAATTCTTTGACACTTTTCATTGTTTTACATCAACTATATCAGCTCAATTTTGTTTAGTAGGATCTAAAAACTTGTTCCAAATAATTGATGATCCGAACATGTCAATGCTGCAATGAGTGAATTGTGCCATTCCTACTATATACCAAATACCTATTCACAAGGGAGTTAACCTGATGTAGTTTGAATAGTTGGGAGTAATGTCCCTTTAGAAAAAAAAAAGGAATTTCTCCCAACAATCATGAAAGCAATTTTGTTCTACTCTTCCGTTATGATTCAGATTCTGCATGTCGGTTAGTTAAACAATTCTTATAAGCCTTGGAAATCCACTGTTTACACCACACAAAAATAAGTGTTTTTTTGTCATTTTTTTGTTGTTGCTATCACCATAACTACTACGAATACATAAATCTACTAAAATCTCTAATTTCACTACTTAATCTGAAAGAACTATTTCCGCCTATGATAAATGATCAGTGATTTGTAGCTTGCTAAACAATTCTTTTGTATTTCTTCATATTTTCACAATTAAAAGACAAAGAATTGTGTTATAGGCAATCCTTAAAATATAATAAATAACTTACTGTAAAAAGAATAAATGAAAAACAACAACAGAATGTTGAAAAAAAGAAGAAATTAACTAAAAACCTTTATAATCCAAGCTATAAAAAATGTTAACAAATAATCACTGACAGGAATAGCAAGATTTATCATCCCTTCGGCAGCTGGATTTGTTGAAACTGCTTAACGGATTCTTTATGATCCGATAATAATTTCTGGCATTTATTATATGACAAATTTGCACAGTGTTATCAGCAAAAAGTCTAGATTCTGATAAGACCTGTTACAACAACAGCATGCTGATCTAAATCTTCACAAGAGCATGCTGATCTAGCTCTTTACAACAAGAGCAATAATATCTAGATCTTTACAACAAGAGCATGTTGATCTAGATCTTCACAACAAGCACATGCTCATCTAAATCTTTACAACAAGAGCATGCTGATAAAGACCTTGTCAACAAGAACATGCTGATCTAGATATTTACAACAAGAGCACACTGATCTAGATCTTTACAACAAGAGCATGCTGATCTAGACCTTAACAACAAAAGCATGCTGATCTATATCTTTACAACAAGAGCATGCTGAACTAGATCTTCATAACAAATGCATGCTGATCTAGATCTTTACAAGAGCAGGCTGATCTAGATCTTTACAGTAGCAGGCTGATCAAGATCTTTACAACAGCAGGCTGATCGAGATCTTTATAGCAAGAGCATGTTGATCTAGACCTTTAAAACAAGAGCATGCTGATCTTTACAATAAGAGCACAATGATCTAGATCTTTACAAAAAGAGCATGCTGATCTAGATCTTAACTATTTGTCTAAGCAGAATCGTCTGTTTAGCAGTATAAAGGGGAGGACATGTTAAAATTTTGTGATTTTACCATGTAAATAATAGCTTAAACAAGTAATAACTTTTGTTTCTGTACCTATAATTGTTTTGTCATATTCACAGTTTTCAAGATATTAAAAGCATAAAAAAGAGAAATAGCCTATGTCACATGTGTGTATGTATGTATTTTTGTGTGCATACATTGGTTTATTTGGAAATTTTAAATTATATTTTGACATATCAAGAATGCAGTAGTGGTAAAAGAATATACTTCAGAGCTGCACAGTAGAACTAGAAAAAGTGAAAAGAAGATTTAGTGTCCATGTCATTTATCGAAAGGAGTGTAACAAGTTCACTGGAAGTTCTTTATGAAACTTTACACCTCAGGAATATTAGCAACTGCTAGAAATATTATAAACTGTGATTTGATTTCTGGTAACTGGTTTCTTAATGCAAATTGCCTGCTTCTGTTCAAAAATGATCTTTTAACAAAAAATAGTGCAAAAATGTTGCTGGTAGTATAACTTACAAAAAAAAGTCACATTTAACCCTTTGCTTCATAGAGACACCATTTTACGTTTCTCCCATATTATTCATACATACTCCAATTATGCTACTCTCGTGAACACTTTGATCATTGATTCACTTACGTTGGAGTGTTTCCAAGAAGTGTATCTGTCCATTTGAACTTGATAGCAAAGCGAAGCTTGTTTTCTGTTTCACCTTCTTCAAATGGCTTGATGAGACCCACTAGCAATGAGAAGTAGTCGTTGGCAGTTTTCTCCACGGTTGCCTTGTCATGATTTGGGTCTGTAAGCAGCTCTAGCAATTTGTTTCTGTTAATTCTCATGTCACTGAAAAAAAAAAGAGTTTTCATTTTGTCAAAATATCAGAACCAACTTTTATTACTTTCAGACATATTGTGACAATTGAATATTGTGTTGCGGTTGCTAAATTTTATGATTAGTATATTTATCAAATGACTTTTCCTAATCAATGAGTTAGTCAACATGAATGGCAACATGTCAACCAATGGTTGGACAATATCTCCACTAGATAGAGCCCAAGATGGAAGTAACAACAGGTGTGTGAAGCTGCGCATCAGTTAGTTTGCAATAGTTGAGGTTGCAGGTACACTGGATGTAAGAGTATGTGCAAGACTTGACTGCCCTCAGAGGCAATAGAAACTTGGAATGTGGCTTCACAATAAGATCACAGTGGGAGGTTAATGGGTTGAGGGAAGGTAGTGGCTGTGGGGTGGGTCTAGCTGGCTGAAAAATGTCCATGTGCATCAAGTGTAACCCTTACTGACCAATCAGTGCAGTATGCCCATGTGCATCAAGTGTAACCTTTACTGACCAAACAGTGCAGTATGCCCATGAGCATCAAGTGTAACCTTTACTGACCAAACAGTGCAGTATGCCCATGAGCATCAAGTGAAACCTTTACTGACCAAACAGTGCAGTATGCCCATGTGCATCAAGTGAAACCTTTACTGACCAATCAGTGCAGTATGCCCATGTGCATCAAGTGAAACCTTTACTGACCAAACAGTGCAGTATGCCCATGAGCATCAAGTGAAACCTTTACTGACCAATCAGTGCAGTATGCCCATGTGCATCAAGTGTAACCTTTACTGACCAAACAATGCAGTATGCCCATGAGCATCAAGTGTAACCTTTACTGACCAATCAGTGCAGTATGCCCATGTGCATCAAGTGTAACCTTTACTGACCAAACAGTGCAGTATGCCCATGAGCATCAAGTGAAACCTTTACTGACCAATCAGTGCAGTATGCCCATGTGCATCAAGTGTAACCTTTACTGACCAAACAATGCAGTATGCCCATGAGCATCAAGTATAACCTTTACTGACCAATCAGTGCAGTATGCCCATGTGCATCAAGTGTAACCTTTACTGACCAAACAGTGCAGTATGCCCATGAGCATCAAGTGAAACCTTTACTGACCAATCAGTGCAGTATGCCCATGTGTATCAAGTGTAACCTTTACTGACCAATCAGTGCAGTATGCCCATGTGTATCAAGTGTAACCCTTACTGACCAATCAGTGCAGTATGCCCATGTGCATCAAGTGTAACCTTTACTGACCAATCAGTGCAGTATGCCCATGAGCATCAAGTGTAACTCTTACTGACCAATCAGTGCAGTATGCCCATGAGCATCAAGTGTAACCCTTACTGACCAATCAGTGCAGTATGCCCATGTGCATCAAGTGTAACCTTTACTGACCAATCAGTGCAGTATGCCCATGTGTATCAAGTGTAACCCTTACTGACCAATCAGTGCAGTATGCCCATGAGCATCAAGTGTAACTCTTACTGACCAATCAGTGCAGTATGCCCATGTGCATCAAGTGTAACACTTACTGACCAATCAGTGCAGTATGCCCATGTGCATCAAGTGTAACCTTTACTGACCAATCAGTGCAGTATGCCCATGTGTATCAAGTGTAACCCTTACTGACCAATCAGTGCAGTATGCCCATGAGCATCAAGTGTAACCCTTACTGACCAATCAGTGCAGTATGCCCATGTGTATCAAGTGTAACCCTTACTGACCAATCAGTGCAGTATGCCCATGCGCATCAAGTGTAACCCTTACTGCCCAATCAGTGCAGTATGCCCATGTGTATCAAGTGTAACCCTTACTGACCAATCAGTGCAGTATGCCCATGTGCATCAAGTGTAACCTTTACTGACCAATCAGTGCAGTATGCCCATGTGTATCAAGTGTAACCTTTACTGACCAATCAGTGCAGTATGCCCATGAGCATCAAGTGTAACTCTTACTGACCAATCAGTGCAGTATGCCCATGTGTATCAAGTGTAACCCTTACTGACCAATCAGTGCAGTATGCCCATGTGCATCAAGTGTAACCTTTACTGACCAATCAGTGCAGTATGCCCATGTGTATCAAGTGTAACCTTTACTGACCAATCAGTGCAGTATGCCCATGTGTATCAAGTGTAACCTTTACTGACCAATCAGTGCAGTATGCCCATGTGTATCAAGTGTAACCTTTACTGACCAATCAGTGCAGTATGCCCATGTGTATCAAGTGTAACCTTTACTGACCAATCAGTGCAGTATGCCCATGAGCATCAAGTGTAACCCTTACTGACCAATCAGTGCAGTATGCCCATGTGAATCAAGTGTAACCTTTACTGACCAATCAGTGCAGTATGCCCATGTGAATCAAGTGTAACCTTTACTGACCAATCAGTGCAGTATGCCCATGTGCATCAAGTGTAACCTTTACTGACCAATCAGTGCAGTATGCCCATGTGTATCAAGTGTATCCCTTACTGACCAATCAGTGCAGTATGCCCATGTGCATCAAGTGTAACCTTTACTGACCAATCAGTGCAGTATGCCCATGTGTATCAAGTGTAACCTTTACTGACTAAACAGTGCAGTATGCCCATGAGCATCAAGTGAAACCTTTACTGACCAATCAGTGCAGTATGCCCATGTGTATCAAGTGTAACCTTTACTGGTCAATCAGTGCAGTATGCCCATGTGAATCAAGTGTAACCTTCACTGATTAATCAGTGCAGTATGCCCATGTGCATCAAGTGTAACCTTTACTGACCAATCAGTGCAGTATGCCCATGTGCATCAAGTGTAACCTTTACTGACCAATCAGTGCAGTATGCCCATGTGTATCAAGTGTAACCTTTACTGACCAATGAGTGCAGTATGCCCATGTGTATCAAGTGTAACCTTTACTGACCAATCAGTGCAGTATGCCCATGTGTATCAAGTGTAACCTTTACTGACCAATCAGTGCAGTATGCCCATATGTATCAAGTGTAACCTTTACTGACCAATCAGTGCAGTATGCCCATGTGTACCAAGTGTAACCCTTACTGACCAATCAGTGCAGTATGCCCATGTGTATCAAGTGTAACCCTTACTGACCAATCAGTGCAGTATGCCCATGTGTATCAAGTGAAACCTTTACTGACCAATCAGTGCAGTATGCCCATGTGTATCAAGTGTAACCTTTACTGACCAATTAGTGCAGTATGCTCATGAGCATCAAGTGTAACCCTTACTGACCAATCAGTGCAGTATACCCATGTGTATCAAGTGTAACCTTTACTGACCAATCAGTGCAGTATGCTTATGTGTATCAAGTGTAACCCTTACTGACCAATCAATGCAGTATGCCCATGTGCATCAAGTGTAACCTTTACTGACCAATCAGTGCAGTAGGCCCATGTGTATCAAGTGTAACCTTTACTGACCAATCAGTGCAGTATGCCCATGAGCATCAAGTGTAACCCTTACTGACCAATCAGTGCAGTATGCCAATGTGTATCAAGTGTAACCTTTCCTGACCAATCAGTGCAGTATGCCCATGTGTATCAAGTGTAACCTTTACTGACCAATCAGTGCAGTATGTCCATGTGAATCAAGTGTAACCCGTACTGACCAATCAGTGCAGTATGCCCATGTGTAGCAAGTGTAACCTTTACTGACCAATCAGTGCAGTATGTCCATGTGTATCAAGTGTAACCCTTACTGACCAATCTGTGCAGTATGCCCATGTGTACCAAGTGTAACCTTTACTGACCAATCAGTGCAGTATGCCCATGTGAATCAAGTGTAACCTTTACTGACCAATCAGTGCAGTATGCCAATGTGAATCAAGTGTAACCTTTACTGACCAATCAGTGCAGTATGCCCATGTGTATCAAGTATAACCTTTACTGACCAATCAGTGCAGTATGCCCATGTGTATCAAGTAAAACCTTTCCTGACCAGTCAGTGCAGTATGCCCATGTGCATCAAGTGTAACAATTACTGACCAATCAGTGCAGTATGCCCATGTGTATCAAGTGTAACCTTTACTGACCAATCAGTGCAGTATGCCAATATGTATCAAGTGTAACCTTTACTGACCAATCAGTGCAGTATGCCCATGTGTATCAAGTGTAACAATTACTGACCAATCAGTGCAGTATGCCCATGTGTATCAAGTGAAACCTTTACTGACCAATCAGTGCAGTATGCCAATGTGTATCAAGTGTAACCTTTACTGACCAATCAGTGCAGTATGCCCATGTGTATCAAGTGTAACCTTTACTGACCAATCAGTGCAGTATGCCCATGTGAATCAAGTGTAACCCTTACTGACCAATCAGTGCAGTATGCCCATATGTATCAAGTGAAACCTTTACTGACCAATCAGTGCAGTATGCCCATGTGCATCAAGTGTAACCTTTACTGACCAATCAGTGCAGTATGCCCATATGCATCAAGTGTAACCTTTTCTGACCAATCAGTGCAGTATGCCCATGTGTATCAAGTGTAACCCTTACTGACCAATCAGTGCAGTATGCCTATGTGTATCAAGTGTAACCTTTACTGACCAATCAGTGCAGTATGCCCATGAGCATCAAGTGTAACTCTTACTGACCAATCAGTGCAGTATGCCCATGTGTATCAAGTGTAACCCTTGCTGACCAATCAGTGCAGTATGCCCATGTGAATCAAGTGTAACCCTTGCTGACCAATCAGTGCAGTATGCCCATGTGTATCAAGTGTAACCTTTACTGACCAATCAGTGCAGTATGCCCATGTGTATCAAGTGTAACCTTTACTGACCAATCAGTGCAGTATGCCCATGAGCCTCAAGTGTAACCCTAACTGACCAATCAGTGCAGTATGCCTATGTGTATCAAGTGTAACCTTTACTGACCAATCAGTGCAGTATGCCCATGTGTATCAAGTGTAACCCTTACTGACCAATCAGTGCAGTATGCCCATGTGAATCAAGTGTAACCCTTACTGACCAATCAGTGCAGTATGCCCATGTGTATCAAGTGTAACCTTTACTGACCAAACAGTGCAGTATGCCCATATGTATCAAGTGTAACCTTTACTGACCAATCAGTGCAGTATGCCCATGTGTACCAAGTGTAACCTTTACTGACCAATTAGTGCAGTATGCCCATGTGAATCAAGTGTAACCTTTACTGACCAATCAGTGCAGTATGCCCATGTGAATGAAATGTAACCTTTACTGACCAATTAGTGCAGTATGCCCATGTGAATCAAGTGTAACCTTTACTGACCAATCAGTGCAGTATGCCCATGTGCATCAAGTGTAACCCTTACTGACCAATCAGTGCAGTATGCCCATATGCATCAAGTGTAACCCTTACTGACCAATCAGTGCAGTATGCCCATGTGTATCAAGTGTAACCCTTACTGACCAATCAGCGCAGTATGCCCATGTGAATCAAGTGTAACCCTTACTGACCAATTAGTGCAGTATGCCCATGTGAATCAAATGTAACCCTTACTGACCAATCAGTGCAAAATGCCCATGTGAATCAAGTGAAACCTTTACTGACCAATCAGTGCAGTATGCCCATGTGTATCAAGTGTAACCTTTACTGACCAATCAGTGCAGTATGCCCATGTGTATCAAGTGTAACCTTTACTGACCAATCAGTGCAGTATGCCCATGTGAATCAAGTGTAACCTTTACTGACCAATCAGTGCAGTATGCCAATGTGAATCAAGTGTAACCCTTACTGACCAATCAGTGCAGTATGCCCATTTGTATCAAGTGTAACCTTTACCTACCAATCAGTGCAGTATTCCCATAAGCATCAAGTGTTACCTTTACTGACCAATCAGTGCAGTATGCCCATGTGTATCAAGTGTAACCCTTACTGACCAATCAGTGCAGTATGCCCATGTGAATCAAGTGTAACCTTTACTGACCAATCAGTGCAGTATGCCCATTTGTATCAAGTGTAACCTTTACTGACCAATCAGTGCAGTATGCCCATAAGCATCAAGTGTTACCTTTACTGACCAATCAGTGCAGTATGCCCATAAGCATCAAGTGTTACCTTTACTGACCAATAAGTGCAGTATGCCCATGTGTATCAAGTAATTTCACTAATTGTTTTACCTGGTCCTCTATGACATCTCTGTGTATATGTGTATAATAAGCAAGTGTCCAGCATTGGTCGGGGATAAATAATATTTTACCATGACAGACAAATAAGATTTTGATACTTAAACCCCTTTGTAGAGTGGTAAAAGAATATGGGTACTATATTGTCAGTTATGTAAAGGTGGAACTATGACAAAATGTCAGTCAAACCTTATTACATAGTGTACTTTCAGTTACATTAAAGGCAAGATTATTTCTGATGATTTTTTTTGTGGAATGCCTCAGTTCTTCCACATCAACTAAGCATCAACTAAACAATATTGACATGTTCATGTTTCTGCTTACAGCTTTTAATGAATGATGTTGTTTATGTAAAACAAGAGTGTTGTTTCTTTTCTTCTCTGCTGAATAAATGAGTGAGATCTTAAGGTTGTCTTAGGATTATAACAGGATTATAAAAAAACTTTTTTTTTCCCAATTTTTTTTTCTTAAAGGTGGGGTCCGGCAGCTTGCCTATATCTAATATATATAACAATATCAGATCTCTGCTTGGGGTATTTATGCAAAATTTCTGCAGAAAAATCATACTTTAGTCTAAGCTTTGACAATTTTCAACAGAATCTCATCTATGGTTTACTAAGATGTTTACTGAAAATATTTTTTGTCCAAACTGTCAGATACCACCTTTAAAGCATTTCGAGGCCACAGTTTTGCATAGGTACAGGACACGTAGCATCACAGGATTCAAACTGATTTAAAATTTGTTTCAATGTAAATGTCTCACTATTAAGAGTATTGTTTTTGACCTATCTATGCTGATATAATGCACATGAGGGCATGTACAGTATCATATCTGCAGATCAGATATATACCAGTACAAGGAGGTATCCGACAGTTTGCCTATATCAAATACATGTAACAATATCTGACCCTTCTTTGGAATATCTGTGCATCATTTCTGTAGAAAACCAAGCATTAGTCAAAGCCATGATGATTTTAAACACAATCTAAATTTAAGATAGTACAACTTGTTAAAAACACTAAAATCCATAAATTTTGGGTTTGAATTTCTGCTAAAAATTAAGATCAATGTCAGAGTGATGTCAACATCAGAGTGGATAAGGATATACAGGGTAATATGATCTCAAAATATATAATGATCATGTGGTTTTCTTAGTTTGAAAATAGTTAACTGTACAGCATAGCTCAGATAGGACATACACATTCGTAATGACAATTGTGGTCTTATGTTTCACTTTTCATATAGATGTAGGGCATCAATAAACAGCATTTCACGGGATCAATAATTTACAATAATTTATTTGGTTGTTTGAAGAAAGTTTTTGATCCAAACTATCAGATTCCACCTTTAAACTGGTTAAAAATGTATACAAGCATTGTGATGCTTGTGATACTCCCAATCTTAAGACATCACAATTTGTTAAAGGACAGCATAATGTGTCACAGCATGATGCCACCATAACATTCTCCTTGGGTGCACACACATATATAGAACTTATTTTGTATTTTTATTTTTTTTGTATCCACATTGCAAAATGTAAACATAAGATTTCAAAAATGTGTTTCTCATAAAATTTTAAAGCTTCGAAATTTGCTAAAAATTGTAATTGGCAGTAAACATATGAAAACGTACCACAATATATTACCATATTTCATAATTTGATTAAACTATTATAAGGAGCATTTCACCCATTATAATGCAATATGAACAACAAATTCCTGAGTATAATGTGACAGAGCTTTATAAAGTTTATAACAGGAAA
The DNA here is from genome assembly GCA_007844125.1 of Sinonovacula constricta. NCBI lineage: Eukaryota > Metazoa > Mollusca > Bivalvia > Cardiida > Solecurtidae > Sinonovacula > Sinonovacula constricta. Next base: position 12,295,811 of record CM017557.1, read on the forward strand.
ACTCAGAAACAACAAAGTAATAGGACTAGCAGTGTTTTGTCTAGAGCGCGTTTTCTGCGTTTTTGACGCAATATATTTTAATTTGGCGCAACGTCATAACAGCCGAGCGTTTTCCGTGACGCAACTATTCGGCAGCGACTTAGATTTAATTGAAAACCGTATCACATGACCTGTCGTAGACGCTTTATTTAGAATTCACTTTCAGTTGTGAGCGCCAAGACGATACAGACTGTTTCGTCATTTTCTGGGGAAAATTTCCCGATGGCTGCTGCTAAACAGCGCAGGTTAACATTCTATTTCGCCGCAAAAAACAACCAAAATAACAATCAGGCATCGGCGGAATCTGCAGCAGCCGTTAGTACCAACAGCGTGGCAAATGATGAACCCAAACAAAAAAAAGCAAATACAAAATCCTGCATCGTCGGTTATCCCCCGTTACATTACTCCGCTATGCTGCGTTATGTACCCGTGGGACAATTGGCTAGGAAATCATTAATAATTAATGAGGCAGTTTCATTGGTGCCACAAGGAAACCACCATGGATAACTAGGCAATGAAATTAAGTTTCATGTCTAAGGTTCGGTTTACCATTCAAAATGGCGACCTCCATGAGTAAACATGTGCGTTGGTTTCTATTTTTAGTAAGAAAATCCCAGTATGACGTCATTGAGATTGAAGAGTACTTTATTGTAACATGCGATTTCATTGGAAGAAGATTGGTCTCCCCTGCCTCATGCACATTCATGAAAACGAGATTTTGCTAGTCAAATTTCCCACGGTATGTATGGAATGTAACGGAAGATGGTACTGTGGTTGCCGACGATGAAAATCCTGGGCCGAAACGGGAGTTCCGAAAAGAATGGTTGGAGCAGCATTTTTGGTTGCGATTTGACAATAAAATGACTTGTTCAGTTTATATATCTGAAGGGAAGGACAATCCTTTCACATCAGGCTGTACTTTCGTGCTTCTACCTTAACGAGACATATTTTCTCTAATCAACACAAGACTGCCTTAGAATCTCAGTCACTTAGAAGCGACATGAACAGATATCCTGGTCGCTGCAATAAACGAAGCTGAAGTGTGTGCCACGCTTAGTTTACTTTACAATAAATAGTTGTGACCCATCTTTTTTGTAAATGTCCCCCACTTTTCGGACAAGAGGGTCAAAAATGACCCTCAAATATTTTGGTCTAGAGAAAACACTGGACTAGAAGACAGCAAAGTAAAAATAATCAAACAACTTAAGACGTCACTACTTTCAGATATCTTATTAAAGAAAATGTCAGCAGTAGGACATTTTTTATTCAAATAAACCGGTTTTCTTTTCATTGCTTACAATTAATAAAACCCTCAGGAAGTCCAAGGTTAGAGCTCTTTAAAACCGGTTTAGGCACCCCAGTCAGTCCCTTTTGCCAAAGTGACCATTCCAAGGCAGTAACTATTGGGTTTGCTATTTTTGCTAAATGACTCATCACAGATTAATTCTTACTTTTACATTTGGCATGGATGTAAATACATTTGTCCTGTGCCTTTTCAAATTTTGGTATATGTTGCAATGCTCATAGGACTTTTGTCATATATTCTCAGCTCGGACAAATTGTTTACAATTTGCAATGGTTGTGTATGATTAAATTGCCACACAAAAGGCAATGATACTGTTCAGTGTGATCGGTAGATCTATTCTGCAAGGAACTATCCTAAAACAATGTGACTACTTGAAGTAAATTTTAATTCCAGTAAGATTCATGCTTCTATGCAACATTCATTTTCTAAAATCCAGAAATGAAAATTTCAAATCAAAAGTCAAAACCTAGTTTAAATTTTAGTTTTAATTTGTTCACCTGTAGTGACTGTAGTGCATAAAGGCACTTCCAACAGCCTTGCTGTCGGGTTAACCCTTTAGCGATGTGGTTGAGTGCCTAGACTACTGATCTGGCGGACCGGGTTCGAATCCCCATTAGGGCCAGGATTATTTTCTCCTCTCAGATTTACTTTACACCTCTCGGGAGTTCAAAGAAAAAAAAAATTTTTTTTTTAATAACTGTGTCATTTACTAGCTAACATTAACAACAGATAAAACTTTTTAACTCTTGAAGCTTGGTACAATATGTTTAAGAGATGTTTGAAAATTTGATATTATTGTGTTAAAGTGGCGAAAATAGGGAACAAGTGGCAAAAATAAAGACAGGTGACTATGAGTCATGACTTAGAAAAATAATTTAGGGGTAGATTTTGTGATGAAAAGTTTCTGCAGTTCTACGATCAAATAATATAAAAGATTTATACTGGTAAAAGATATTAGCGATAAAATCGTTCATGTTCTTCGTATTGAATACTTGTTTCTATATTTATAATGTAAAAAAAAGATAAATATTATTTAAGTTTTTTGACATTACAAAATGGCCATTCATTTAGACAGTTTAATGGCGCTGATTGTGTTTAGATTTGGTATGATTATGCAAGTACATTTTGTACAGCATGTTACTTACGTAAATATTTTTCTTGTTGCATCATTTGTAGAAACCCCAGCTAGCTCAAAGTTGAGTTGAGCCGTCGCTTTTAGGGGATTTCTATGAAACCAATACGCCATTTTTCTTGTTGACAAAATGATATAAGGGAGATGACTCTCTCTGACCGCTATGTCCAATAGTCTGAAGTTCCTTCCCCTGGTCACTGGGTCAGGCAAACGCAATTAATGGCGGCCTCAGTGGTCTATAGTTTATATAGGGAAAAAGTGTTTTGTGGCTCAAGCGAAAAATTCTTTCCGCAATCGATAGAAAAAAATAAGCTAATTATGCTTTAGTTTTTGGGGATCAATTCTCTGGGCTGATAAAAAATAAGAATATTTAAAGCGTATTGTAATTTCGGACTGCACTTTATTCTGGATAACTATATGGGTGAACATGACGTACATACGATCTTGGCCTGACTTAATAATGCCACTTGATCGGAATTTAATCAAATTTAAATTATGCCAAGCAAAAAAAAAAAAAGAGTTAAATAATAACAGATAAGTCAGGTTTCTAACGATTTAAGAGAGAAAGATAGCGATAGGACAGAGAAATAGCAGGGACGTCGAAGACCGATATTGACATTCGATCTAGGTGGGATAGGGGGCATCCCACCTCTACACAGATTTTGTTGTTGTTTTAGTTGGGGGTTTTTTTAATGTAGGAGATGCGTTCTAAAGTGTATCTGGACAAAAGAGGAATCTTTTTAATTAGTTTACTAAACTAAGCATGCAACAAAATGTGAAGACATAACCTAAACCTTGAACATAAAAGCTTTGCTGTTGATAGCTGAATCAAATTCTTCACAAAAAATATGCGCAGACACATATTTCCCTTTAAGTTAGACCGCAATCTGATGCATAACGTACGCGATATTAATGATAACAAAAGCTTTTGACATGGCACTGCACAGTAAAAACAATGTGTTTATTTGGAATATAAAACAGTTTAGTCCAACATTAATAGCACACAAATATAACTAAGGAATTTTTGTACAAAAAAAATACATATGCTTTCGTGTTAAATGAATTTAATCTTAGGCAAAACGTTGTGCCATTGTCTTATGAAGTTGACAAATCGACTATATGAGTCACATTACTGAAAAAGAGATTTATGAAGTAGGCGCATTTCGTTTTCGAGAGAAATAACAAGTTTCAACTAAAAATAATCGGCTAATTGCAAAACTTAGTTTAATACCATAACATTTTATAGGAGAAAAAGATTTATAACGTAAATCAAATTTGAAGCAATCCTGTCCATATATCTGCAAATGCCGACTTTTCACTCTTTCTCTTGCTTACGTACTTATAAAACTGATGAAAATGTTGATCTTGTACGTGTTATATTTATGTGTGGTAGTGTAAGGTTCGTCATATATTTATCCGGAATTAAGTGTTGGCCGAAATATCGGTACACTTTCAATATTTGTATTATTAATAGCTCTGAGGACTGATCAGGGAAATGTAATCCAGCATTGGGTTATATTTGTGTATATTTATCAATTATGGAAAAAATGTGCACGTGAGCAACAAAATACATCATTTCCCTATATAACCTATAGACCATTGTGGACCGACGTTATTTGCGTTTGTCAATCGGAACTCTACCGGTAATGAGAGACATTCAATCTCCAACGCAGTGAACTCCCCCTTTCAGTAAGGAGAATCTCTGCCACCACACAGAAATCCTTCCAGATCTGGAAGGATTTGATTTTTTTACTTTTAATTTTTGTTAAGAAAAATGACAATCGGAATGAATGTGTATGTTAGAAAAACGACTAATAATGGATAAAAAAAAAATTCTAACGATAAAGAAAAAAAAAACACAATGTATTTATCACTACAATCGTAACAACTCGGCCATTTCCGTTCTTTCGCCGAGGGCGAAATTTCAGTGTTACACCGGTTCAATGTAAACAATCAATGGATACTGTTGAAGTAATTCACAAAGTAATAACGGAGTTTGACTCCTCCTTAAAAGCGAAACCCAAACAAATCGAGTGTCTGCAGTCTCTGTTGGCAGGCGAAGACGTCATAGCTAATCTGCCTGGTGTTTACTATCGTCACGTGATTTTGTATGATGGCAGTGGTTTTAAGCCAGCGTAGCGATGTCGTAAACCCTGTGCGGAGTTTGAGAGACATTAATAAATAGTTCTCCCATGAATAATGCCTAAATGCAAGTAGGTACAATCGGAACACCTAGGATAATTCACGAATCATCTCTCTGTAGGTAGTCGGATCACCTCGGCCATTTCCATAAATGGGACTTATTTTGTGACAGTCGTTAAAACAAAGATGGAAGCTCGGTTGACAGCTCACTATAGTCCGATGCCAATTTAACTTCAATTTGTGGATGCTTCAAATTTAAACCATCTAAGCTTAATTCACAAAGCGCAGCAAACAAAACAGTTGTTTAACGACGCGATAGTTTATGTTTTGTGCGAACTACATTCTAGGTATATTCTTCCGACTTCCCGCGAACAAAACGATCGTGATTTCTTTAAGTATCATTGCACCAGAATAATTTCCCGAATGTCAATCGGAACACCTCGGATCTAACTCAGGACCTCTTAGACCCCATATTGAAGACACACGTTAATTAAGGTTGTTTTCGCTAAATAAATACGTTACACTAGCCTACATTTCAGTAAAGTTGCCACCCTGTTTTATCGTCAATGGTTTAATGCATTTTCCTAACCCCCAAACAGTTTGTGTATTAGCGGAGTTGCAGCCCATTTTATTTTATCAAACGCTTAATTTTAATTTTCTTCTATTTCATCTCGATTGTTCATCATTTTCACTGTCAAACATCTTAAGCAGAGCTCAAAGTTGCGCGGCTTAGAGACGGTTAGTATGCTTGGTGTTATAATAAATAACGTATTCAGACCAACTGTCTTAAACAATAATAACTGATCCAGAACAAATCATGACCCGGAGCTGCCTGAATAACTAAGGAAATATTTACACTGAACTAGGTAGATTTCCGATAATTTTAATGTAGAATATTCCTCTTTTAAAATATTACTTTAAAGTTTCATATTACCCACAATCTTAACAGTGTAACATCAGCCATGTGATAGATCAAGAAGGGGGTTTTACTCTGAAGTGGTCTTTGAGATAATTTAGGACGTACTTGTAGTTGATAAGATGACAAATATGTGCATTTCTAATTTTTATACCAAAAGTCTTTAAGTGAACTCAGAGCATATTTTGGGGCACCCGTGGCCGAGCGGTAAGAGTACCTGACTAGTAACTCTTAGCCATTCACTCACCCACCCACCGCGTGGGTTCGAGTCCCGGTCGAGGCGAGAATCTATATGTAGGGAGATTCTAACCAGACATAAGTCTAGATTCTTCCGCCACCAATAATTAGCTGGACGTCGCCAATATGACCATAAGTGTGTCGGTGCGATGTAACAAAAAAAAAAAAAAAAAAACAATAAACAGAACAGGAGTATTATTTGTCTTTTATTGAAAATACTTTACATTGTACTGCTCTGTCTTCTTTTATTATATAATTGTCAATATTTAAAAAAGAAAATATGCTTTTTGGAAATTTAGATGTAGAAGATGCATACCATTTTATTCTTGTTTGTCCTTTATATAGAAAATCGATCGAAACTTCTTCCAAAGTAGTTTTGTTTTTTGCTTTCTCTTTCACAGTTCAATTTGTTAATGAATAGTTAACAACCGATTGTAGTTAAAATCAATTTTGTTTTTCAAGCTTTTTAATTGAGGGAAAACATTAAACAAGTAATCGCACAAAACGAAATCATATACGTTATAAATTGATTATTATATAATTGTTTGCACTAATAGAATGGAATATTGCGTATATATGCTATTTCAATAGGCCAATTTCAACAATATTGGGCGATATGTAAGATCATCTCATTTTATTACGCTTTTCTTACGCATGTTGTATATTTTTTATATTAAGTTCCTGTAGGAAGTTTTGTTTATGCCAATAAACAGTGAAAAAATATAAACAGTTTTATAGTAACACAATTCTAACGAGCATTTGAAAACTGGAGACTGTCACTAGTGTCGAAATAAATATGCATGCTCAGGATAATAATGGAATAATTGAACCTACTTGGAACGACCTACTTTGCATTAAAATGCAAAAAGCAAAACTTTGTTTAACATCAAATTGATTATAATTTTATCATTGATACTACATTATACTCTTGGGTTCATAGAAACACTGTCCTTCGAACGATTATTTGTTGCAATTAAGTGAACCATTGACTGTACGATAAACGGTGACGATCGCGTGAAGAGAAATACAAGTGTACTTCACAGAAGTACGTAAAATTAAGGGGATCTGATCTGGAATTTTCTTTTCGGGGGGTGGGGGGGGGGGGGGGGGGGGGGGGAAGTGTGTGTGTGTGTGTGTGTGTGTGGGGGCGTATTGTTTTGTTTTCAAACTTACTCACGTAAATTGAGTATGTCAATTAACGACTCTGCCTTTTGTTTCTTTAATGTTCGGGAAGCGTTCTTACGTGTATCTGAAGCGACAGAAATGTCATTTTACTTGTTAAAAATTAAATGTATCAAAAGAATTCCCTGTGTACTTTAGAGGGTGAGCACACCGAGTGCAACCTTCTCCCACTTCTAAATCCGCCACGGTAATATGTATTATCTCTGGTGAGTTCTTTTGATTCACTTCAGTGGATGTGAATCATGAAATTCAGGAAGTACGTACGTGATTGTCAAAGTGGTTGGTTCAATCGTATTTGTGCCAGCGGCATTTTGTTGGTCATTGTGTAAATAGGATAGCAAACGTAGACAATATGTCAACCACGAGTATTGAGCCCAGGAATGGATCCAGGGGAGGGGTATGCATCCCACCACCACCAACAAAAGAGTCATGTGACCGGGATATTTATCGATAGGATCTAAGCGGTAATCAGAAATACGGTTCATCGTTAAGCAATAATCTAAAACAATGTTTTAAAAATCATATGTCACATCAAAAACTGTCGTGATTGTCACAATAAAAGAAAACTGTCGTCCGATAATGATAGTCAAATATGTTTAATTTCGATTTTATTTTATTTAATATTGTCGTAAAGATGTATCTGAAGAAGTAACATTCGGTTAACAGGATACTATCTGTATAATGTTTACGGGTATCCGGATAGATAAAAAAGGTATTCGTTCACATCCCTATACATTATATAACACTTTTCTGTGATTTATAATAAAACTCCCAACTTTTCAAATATGTCTTGCTCCCATATTGCGTTAACGTTTTTTACCGGTTCCAGTGTTTGCGTCGCCTTTGATGCTTCGTATCAATGACTTTTCTTGTTTTCTTTTAGTCGGTCATTATTTGTCAAACCTGTCAAATCTGTCGGACTGATCCGAAAGAAAGTTTTAATTTATTATTAAATTTGTTGTCAGCGCACTTGGCTCTAGTATAAGGTTTGTGTTATTGCTTGTTTCATTGTTTGTTCAAGGGTTGCATTGTGTATTGGTTGCAAATGAAATGTATTCTACCGGTGAAATTATTCGTTGGCGTAACATGCTGAAATACTGGATGGTTGCTTCGTATTCCATGTAATCTGTAAATGAATACAGAAATGTTAACTAACATAAGCATTACTTCTATTACTCCCAATATTCACCTTAACGTTTAATTACAGCATGACGCACTTCACCTGATAATCTGAGATAATATCACTATTAACTGTGGCAATAACTAGAATTATTAAAATACATAAAGAAACAGAGTGTTCTAAATATTCGTGTAACATTTGTGCTGACAACTATCAATAAACACAACGGGATAACATGTGTATAAAAGTTAGTTTCCTTATGCCATAGGCACTGATAAGACATTTTAAGGCAGCCATCTTTGAAGGCAGATGCTAATGCAGGCCGAAATGGAAGTACGTGCTGTATTAAATTCACCACTGTGTTTTTATTTTTCAGTATATTTTACAGAATTTTATATAAAATTGAACAGCTTTTAGGAATTATTTTAAATATCAAAACTATATTTTGATAGTTTAATACGTAAAACCCCCCAAAGGTACACTGTTCATTTTGTGTAAGGATGGGAGGCCAGTGATTTTATTTATTTCTGTGTGTTAATTCTTTGTGCATTCATCAATTTTAAAAATATTGTATTCTTAAAATAGGAAATTCCAGAGCTTTTCCATTGGTGTATAGCTTTAATTTTTGGACCACAAATGAAGAAATTACAACAAAATAACATTAACGCTTCTATACAATTCATCTGAAAATCTCTTGAAGTTGCCATCAAAGATGGCTGCCAAAATAAGGGATCTTTACTGATGTGGAAACTATCTATATATATTGTTCACGATCCGCCCCTGCCACTAGGCTCCACTAGAAAACTGGGCATTTCATCCATCCATACACTTATGCAGTGTATTGAATTCAAACTCTTGTCATGCTTGGAGAAGTCAAGAAATCGTCTGTTAAGTTTCTGCTTTACATATTTAGCGACCGCGGATAGACTGGCCCTAACGTCACAGTTCAGGGGTCATGGTTGACTACCCGACATCAATTTATATCTATGCGTGTTACATTCTATACATAGCGTGACGTCACTACGTTTAAGTCATCTCTATACTACGACTCATAACTCACCCAAAATTTGAGATTTGTGCCTACATAAAAAATAGTTCCGCGTAGGAAATACGTTCGATTATAATATTCATTGAATTAAGATAAATGACTAAACAACCATATTCTAAGGCCTTATTCTATGTCCAGAAACTTTTAAAGTCTTGATATTTATAGATAAATGGAAAAAAATACGATGAGCAAGTTTTGCTACTTTCGCTTTCGTTAAACAGTAATATGTCCATTATACATAGCGTGTGACGTCACTACGTTAAAGTCTGGACCGTTTACAAATCTTAGTTCAAAATTTTTGCACGAAACATATTTTAACTATGAGAATTTATAAAAAATGCCAAAATAATCTGTTGTATACCTCTTCGTACTTGTTTTGTTCATTTTAGTAATCACTTCCGTATTCATAACAGCCATGTTGAAGAACTTCTTTACCCACAATACACCGAGTGCAATCACACAGGTCATTTTGACCGTGTGTTGACACAACGTGCGTGTTATGAAGGAAAGAAGTGTGTATTCAAGGGCTTACTGTTGTCATTTGTGTACTGTATAATGTAACTGACTCATCCCACTCCAACCAGCGTCTTTTCATTTCGGATTTAATACGTGTGTTTGGAGCTGTTGTTGTCATCACTCTTGCTCTTAAAAACTACCAGTTCAAAAAGTGTACTTTTTTTCTGCTTTCTTTTCACGACAAGAGGATTTCACATTAAACAGTGATCTTTATTGCTGTCTCCTTTTAATTTTTCGACGTGTTATTTTGCTAGCGGTAAGACGAAAAATCGAAGTGCGCTAGCATAAATAAACTTGCGTAACATTACAGTTACCAGCGAAATTGAACAGTTGTAAAACCAGTGTTCATGCATTTTGTTTTGTATGACTAAACGAACAAGACGTCATTTAAAAGTAAGTTGTGTTTTTGGCACACGTATTTCCTTCAGTTGTTCTACGAAATTAACTTAGCTCAGCATCATCTGTTAATATCAATTCTTAATTGAATGACGACAACGTTTAACAAAAAGGGACAATATTATAATTGTAACCTGCGGTGTGCCGGTGTTTCTACCCAGACTTAATTCTTGGTTATTACACCACTAACAGTAAAGTGGACGCTGCCAGTATGACTCTAATTGTGTTGATGCGATGTTACAAAAACAAATATAATTGTGTTGTCAGTGTTAATATTTACAAGAACTAGTGTTACCCAAAGTTCATATTCAGCAATATCTACATACTAAAAAATATCTATGCGCATTGTGGATGCATAACAATGTCTAGAAATCATGAATTAGAAGACACCGATGACGTCAGAAGGTCCGATTACCTCAACCCTTCGACAGAGTCCGGTTATCTTGACACATCAACTTCCGAATCCGGTTATCTCCAACCATTGACTTCCGATTCCGGCCATGTCCAGCCATCGACTTCCGAGTCCGGTTATGTCCAACCATCGACTTCCGAGTCCGGCTATGTCCAACCATCGAACTCCGAGTCTGGCTATGTTCAACCATCGAACTCCGAGTCCGGCTATGTCCAACCATCGAACTCCGAGTCCGGTTATGTCCAACCATCGAACTCCGAGTCCGGTTATCTTCATCCATCGCCTTCTGGGCGATGCGAGAATAGTTCCGAGTCTGTAACAGAAAACGTCCACTTACAACACCAGCCTAATTGTGAGCTTAGCAGAAATGAGACAGGTGTCCAGCATGAGGAACATATATATATGGAGTTGGACCAGCCACCTCCATACTCTTCAATCTCAGAATCGTTTGGGTCGTCAAGATTGCCGCCAATACAAGGACCAAGTGACAAGCTATCTATGACACAAAATGTAATAATAAGCTAGTAATTATACATGTTAAAATGTGTAATATTTTTAATCTTTAATATATTGTGTGTGCATTTGATTTTCCAAGACAGAACAAACATTTACATGTACATACGACCTTTTATTTACATGTACTGTGCAAACAGTATTAATAATTTAATACACATTTTGCTGAGAATTTCTTTAAAGTTGTCAGCAGCATTTTGCATAAAGATCACAGAACGGCTCGAAAGTTCGAAAAAAAAACCCCACTCCTTACTAGAAGTCTACTCTAGTCAATGGCAAAATGGTACAACTTGATTATTTATTTTCCATTTCTATTTGCAACACATTCATTTCTGAGATACTGATTTATTTTCAAGAGTGTAATTACGTTTGACTCTGTTGTAGTCTGGTTCACCAGTGATTTCCCCTCCATACTCCCCAACTGTCAGCGATAACCCTGGTTACACATACCTGCAGGTAAGGACAAATAATTCAGTTTCATTTTTCGACTGTGTGTATGTAACAAACGTAGAGCCTCATTAAAAATCACGGCTACAAGAAAACGATTTACTCACCTGCAAGCAAACACGATGGTCGTAAAACTATAATATGCGATGTAAGTAACTTATGGCGCTAGTTCTGTTACACCTTTACCATAACTTCCTACCCTGAATAAGTTAAACACCTTAACAGGAACCCGGGACTTTGTTAACGTCACACCGCCACAAAAACAAGGGTTGGTTTCGTTGTGCCACAGTCTGAAACCATGACGCTTTGTACGTAACACAAACACAGGAACCTTCGACTTAATTTACGCTATACCAGTATTGAAACCGACAACACTGACTACGTTACACAAACGCATGAAACTATGACGTAAACTACGTTGGAACATTGCTGAAACTGACCAACAGATCACCAAAGTCAGCACAGTAGATGCTGATTACGTTACACTTCTGCCGGAACTGACGACGCTGACTACGTTAAACCTCTGCCTGTTATGTTTACTTCGTTACACCATTGCCAAAATCAGTTACACTGACTACGTTACACGACTACCGGAACCAATATTGCTGACTACGTTACACTATGCCACAACACACGACGCTATGACTACGTTACACCAACGCTGGATTCCATGATTACTACACGACCATCGGATCTTAGGGCGCTCACAATGTTACACAAATGTTGGAGCCAAAGATGCTAATTAAGTTAAACCATCACCGAAATCCAGGACGATGATTACATTGTACGATCACCGGAACCCGTCTTGCTGATATAGTTTTACCATCACCGATCCCCGTGACACAGTTGTGTTTAAGGTATTAGATGAGTAATCAGTCCCATGAATATCCGTGTAATATTGACATTTAGCGTTTTACGATGTTGCATGATCGATCATTTACATAAACACTCGGCCTTCCGAGAATAAAATCACCCGATTTTTGTTTTCCAATTTTATCCGTCACTTTCTTCACTCTTAAATGGCTACAAGGAATCGCGGTCAGGAGGAAGATTCGTCAAAAAAAGGAGAGCAAAGTTAAAGCAAAGAAAGAAAGAAGTGGTTTTACTCACATATTTTTGGAGTATTTTTATTTAGAAAAGTCTACTCTAATAAAAATGTAGAAAACAAATGACATTACTGTGTTTTCTAGTGCATACCTAGTGCATAAAAATTCGCAAAACTTAGTTAAGGTGAAAATAATCCTGAATAAAATGCAGAATAATGTGATATATCTTTTGTCGTGATTCAATTTATTCACTATTACACATCTAATACCTTAACCACCACCGGGACCCGCGATGATGATCACCTTATACAAATAATACGTATGTTGAACTATGCTTAACCTTTGTCGGAATCTGTGACGCTGACAACTCTACACCTCTACCAGAGCCGTTACTCTAGCTGTGTTAGAGCAATACCGGAACAAATGACGCTGACTACATTACACCAATGCGGAAGCAAATGACAGTGATAACGTAACACAAACGCCGACACAAATGATGTTGAATACGTTACACCAACACTGGAACAAACTATGCAAAGTACTTGACACAAACATTGATTACGTTTTGTCACTACCAGAACCAGTGACACAGATGAAATTACACCAACAAGGCATAATAATGCACGACGCTGTATACATTACATCGGTACAGGAACCCGCGCCGCTGGTTACATGATGGCACTACTGGATCCCTCAGCACTGACTAAGTTACTATATCATCGTGACGGCGCTGATCACGTTATAACAATGCTGCAACGCTCGGCGCTGATTGCGTAACACTTATACCGAAACCTACGGCGCTGAAGACATTACACCATTGCTAGAACCCACGCAATTGACTACATTACACAAATGCCGCAACCAACGGCGATATCTAAGTTACATAATTGCCTGAGCCCATGGCGCTAATTACGTTACAACATTGCCACAACCAATGGCATTGACTACGTTACAACAATGCTCCAACCACTAGTGCTGTCTTTGTAAGAACAATGCCAGAACCCATGGCGCTGTCTGCGTTTCAAATATGCCGGAACCCATGGCGCTAATTACGTTACAACGATGCCGGAACCAAAGGCGCTGATTACGTTACAAATTGCCGGAACACATGGTGCTAATTACGTTACAACAATGCCGGAACCCAGGGCGCTGATTACGCTACTACAATGCCGGAATCAATGGCGTTTTCTGCGTTACAAATATGCCAGAACCCATGGCGCTAATTACGTTACAACAATGCCGGAACCCATTGCACTAATTACGTTACAACAATGCCGGAATCCATGGCACTAATTACGTTACAACAATGCCGGAACCCATTGCGCTAATTACGTTACAACAATGCCGGAACCCATGGCACTAATTACGTTACAACAACGCCAGAACCCATGGCGCTAATTACGTTACAACAATGCCGGAACCTGTGGCACTAATTACGTTACAACAATGCCGGAATCCATGGCGCTAAATACGTTACAACAATGCCGGAACCCATGGCGCTAATTACGTTGCAACAATGCCGGAACCCATGGCGCTAATTACGTTAAAACAATACCTGAACCCATGGCGATGATTACGTTACAACGATGCCGGAACCCATGGCGCTGTCTGCGCTACAAATATGCCGCAAACCATGGCGCTAATTACGTTACAACAATGCGAGAACCAACGGCGCTAATTACGTTACAACAATGCCGGAACCCATGGCGCTGATTACGTTACAACAATGCCGGAACCCATGGCGCTAATTACGTTACAACGATGCCGGAACCAAAAGCGCTGATTATGGTACAACAATGCCGGAACACATGGCGCTAAATACGTTACAACAATGCCGGAACCCGGGCGTTGATTACGTTACAACAATGCCGGAACCCATGGCGCTGATTACGTTACAACAATGCCGGAACCCATGGCGCTGTCTGCTTTACAAATATGCCGGAATCCATGGCAATGATTACGTTACAACAATGCAAGAAGCCACGGCGCTTATAATGTTACAACAATGCCGGAACCCACGGCGCTGACTGCGTTACAAATATGCCGGATCCCATGGCGCAAATTACGTTACAACAATGCCGGGACCCATGGCGCTAATAACGTTACAACAATGCGAGAACCCACGGCGCTAAATACGTTATGCCGGAACCCATGGCGCTGTCTACGTTACAAATATGCCGGAACCTATGGCGCTGATAACGTTACAACAATGCGAGAACCCACGGCGCAGATTACGTTACAGCAATGCCTAAGCCCATGGCGCTGTCTGCGTTACAAATATGCCGGAAACTTCGGCGCTGATTACGTTATAACAAGGCGAGAACCCACGGCGCTAATTACGTTAAAACAATGCCGGAACCCATGGCGCTGCCTGCGTTACAAATATGCCGGAACCCATGGCTCTAATTACGTTACAACAATGCCCGAACCCACGGCGCTAATTACGTTACAACAATGCCTGGACCCATTGCGCTGTCTGCGTTACAAATATGCCAGAACCCATGGCGCTGATTACGTTACAACAATGTCCGAACCCACGGCGCTGATTACGTTACATCAATGTGAGAACCACCGGCGCTGATAACGTTACAACAATGCCGGGACCCATGGTGCTGTCTGCGTTACAAATATGCCGGAACCCGTGGTGCTAATTACGTTACAACAATGCCGAAACCCATGGCGCTGTCTGCGTTACAAATATGCCGGATCCCATGGCGATGATTACGTTACAACAATGCGCGAACCCACGGCGCTAATAACGTTATAACAATGCCGGAACCCATGGCGCTGTCTGCGTTACAAATATGCCGGAACCCATGGCGCTAATTACGTTACAACAATACCGGAACCCACGGCGGTAATTACGTAACAACAGTTTGAGAAACCATGGCGGTGATAGCGTTACAACAGTGCCTGAACACACGACTCTGATTACGTAACAACAATGCCAGAACCCATGGCGCTGATTATGTTACAACAATTCCAGAACACACGGCAGTGATAACGTTACAACATTGCCAAAACTCCCAATAGGGAGTGGAGCTATAAAGAACAGATTGCTCGTGATAATCAAAATATGTCAAATTATTTCTTGAAGACATTGAATATAACATAAAGTTGTCAAAAACTTTTTGACAGCTATGATGTATATTTCGACCTTTTTGCAATAAACAACATAGAACATTTTCAAGCAATATCCAATATCAGCAATGGCATTAGATATGTTTAATAAACTTTGGAGAGGCACTTCCGGATAACTTTGCAATAGACCGAGTAAACATTATTACATACAAAGTATTTGGCTCGTTCTTATTGAGCCTATCTAAAAGTAACATTTAGTCATTCACTAGATAAACATGTGAACCCTGTTGTTTTCATTCTAATCTACAAACGCACTTCTCAATCATGTTTTCCCGATCGTAGTTTGGATCTCAGTTATATTACAACGATGTCGTACCCAAAGCTTTATTCAAATTAGTATACGTGTGTCTATTTTCAGCATGACTTCCCAACGAATTCCTCAAATACAGTATCCACGCAAGCTTCCCAAAACAACGTTAACGGACAGGTATTTGAAAAGAGTCAAATTGGAAACTTGAACTACTGGGCTAAAACCATTTACTATTTCATCATAACGTAAAATAAATGTGTTTTGTTCACAATGAAGTAAGTATATAGATTTCAGGACATCGTTAACACTATAAAGCATCGTTAGGAAGACGGGATAAGTTTATAAATTTCAGAGTAATGTGAACGTTATGAGCATCGTTGCTTGCCATTACTATTAATTTTAAATGTATGTAATTTCTTATTCCAGTTTAATCTATACGCTACGAACATTGCCACGAACTATTGTTTAATATTTTATTTTAAATTCCAGAATCTTGCATACGTTGTCAACAACGTCACTTACAACACGGGAGGCTGCTGTTCGTGTCTCCTCGTATCGGCAGTACTTGCAACCCTTTTTGGAATCATTGCATTGCCTCTTGGCATCGTCGCCATCGTCCTAGCTGTCGTGGTAACTAAGAGTATTACATATTCTCTCTGATGTTTTGTTTTGTTGTTGTTGTTGATCTATTGCTAATAATATTTACAAAATAATGGTGTATATTGTGATTTTAGAGAATGTAGTAAAACATTATTTTAACATATACATTAATAACGACAATGAACACCATCATCAACACTAATATTGGCAGCACTGGGATTCCATTAACCTCTCAAGCCTTACACTTTCAGCCGTGTTCTTACGCACTTCTAAAATATCTCACGTAAATTTATGAAGAAAGAAAATTCTTTATTAACATGCATTTAGATTACTGTAGAATTTACTTTCTATACTTTTAGTCTATGGGAATGCATATGTTATATTGAAAGTATTTTCTTTTTACCATAAGTTATCTAGCCCTGATTTTCAGTTATACCTACCTGTATGTTTATTTATAGCATACCGTGCGTGTTTTTACTGTGAAAGGTACACTAATGACCTGTTGGCATCGGCGGAGTCCTGACGCTTCTTGATGGTGGTATCCGACAGTTTGTCTATAACAAATACATGTAACAACAACTTAAACCTGATTTCAATAGGTTTGGCATCATTTATTTTGATAAATCCATACACAAGTCTCAGTAAAGACGAATGTATTAATTGTTAGACTGTACAAAATGTGAAAAATCGCTCTAAATGTTAATTTTTCCAAATCTATATATAAGCACGATGCCTATTTCTGCACACAAAAAAAAGATATCGACGTCAATGCGACTTACCCGGATGATAATATAACGTGATCTTAACAGTTAGTGGGCACTTAGTTTTCTTAGTTTATAAATAGCTAACTCTGCAGCGTGGCTCAGATAGAAAAAACTGATTTAAAATAGCGAGTGGGGCGTTATGCTTCACCTATATAATAGTTGTAGTACGACAATAAACAACATTTCGAAATATCTTTTCTGTTGAAACTAATTTATTGTGTTGTTGGAGAGAGAAAAAAATGGCCCAAACTGTCGGTTAGCACCTTTATACCAACCTCAACCTCCCTCAGATCTAGAGCATGACAGCTTTGGGGTTCTAACTTATACGACTCGATGACTAACCATTTTGCCACACCTGTCTAACTGCATTCCTGCTTGCCTCAATTCGGACAGTTATGCGCCTGAATTTTATTGTTTATTTTGTACTTAATATGTTTTTCACTTTTCTCCTATTCCAGGCCGAACGAAGGGAGAGGGCAGGATCGGAGACTGCTCGCAATCTCAAGATTATCGGCTGGACAATGGTTCTGATAACTCTCGGAACAGCAGCGGGATTGTATTATTCTGTGCGATATTTTTAATAATTTTATTATCGAATAGAAAGGCGGCTT
Source organism: Sinonovacula constricta (assembly GCA_007844125.1). NCBI lineage: Eukaryota > Metazoa > Mollusca > Bivalvia > Cardiida > Solecurtidae > Sinonovacula > Sinonovacula constricta. The sequence goes on from CM017557.1 coordinate 12,313,629, forward strand.
TAGCTGAAACACGGTTAAATTGACAGCATAAATATATCATTTTGTGTAGTCTTTATATATATATATATATATATATATATATATATATATATATATATATATATATATATATATATATATATATATATATATATATATATGTACATGTCCAATGGAAGTGATAGTGCAATAAATGTCACCATTTCGCGCTTCTAGTACTAAGTAAGTATGATTACACAATTTTATTTTCATTTTATCCATTTTCCTTTCTTTGAAACTTTTGTAACAATATGATTTTAACAATGTTTATCTGTGTGTTTAATATTCAATAAAATGGGAATTAACCCAATCTTTATCTGCTTATTGAGAATGCTTTGATTTGCTATAATTTGCTATAATAATGTAGAATACAGTGTGACACTGCTGTTTATTGAGGTCATAAGCAAGACACAATCCAGGGGGTTTCGATCTTTTAAGCCCAAGACACTTCCCTCGAAAGACATCCTCAAATTCATCATTATCGTTTCTCTGTCTTATACCCCTGCAATAGGCACATAACTCAATGCATACAGCCATGCATGAATTACGTACGCAAATGTTAAGTAATATCGTATATTTACAACAAACGCGTAGATTGAAACTCTAAATTAATTACTAACATCATTTCAGTTAAAAATTCTTCTTTATGTGGTTGAATTTGAAAGTTCTGTTTTCTAGTGATGCAAACGGTTATCAAAATTGTAACCGGTTAACCTTTCAACGTAACCGGTTAACCGGATGAACATTCTTTTTGTGCAGTTTAAAATTATTTGTATTGCTAATATACAGTATTTAACTTGTGTAGAACTCGTATATGCGTTATTTATAGCATTATTAACAGAACTAGGTATAGTTTGTGTTGTACTTTTTGTTTCTGTTGACTTCAATAAATTACCAAAATGTGGCTTTCAGTTGAAGGTGTACGTCGCTATTTTCGAATAGACCTTTGAAGTCGTCTATTTTGCAGTCATTTAGAACTGTATTTGAAATACATCCTGTTGCGTTTGTGACGTAATCTTTAACTTTTAATGCATAATAACACTTTTGATAAATAAATTTAGATTAATAAACGCGAAATTCGTTTGCATTTACATAAAGGACTTCGGTTGCATGCCTGAAGGCATTTAGTTAAAAGAAGAAATCATACAGTAGCATATTTCCATTGACAAAGACATATCATGTTTAATTAAAAGTTAATAACCTCAGCAACACCGTGCATTTTCCTACTGAAGCGTCAAAATGACGCAGATTTTGAAATACGTCTTAACAAGAAATAAAAGCTCGAATTGTAGTAAATGCAGTTAATGTAATATAAATTATAATAAATAAATGATATATATTCCGTACATGTTCGTCTTAATAGAATGACTTTTCGGTGAATAATGAACTTGTAACATATAATTATCTGCCACCTGGCAGACTGTGTTTTACCAACTACACAGCGTTCAATGCCAATTGTCATCAACGTGTATAAAAGACACCAGCACAATGAACTAGGACAGAGGTAATGTTAATTGAGACTTAATCTCATGGATCGTCGTCTGGCACTTGAAGTGAAACTCGACAGGGGTAGATGATAGACAGACAGAAGTAGACAATAGGTGCTGGGATCACCATGGTAACGGATAAGGGTGGACCGTGTATTAGGTCATCAGGATACTAAGCTACTTGTTAGTCACAATTTAGTTGGAAATATAGAAGGAAATATAGTATTGCATTGCCACTTTAACCTAATCAGAAAAAGTTAACCAATTAATCCCACTTTTTTTTCAAATCCCTGACAGACGTTAATTCAGACGTCATATCCAGGCACGTGTCCTTAAGTACTCTTAAGTTGTGACAGAGGTAAATAAATCGTATAAGCGAGTGTTTACTCGGATGGCAGATCGATAGGGATGATCGAACCCTACGCCCTATTAAAATGCCCCCAGTTCGTTTGCTCCGAAGCCCCATGGATGTTCTCTAAGCTGCCAGTCCAAAGTTAAAAGTTACAAACTGTTTTTCTTTCCACCAATTCTCATTGAACTGAACATTCTCCACACATATACGCAGGGAATCAATGGCAGCCAGTCTTAACTGGGAAAAGCATAGTATTCTATCTTTGTTTCTTTAAGATTTCTGGAGGTCTTTGTACCGAACCCTCTTGGTCGCGTTTGCATTGTAAGACAATGCCCCCAACGGACCCGTGAGCTCAGTCATAACAATCTGGTCTGGTTCTCAGTTACCATATAATGATGCCTGGACAGCAATGCACATGGCAGACTATTTTTAGGAGACACAGTTTCTTATCCAGATCTACATTCGCTTCCTTGCTTCATTGCGACAGGATGCCAGAAGTTGTCTTGGCTTATGATGCTTGCTCACCTGAACGCACAAATGGAACACGTATTATTAGTTCGTGTTTGGTATTTTCCTGTCTCTCCATTTCAAGAGAGTCTATCAATACCCCAATAACTGTCTCGCGCCACCCGTCATTGCTTCAGAGCAACAATGCATGATGACAGAATGTATTATTAGTTACCAATACTCTTGTACAATGGACACTTTTGGTTGTTCAGAAGCTCATTCAGAGCATAATTCTTATGTGACAAGAAACTTCAATCGAAGAGGTTCATACCATATCTCCTACCAGGTATGCTTGCGATCTAAAAGGGTCAATCTCAACCATGTGCATTGCTGTCGGAGCGCTTTGCTGTCGGAAAGCTTTAAGTGTCAGTATCATACGGACTGCTGCAACCTTGAATTCTTATGGCAGGGATGACATGGATAGTTTAAAGTGTATGGTTTGTCCACAAAGTCCGATACAATAGTAGCCCTGTAGAACTTGAAGTCAGCGTCTTAGGTTCTAGTTGATAATCTTATCGAGATCCTCTACTAATGTATTGATGTCTGGTAGTCCGCTAATGGCTGGATCGAATTAAGTAAAGCTGACCATAATTAGGGTGTTATGTCTTGTCAAGTAACAAAATAAATCTATCCTAGTTCAGTAAAATTTCAACAAAAAAATCAGTGTGAGTTGCATGGCATGTTTAAATAACCTTTATTCACGTCTTAGTTATCTACTTACAACTTCAGGCAAATCTAACAATGTAGCCGGGTGACTGTGAGGGAATGTGTAACCGGTCCGCTTAGCTCATTTGGAAGAACATTCGCCAGTTTAGCAAAAGGGTCCTGGGTTGGAGTCCCTGTATACACATTTATCTTCCTATGTAACAATTGCGCTCTACGCAAATTGTTTGTGAGTTGCATGTGGATAATATGGTCTGTGGAAATTCGAGGACTAATTTCAAGTTGTTTGGAGTGTGTATAGCCGGGTGAAGGGAAGAGAATGTGTAAGTTATCCCGTTAGCTCAGTCAGTATTCGCCCTGTTAGCGAAGGGTCCCGGGTTCGAGTTCCGGGCAAGCTGCAATTTTTTCTCTATATAGGTGTAGTACATTAAGAGTTACTGGTAAACGTATGGAATTCATGTGTTAATTGCGATTAAGAAACTTAATAAAAAAAGTATATGTTCATTTTAAATACAAGGTTGAAGAAATCTTTATAAGTACTTACATGTTTGTTATTGATAAATCTAATCAAATGAGCCAATTAGCAACGTCGGTGAATCTTTAAGAATTATTGACCTGCGACGGTATTATAAAACTGCCAACACATGTTTTTCACTTGTATACCAGATGTCCTTGTGTAAGCTTTACTTTACTTTACTTGACTCAATACTGCTTTAGATATAAACGTTAGGTTTAGAGCACATATAAATAAATAACGTACATGATATAATATGTGTGTTGTATATGTATTACAAAAATGGAAAAATAGATAAAAAAACAGAAAAGGGAAAACAATAATACTTCTGGAAGAGTAATGGTTACATTAGAGCTTTAGCACGTTTAATAAAGGTAACAAGGTGTTTGATAAAATAAAATTTGTGATAGATATTTGTATCTCAATCAATGAGTATTTTTAAGAAGAAATGTTTGCTATTGTGATATAAATCTGTACTGAGTTTAATGAAGGATTCAGTCAAATTTAATTTAGGTTCGTACACAAAAGGGACATTTTGACAAATATTGTTTATGAAAGAACAGGTAGAATAACAAACAATATTTATATAAATGTTGCAATTTGTATAAAATATTTACAAAAGAAGCACACTTTTCTTCGTGTACGCATAACGCTTCCGAAATAAGTCATTACTTTTTTAACTGACACTCTTATACAAATGGATACAAATGGATAGGAAAGGATACGCATATTTATACAGAGCATGTGGACAGAAAATACACACGGTACTGTTGAAATCAAATGCATAAATCGTTTGTTATAAAACAATGTTCAGTTTCAAATTTTGAAACAGTCAAACATTTTTGATCATATATTATAGCCACAAAGATTTTTTGGCTGACATAATGTTGGTGATCATGAGACTGGTCGTAATGATGGTAATGACACCAACAACGATGCTGATTATAATAATTATGATCGCGATGATTAGCGTGATTTTGTAGATGCGGCTGCTGACAATCTTGATGATGATAGTCATAATGGTCGTAATTGTAGTTGTGGTCATGATGCTGCTCATCATTATAAAGGTTGTCTTGTTATTGAACTCATATGTTGTTAATGATGGTGCTGATGAACAGAAGTACGTTGATTGCGATGATAATGATGATAATTGCTTATTCGAACATCGTGTATTCTTTTCTGAAATGTTTCAATACGTACGTCTAGAAGAAAATGACAACAGAACTATAAAAAAAAATCAGGTATACACAACTGCTTCGATAATGCTGGCTGTGTGCTCAGTATAGGTTTCAGTTGTTTACGCTATCGCAAGTAGCACTACATTTCAAAAAAATAAAATATATCTCTCGTCATGCTGTGAGTCATAATCAAAGAGCAATAAGAAACACCATTACAATAGTCAGTTATATAGTTGTCCATCAATACCTGTGGCAAGTTACTATTGTCATGCGATAAGAAAATACGGAATAAGTGAGCGAACATTTGCACACAAACTTCCAGCTATGCTTGAGGGAAATTGTTTTCAACGAAACATATATTTTGTATAAGCTTTTTAATGTTCAGGTAGATCAAGTTTGTAGTTAATCCTTTACACTTTTGTAATTATAATGCTAAGTTTCATAAATGTATAACAGTCAACAAAAAGGTGACAAATGCATTGCGCTACATTTTAAATTACCTTGTTATCATATGTTAATATATAGGTACTGAGAAAATATTGTAGGTACTGTATTACATATTTCGCACTTTGTTTTAACAATACAGTATGCAATTTATATATCATATATATGAAGTAAATTACAGTGACGATGCAGAATGTGTTTAAATTTAACTATAACAGTATCATGATCAATCTTATTTTTTCACTATCGGAATAAGACAAATAAATTGGATAAACATTTCTGACATTCGCTTTAACATGTGTTGCATTGGCGAGAATTGATATTCTTAGGTTAAGACACTGGGAACAGTCTGAACTAATAAATGGAATTGAATAAAAGCGTTCAATATAGTAGAAAGAAGCAGCAAATGTTCATTTAATCTTCATATACACGTTCATCTACATGCAACTGTGTAAATCGGGCATATGAATATTTGCCATGTTTGATGATAAAGAAGGAGCTTGCATTTATACAGTACCCAAATTTCTAGACGAATTATGCATTTACCTTTTCAACAACTGTTGCGTTTAAAGTTTAACTAGGACTATGTTTTGCTTCAAGTGATGTTCTTATGATTGCTATGTAAAATAAAATAAAAAACAAACACACATTTCCATTTTATTTCTATTTATAAAAGGCGTGCACTGGGTATGTCTACTTAAAACATAAATGTTCGTGGACTATGTGCGGGTAAAGATTGATGGCATATGCATAACTAAAACTGTGCAGATGTGATTACGAGTATTTGTATAATATTTCTTAATTTATATTATAATGCTAATAAATGTTTATACGCTAGTACATCACTGCAAACTTTTTTTTAAGATAAACAGTTACATAAATTATCTTTCAATAAGCCATATATCACGTTTTGGGGCAGTAGTAGTAGCAGTAGTAGTAGTAGAAGTAGTAGTATTATTAGTAGTAGTAGTGGTAGTAGTAGTAGTAGTAGTAGTAGTAGTACTAGTACTAGTTGTTGTTGTTGTTGTTGTAGTTGTAGTTGTAGTAGTAGTAGTGGTGGTGGTAGTAGAAAAACTCTGCGTTTTTACAATGTCTATTACAATGATGTGTTGCTAAGATGTCGAAATGTTCATAAGTTTTATCTCAAAAGTCTTAGCATTTATTAATATCGTTGTAAGTATACCTCTTATTACAATAAGTACAACTATAATTATTACTGAAACTATTATTTTATTTATAATTATTATTTATAATTATAATTATAATTATTATTATTATTATTATTATTATTATTATTATTATTATTATTATTATTATTATTATTATTATTATTATTATTATAAAGGTTGTTATTATATTTTGGTTTATTTACGATTTTTTTAACAATGTTTACGATCATAACCAAACATGTGTCTTTATGTAATCATTATCTGATTGAGCCTTTATCTTTGCTGTTAGTACGGCGTGCTAGTCGCTAAGTCTTAGGCATTTACAATTGTTTTATCAAGGGACTTACTGCCATTAAGCCAAGGAGCAATTCGTCACTAAATCATCCATGGTTTCGTACCAATTCGACTTATTCCACTTGAACCATTTGTTTATTGCAATTTCTCAAAACGGCTTTAATGCAATTTTCGTTTTCTTCATATCGTTACATTTTGCTTGAAGACAGTGTAATAAAATATGTCTGCATAAAACAAGTGATTTATTTCTATTATAAATAATGAGCGTGGGTTAAATTTTACATAAATGGTCATAACCAGAAAATTGACGATTGTGTTTGAGTAGCTTCTCTATTGGAAATAAACAAGTATGCCGGGACGGATTACAATGTCTGTAACATAACATTGTGCTTAAAATCCAGTTAATTCTTGACTGAACTTTCCAAGAAGCAACAACTTACGATCTAGAAACATAAAATTATGCAGCGGAGCATGTACCGGATCCCCATAGCGACCATGCGTACACATCATATTATGTCTAGCTACACCCCTGATGAGTAACTTATCTGCCATGTGTGCAAAAGGGAGTGTTCACAAACAGTTTGTGAAATATGTGCAAAATGTGCGAAAGCGTGACTATAATCAGCCCGTAAAAGGTACAAAACCCCCACATCAATATACATTCTCAGGTCTGCTGTTTAGCATAATTGTAATGATTGAAAAAAATCGCCGTCCTTAAAGTGAATTGCGCAGTTTATACATAAGACAGCAATAAACAAGCGAGACCGAATATCGTCAACATTGCGCGTACTTTTCGGTTGATCTTAGATTCTCACACACCAGTTAAGAAATACATGTCATTCAATGTTGCGTAGCAAGTCGTTGATGGGAAGCATCAAAGGTGACGCAAAAACAGGTAAACAGATAAACAGGTTAAAGCAATATAGGTGCAAGTAACGAAGAAATATTTGAAAAGTTATGGTTTTATTTGAAAGTTTTCCATATACTAAAAATCTCCATAAAATATGTATAGGGGAAAACCTGAGACCATATAGAGGTTTAGACCAAAGTAAAAAGTACAATCGACACCATTTAACACTAGTTGTAACTTACGTAGAAGAAAACATAAAGTTGCCAAAATTATTACAATTAACTATACAACTACATGTGCACGCAAATAATGTGCAGCTGCTTCACATTAAACAAATCATTATTGTTCAGACAGTATTTTTCAGGCCTTTTTTCCTTTCTCAGTATCTTACTGTTTATTTTCAAGGCTGTTTTGTATTGAAGCATTTTGAATCTGAATTATATATACAAGAACAATGTTTATTTTTTCCTTAACTTAACTTACTTCACACATTTAAAGTGAAATGGATAATAATTATACACTAAACTGACATTAATAATACTACTTAACAAAGGTTGTGTCAAGTGAAAAGTAGTATGTCATTCAATATTGGACGAAATACTACAAAATATCAAATGACTTATGAAACGCAATCTTTAAAATGGTATCCAAGATGGATACTGCTATTCAGTAAGTGAATAATTAGTCTGCACATCAGTTGTTTTTTTAAAAAATGATCGTGTCTTGGACAAGGAACAAAATCTCATGTCAGGTCTATGGTTTGAATCAAAAACCCTCCGATCCCAAGTCCATAACCTTAACCTCTTGACCAAGAACACTTCAACCACATTATTAATGCATTCTTGAATGTTTCTTTAATGATCATCCAAATCGATAATCTTGTTAAAAACTTGTCATAACGGGTCTAGGGATTAAAGTCCGAACCATCCGATCCAGAGTCCATAATCTTACCTTCTTAAACAAGAACAATTAAAGCATATTATAAATGCTTTCTTGGTGTGTTGCCGTTTCTCGTATGCAGTGTCATGACAGGGCTAGGGTTTGAATTTGATACCCTCCGATCCAGAGTCCAAAAACATAGTAATACTAACATGCTAATATTTCTTTGAGCATTTCATATACAATCGATGCGCGCTGAAGCGCACCGCTAAGTACTGTTCTAGCCAGTATGTTTAGTCTAAGATGGAGAATAAAAACTTAAAGAATCTGAAATAGGATTAGAAGAAATCTGTTTAAATTGTGTGCATTATTGGTAGAAACACTATTTACAATTTGCCATCAAGACTGTCTATGAGTCTTCGTTCACAATATTACTAAATGCATTAAATCGGGATTTGAAAATATCTGCTTAAACATAAAAATAAATAAAATATTTACACTAAGCTTCTCAGGAGACGGCCATAGAGTAAAAATACGCAAAACGTTTTCAAATGACTCAAACAGAGGGAAGTAAACAGTCTCAATTACTCCCCACCCACCCACACTTTTCGTGTTTATTTGTTGAGAAAATGTTTCTATTTTTAACTAAATTACAATGTACTATAAACACGTATACTCTGTATTAATATAATATATGCATATTCGGATATTTTGTTTTGGGCGTCCTCGCTGAAGCGAGTCACGTTTATGGGATGCATTAGGAATTCAACTGGTTTGTAGTTATTCGTAATTTCTCAAGCTGTATTCGAACAAGTCTGTTCTGTAGAAACCGAGGTGTTGCGAGTGGCTATTAAGCTTTTTAGATTTGTACCTAATCAACTCCATACCTCGGATATAACTTTGCAACTTAGAACCAAGTGAGTTACGCAGGTTTCATTCTCACTTGTTACCAGTGCTGTACAAGGGTTTTAAGATTGTTATTCCTTTGGTATTTCTTTTAAAAATTCGTTTCATGAAAGAATAAAGAAAGTTACATTTTTAAATGGAATCTTCCATACTTTTAGACGATGTGCAATACTGTGCGATACAAATGGTGCAGCATATGTTATTTTCGTGGGAAGGCCAAAATTTCAAACACATTTTCAGATCACTGTCAGTCAAAGTACTAATCGGACGTCCGTCATCAAATGACACATTGTATTATTTAAAAACAATGGACGCACATTGATGCTTTACACCAATGCTTTCTTGTGTAATTTGGAAATGTATGTATTGTTTATGATATAAAGGCAGTTGGCGATTCGTTACTCATAATACACGGAGAATCCCTTTTAGGCCATTGAATTTGTTTCGCATTTCATGGACTTAAACTTTAGCACTAAAAGTTGTTACAAAATCCTATAGTTTACCATTTCTATCCCAATAAGGAAACATCTTTGGTATGACATTTGAAATCTCTTAATATGGTCAACATACCCTTACAATGAATATATTCAAAGCACCAAAGGCAAAAGAGTGTTCAGTGCTTGAAATAAATGGAACAATGACGAGAGACGGAAGAGTCATTTTTCATTATGTATATCCCATAATTTTACGACCTTGCCAAACAGCAGATGGGTCTTAGCTGCTTCCCGATGTTGCATATTTTGTCTAACTATTACTACATCAATGTCTTTTATATGTTAGTCTTTGGTAAATATATACTTACATTTAGAAATGTTATTCACTATTACATTTAAGATGACAAGAGTGCCTTGATAACGCTATAACGCTCACTGCAGTGCCGTATACATAAAACATAATTGTTTTTAACAGACAAGAGTAAGACCCCCAACCCATTCCCACCCCAACCCCAAAAAGAACACGTATAAAAATATTAAGACTCCAGCTCTTGAGCTGGATATGCACCTGGCGGTCATGTGTTCAGACAGATTAAATTTAATTTAACAATCTTTATAGAGCCATTAAATAAAATTCATATCAAATATCAAGGCTCTTGCTTTTGTATATTCTGGGCTGGCAAGATAATTTTCAATGTTATTCTATTAAGCCATATATGGACTACAGCCACGCCAATGGCATTCGTGATCATGTTATTTTGAAAAGTCTTGGCAAAGGGTCAATAAAGAAACATATATACCAAGTTGACGGGGTTTTTTTTACTTCCTGACAGAACGTTTTACGATATTGTCCATACATGTACAAATGTATATGGAAATAAAAGAGTTCAAGAAGACGGCATAAGCTGATTTTTCTCGTTTGTTGTCGCTTCCAGGATGCATATAATGATCAAAGCGCCGATTGCACTGTAGTATTCAGTGCTTGCAATTTGTGAAGTAAAATATAAACTGAATGACTCAATGAGCTAATCGTTAAAATTAAGTATAGTAGTTTCTCGTATTTTCAGCCCTTTTCGTATTTTCGTTCCAAACCTTCTTTTGCCAAATTACTACACGAAGCTATCAAATTTTAGAAATGTGTTTCCCAAATATTAAAAACGCTCTGAAATATTTCAGAATTCTCTTGGAAATGGTAATTAACAAAGAAAGTGCTAAACATGGCTTAATTATTGAAATATTCAAATTTATTACTACTTCTTAAGCCTTGTATGGACACATTTTCCTTTGACCATATCAACATAGGTTTACATACGAAAAAGCATGTGATGAATTATTAACTTGATACAAAATATTAATGGCAGAAATGCAGTTATTGTGGAGAATGGCACCGGCTAATCAGAAGGCTCGAAATTAGAAGCTTTTGCATGACACATGCCGAACTATGATACACGCAGAACTTGTCTAAAGAACATTTAGGCCAAGTTGGGCGTCTTACACAATTTTCAAACATAAACAATAAAGCCAAAGTTAATATGAGTATGCTACAACATAACGTAATAGTTAGTATGCACAGGGTGGACACAATCCCTTTACATGTTTCAACGTTTTATCAGCTTAAATGGTTTCCTTGTGCATATAATATAACATTGTATATGTATAATATGTGTCTGAATCCATCCCTGGTACCGGTACAAAGAAAACCACGAACACAATTTAACACTATTTACAACATGTACAAGTTTAACAACAAAGCATAGTTGTTGTGAGGTTGATTGAATACTGAAGCACGTTTTCTCTGTATTATGTCTGTATTCTGTCTGTTCTTCTTTACTTGATGACAGCGTCTGTATTCATGTGCCCACATTATGCACATTTTTGTGTAAAGTTGTATTTAACATGTGAAATTTCATTCATAACCATTATTTGAACAAAGGGTATGCTTATGGTATTGGTTAGGGGCGGCATCGCTTGCGACACCGTCCAGAGTTATGAGAAAGCTGAATTTCGGAAGCGTGAAGGATTGACCCTACATGACCTTGATTACCCGCAGTCAGTAAATGCATGGGGTAAAGTAATGGGTGTCTGTGCACATATGTATGTTGGTGGAGACTAGATGTGTCAATTGTGTCCAGGCATGCTTCAAATGTTAACATTAATACTGTAATCTGTTTAACTATATGTTCAAGTTAAGGTGTTGTACAACGAAGACATAAATAAAATGAAGATTTCTGAATAAACAACGCGGCACAGGAATCTCACTCAGTGACTTAAGGGTCAGATGGAGGGCGACAAATGTTATTAGAACGAGTGTTCCACTGACTATGCATTGTATACCGAGCCGACATATTTGCAATATCCCGCCCGGGGAGTCACTGCCTCCTGTGGTGTGAGGGTTGCCATCGGGATTTTGATTCAGATCACGGGGATGTAGTTTGGACGATATAAGTAAAATCGATTGTCGCGAAACCATTTGCTACGGTAAACTAATAATTGACTAATGTGTTGAGAACTCAGAGGATTATGGTCGCGTTTGGTATCACTTATAAAAAGTTATTTTAGACCTAATTTTAGTTAACATACAATTATATAGAAAGTATTTCTGTTTAATAGTTTCTCTATTCGGGTGTTAGTGACTGTGTTATAGCTTTTGTCCCAATGTAAAATCTTTACTTAAAAGAGGATGTTGTTTTGCATATGAAGACTTTCCTGCTTCCCAATGCGTTGAGCATTCGATTTGCCACAGACAAAAATGCTCTTTTGCGTACCTTTAATGTCTTACAAGTGTAACGCAGACCGGCGCTCTCCAACGATCATTTATCCATACATCAGCCATAGTAACAGTTACCTTTGCTTAAATGCGCAACATTGGAAGACGCCTTAATTACGTCGGTTAAGAGCTAACCCAGCAGTGATTCTGGTTTGAAGTGCTTATAAATGTATTTCTATCTTTGTGGTCATTACTGTCCTACTCCGAGAAGTCTCGTCCCAAGACTTGGCCTGGGAAGTTCTGTGGGCAAGCAACTCCAGTCCGGCAGTTGACACTATCCCACCGTTGCCACAAATGTAACGCAGTCCGACGCTCTACAACGGTCACCGATCCGTACATCAGACACAGTAACCATTGCTTAACCGCGCAACCTTTGAAGACACTTCAACCACGTCGCTAAAGAGTTTACGCAACAGCGATGCTGGTTTGAAGTGCTTATATTTTTACCTCTGTGCTCATTACACGAGGTAAAACTTACAATGCCCAAACAGCGCTTTTCAGCGCTTTAATTATAAACATATGCAAGTTAAGTGAACAACGCGGCAACAAATACCGATCTCTTTTTCCGATTGATTCGTCGACATCACATAACCAATAGTTGTTTTTTTTTAATACATCGGCATACATTCACAGTTCTTACTTAAACAGATTTCATACTTTGATGACTGGCGCCGTTCTTGAGAGCGGCGCCTCTTTTGGAATGCATTTTATGGGAACGATAGTGTAGTAGACAATAAAAGAAATCGCAGCTGTCTGTGGGACATTGCATTGATAGAAAAGGTAGAAAGTATTAGTAGGAATTCGCGGCTGTTTGGCAAGGTCTTGTTAGACAAAAGAAACCGAGTAAGCCTATGTTTACAATGCAGCTTGTAAATACAGATGTATCAGGCAACAAAGAAGAAGGAGAAAGCAAAGTAGCAGATAGTCTACTATCTAGAAGCAATCAGAGATACAGTTCGTTACTCTCACATATTTAGGTAATGAATCAACAGTGTTTAAGAGTGTTTAGTTCCAATGATAGTCATCTTTTTGTTTGAAGTGCATGCTCCCTGCGGTGACCTGGATGTCTCATATCTGTGCTCTTTCTTATACATAAAAATTGTATAGTACCAATGTTTACATTGCTGCACCACTACGGTGTAAAATACACAGCACAAACGTATAGCTACTCGTTCTCAGCATTTCAAGTGCAGTAGTTCTACAAGACTTTTTCCAGAAATACCCCCACCGCAGACCACCGCCGCTCCGGGAAAAGGTCTCGGTTCGAAGGTGTATATCACTGCGCGTTTTGTTGCATAGTATAGACAAGTTGTCACAGTCATTGGCGCTGCTCTGAAGAGCGGTGCCTCTTATGGAATGCATTTTTTTATGGGGACGATAGTGTAGCAGGCAAAAACAGGAAATCGCAGCTGTTCTGTGAGACCTTCTTTTAGAGAAAAAAAACTCAGTATTCCGTTTGTTAACATCGTAGCTTGCAATAATTATGTGTAGCTTGCAATTATAAAAAAGTAGCTGGCATTTATAGGAATTCGCAGCTGTTTGGCGAAATATTGTTTAACAAAAGCAACGGGTATATTGTTGTAAGTACTGCGGCTTATAAACACATATGTAGCAGAGAACAAGGAAAACAAACAAAGTAGCAAATACTCTACTTTGTAACTGTCAAATACTTATGTAATTTATCGACTGTGTAAGATAGTATTAAGTTCCAAGGATAGTCTTCTTCTTGTTTAAGCATGCTCTATACGGCGCCTGCATTGGATGTCTCACATCCTAGCTCTTTCTTGTTTTAAGTTCTTGTGCTAGGTTGTGAAAATAACTGACAGCAAACAGTCAAATCAGATAATATGGTGAAGTATGCACTCTTTACAGTTTGTCAACACTAACTTTGTAGCGGAAGCATTCCTTCCAGAAGCAGTAAACGTTTGTCGTATGGGTACTAACTTGTAGAGATGTAAGCGAACGTTCTAACTTTCGGATAGATACCGAACGTTCGAATGTATTTTTAGCATTCGAACGTTTGGTAAATAAAATAAGATTCTTCTCCAAAGAAAACTTTAACAAATTTGTTTCGACTTAACTGAAATCATATAACAAAAAAAAAAAACACGACGAAGGTCATAGTGTTTCTTACTTTAATGGTTATTGTTTATACCTAAACTGTTTAAAATTCACACCTGTTACCAATTAAGATGTGTTAGATTGGGTGAGCGAACGGTTCGGACCACGGACGTTTCGACCTAGGAAAATTCGGCCTAGGACATTTCGAACTAGGACAGTTCGGTCTAGGACCGTTTGGCCCACGGACAGTTCGGTCTAGATTTTAAGATTTTACTATTAACACAATATAAATATGAAGAAAACATTAACATAACTGCCTAGAATGAATATAACTCTAAAGTCACTCACTAATACGCCTTGCATGAAATCTTGTTATTAACACCTTAATTAAGATCTTATGCACTGATAAGCCATTCTTTATTCTAGAAATAAAAGTTTCCATAGCTCTTTGATCCTTTTAAATGAAGTTGTTTGTTAATGAAATAAAAATGTTAATTGTCATATTAAGCTGCTGCAATTATCAAAACATTTATAAAAGCTACTATTTTCCCATTTGAAAATATTGATTAAAGTATCATGCAATTAATTGTTACACATCTGATGAACTGATGAGGATGTTAGCAAAGTTGTCTGTAATGTCAAATATTCATATTTGTGATAAATAATTATGTATGTGCTTGAAATGAACTACAATTTATATAATTGTGCTTGAAATAAACTACAACTTGTGTGTATGTGCTTAAAATGAACTACAGCTTATACAAACTAAAATCATACTGACAATGTTTTATCTATGCTTTGAGTATGAAAATTAAACAATAAACAATCTTTTTAAAAATGTTTTATCTATACCTTGAGTATGAAAAGTAAACAATAAACAATAATTTTCTATTATTTTTAACATTAGCTTGAAATTAAAGGCTACGTTTCAAATAGGCCGAAACGTCCGACTTCAAACAAAAATCTGGCCGAACTGTCCTAGTCCGGAATGCCCTAGGCCGAAACGTCCGTGGTCAAAACGTCCGTGGACCGAAACGTCCACCATTCGTTAAATTGTGGTGGTCAGGTAGTGAGTAGTGTCATGGCGTCAAAATATGAAATCCGTTTACATTATTGTTGTTTTTTCCTTTATTTCAGCGGCGTATGAACTATTAACTGTATCCACTATACTAGTGTTCAACCTGGGAAATTCCCTCAAGAAGGCGGCTGATAGTGTAATAAAGCAACTGGTTACCGGCCGGTCAAAATGAGGTTCCATTGAATTTTTTATAAGATCACATGAATTGTTTATTAAATACAATAATAGGAACTGAACATCAACCCTTTAAAACATCAATTAATCAAACAATTGTATTGGTTTGTTAGCCTTTGTATCATTATTGATCTACTTTGATGTATTATTCATAGGAAAAGCAAATATGCGGCTGTTTGCAAGACAAAAAAGTCTCAAAAGAATGTAAATTGTATATGTACAGCTAATTGGTGTGTTTTCAGTCAAAAGAAAATTATTACTGACATACGTAAGGTCTTATAATGGTAGTATGCTTATTGAAATGTATGTTAGGAGAAAGGCGGGGTCGGCGGCTGGAAGGGATGAGAACTACGAGTGGAACTATTTTTTTCACACCTGTGACTGGCTAGGTAATCATGTGCCGGGGGATGGGGGAGGGGACCTTATCTTGGGGACATGCATGCTGTTTCCTTGACAACGATATCCTCACCTGCTAGCAGCACTAGCGGGTGACACTCACACCTATAACCCCCACCTCAGCTAATAATTGCATAATAGATACCCCTGGTCACCGTCTACTAGCCTGTATCGGAGACATAATACCTGTGCCATGGGATGAAACCATATACACATAGTGTCAGTAAAGTATAACTCAAAATTATGATTGAGTATATATATTGGCCCGACTTTTTGTCCTAATTATTCTATAGAAGATTAATTGGAACCCTCCGTTATTAAGGGTCAATCGTTTTCAAAAACTGTTTGTTTGCCAAAAACATTTATTTATGTATAACGGAAAAAAGCACAGACATTTATTTTCCCTGTTTTGTTTTAATTATAAAACTAACTACCGAGATATTAATACTGAATCTCGACAAATAAACCTTCCATAAATTGGAACATTCGGATCTTATTGCTAAAACCGTTGCGCAAATTCTTTACAAGTTTTTATAGTTTTACGTTAACCATATCAACTCAACTTTCTTTTGTAGTGTCTATAAACTTGTTCCGAACATTCGAATAAACAATGATCCGAACATTCGAATGCTGCAATGAGTGAATTTTGCCATCCATAGTACTAAGTATTCAGCGCTATTGCACTATATACAATAGCGAGTTATACTTGTGCACGCCCTCTGAAAGAATGAAAGCGTTGCAAGCACTGTGTTATACACTGCTTCTAACGTAGACCAATTTTGAGCAAATTAGAGCCATAGTAGATAGGTTGTCCTATATTAATTTGTGACATATAAACGTCCATTCTCAAAATACACATGCTTGCCTTAAATGTTGTGAATGTAAACAGAAGATTAAAGGTCAAATCACGGTAGCACAGCAAAACGTAACCGGTGTTTGGCCAGAGAGGTGGTCAGTGGTTACATCACATGTACCACGTTTTATTGGATGTTGTATTTGTGCGTGCTCTAGTTTGTGGTTTATTTGTATATTCTATATCTATAAATGTCTGCATTTTATAATCCTATTTGCATCTATGTGTGCTGACCATACAAGTTATGAACATATTCTGAATCCGCTACGAGAGTAGTTGTTTTACATCTACCTTGTAAATGCGAAGAACTTCTTTTTTGTACAAAGCGTTGAACTCCGTAAGATCGGCTGCATTAGCATGAAACAGTAAATACAAAATAGTACAATTCGTTTTAATACATTCGTCTTGGCATTCTAGATGATAAGTAAAACACCAGACATATTGAATAAATCCTTGTTTTGCCGAGTAAGTCCGCTGGTACCAGTGGACATAGAAGTAGGTAACTATGACAACCTTCTTGAGATGCTGTTGCAACCCCATAATGTAAGACTGGCCTAGAAATGTGACGGACGAGAGAGATGCTTCGCTGGTACAGTTGCATCGTCGGATACCCACGCTCAACTGTTCCGTTTTTACTACATCCGTCGTCTGTCGTCTTATCGAACTGAATAGAACAAGACCATATAATAATATCATAATACTGCTTACAAAATCCATACTCCAGTGTGGAGACTAGAAGTGTAACAAATGACGTCGACATTTTGATAAGTCTTTCGAAACAATGAAAGAACGAGCTTTATCATTGGACTGAAATCTTCATCGGATTATGAAGCGACCAATGAAATGTCATTACCAGAAACGGCGAAAAGTGAACTAAATATCCCACGGACGATGAATGGAGAGCAACAGAATGGATCGGTCATAGGTCATAGGTGTCCGACGATGGCACAGTTGCCGCCTAATTTATAGGAAAAATGCCTCTTGCCGTGGTGACTTATTTATTAACGTCAGTCACCAGTAGTGGCTAACATAAAAAACATCTGACGCAATTTGGCGGGTAAAGCCGGTTCAAGTTTGGGTTGTCTCAATTAATTCTTAAATGTCAAAATTGTTTACATTTTCCAAAAGTTTATTAAATGTGTTGAGCGTTTTTTAATCACTGAAGATCACAAATCAAAGCAGCTGAATGAGTTAGTGCAGCTTTGTTTTGTTGTTTCTTCCTCAGAGTTTAACTTATATCGTATACTCTTAATTACATACCATTACATCAAAAAATTAATTGTGTACATTTAACATTATATGCACATGTACATACATGGTTGTTATTGTTTTTATTAAGTTAATATATTTGTATAAATGTTGCATATTTGTTCTATAACTTCAGATTATGGTTCTAAAACGCACACAGCTGTCAACCCCAAACCAGAAAACAGCCAAGATAATCCTTAGGAAATATGGCTAAAGAATGATTCCTGAGAAGAAACAAAGAATTAGGAAGGCTTTATTTAGCATAAGTAGTGGTGCCCAAACATTGGAGAAAGTCACAGAAGAGAATTCATTGACATATTCTTTTTATATAGACTCTAAATCAGGCGAAGTTGACTTATTCAAATGCAAAGGTCCGAACACGATTTTAATGAAGCTAAAGTGGAAAGAATGGCTGAATGGTTAAGTGAGTTAGCTCAGAGAGGAATGGGGTTAAGTATGTGTGAGTTTCTTGATTTTGTGCAAGATGATGCAAAGCGAGAAAGAGAGAAAGAAAAGAACCCTTTTGAATCTGGTAGACCAGGACAAAAGTGGTATTATGCATTCCGGAACAGAAACAAACACATTATCAGCATACGAAAAGAAAGCGACTTGGACATGAATAGGTTTAAGGTTAGGAAGGACAAGACAGACTTTTGGTACAACAAGTTCAGGGATTTCCTAGTCACTAAGAATTTGATTAACTCCCAAAGCAGGATCTGGAATGCGGATGAAACCGGGTGGAGCCAACAAGACCAAAGTAATAGGCCCAACAAGAAAGGACTTGGCAGTTCCTTATATAACCAGTGGCAAACAAATGCATCAGGACAGATGATGCCACCATAATTTATATATCCAGAACCAAAGCCGAAAGGGTAAAACCCACTGAGTGGCGCTGTGGAGGGTGTAGATATTTCATACACTCAAAAGGAAAGGATGAACAATGAAAGTTTTGGAAAGTTCATCGATCACTTTGACAAGTTTGCCGGACCAGACAGGCCTGTTGTTTTGCTCTTTGACA
The DNA here is from genome assembly GCA_007844125.1 of Sinonovacula constricta. NCBI lineage: Eukaryota > Metazoa > Mollusca > Bivalvia > Cardiida > Solecurtidae > Sinonovacula > Sinonovacula constricta. The sequence continues at coordinate 12,332,919 of CM017557.1, forward strand.
GCGTAAGCAAACACATCAATCCAGACTTATTTTGAGTGCAAAATCGAAGGGGATAGTAATGTACGGGATTGTGCCTAATGCTACACATTTGATGCAGGCATTAGATAAGGGTGTGTTTGGGCCTCTGAAAACGGAATGGCACATTGTGTGTAGAAAGTACACACGTGAAAACCCTGAAAATGCATTGGAAAGGAAAGTTTTGCAGAGAAACTTACAGAAACATATCTACATTTCTACAAGCCTCTGACTGTTATCAATGCATTTGAGGCCTCTGGGGTTTATCTGGTTGAAAGCACTGTAATCACGAGTGAAATGCTTAAGTCATCATTAACGTTCCATGAAGGTTCTGCATGCATCAGCACGTTAAACGCTTGAAACTTGTACAACTGACAACAAGTAAAAGCTAAAGGTGTCCTTGAAGTGCTTAAAGAAAGTTTCTCTACTCCAGCTAAAGAAAGATACAACACTCGCATGGAGGAAGGGTATGATATTGATGGCACATTCTAGCTGAAGCTGCTGTATTTCAGTTGTATATCAAATATTACTGGAAAGCTTGGAGTTATCAAAAGCTTCTAAGCAACAAAAGCCTGCTAGAAAAAAAACAATGACAAATTTTCTCCCAGACATTTTAACATCACAGAACAGTATAAGAACTTTTTCATTAAAGCAGCTATAAAAAGTAAAAAGCATTTGCTGAAAAGGAGAAGAAGGCAAAAGGGAAATATTTCAAAAAAAAGTAAACAACAATGTTTGAACAAGAAGAAGGACCCTAAATCACACACAGCAAAGGGAACAGACCTAAGACTGAAAGTGATAAGCTGCAACAATACGTAAAAAGCAATGAGGATGGTGTGTGTTGTGAGGCTTGTTACATGGCATATGAAGAGGATGAGGAATGGGGTCCTACCGATATCCACAGTTATCTCCCTTGCGAAGTCAGTTTAGAGTGATTTCCCTTTGGTATTGGGTAGTTCCGGTTTGTTGAGAAAAACGACGATCAGATAAAATATCGAGATTTATCCCTGTGTTCTTAAAGGAATTTCAATGTTCGCTCTATATTCATCGTAGGAAACTGATGCAGAACTGCAGTACAGCCAAAGCTAAGAAAGAAATTATGTATGATAGAGTAAAACTGTTAAAGTTTTCTCAAGAAACTGTATAGTGGGGCAAAATAAGTTGGTACTTAATCTTGACAGATCGTCCCGTAACGCTGGCGTGTTGCGATTAATTTCGCTATTTTTGTTGTCCCTTTTCGTTGATGGGCTGCAGATAATTTGTGTAAGCTTTTAATGTAAATGTGCTGGAAGTGAAGTGGTAATTGGAGCAATTCGACTATAGTAATGCATTTTTATACTGGTCATGATTGAAATTAAATGTGTGGCATGTAGGGAGTTAGCAACATATACAACCTATTTTGGTTTGTGTATTTTTTGCTCTATTATCCTTTTTTCATTAACTCATTGAGCCCTACAGCCAATTTACAAGTCATCCCCTAAAGGCATTTCTCCAGTCATCCCATACACCTGTTGGGGGTCTTATCTGCCCCTCATGCCTGGTGACACATCTGGTGTGGATTACCGGTCAGTGTAAAATATTGTGGGTGGATGTATACACAACACTGAAATCCGAAGAACAAGTAAGATTAATAATATCAAAATTAACACAATTTAAATGATTAAAATAATATATAATTGACCTCATCAAGTTTTCTTATGTTAATAACGTAAATAACACTGCTTTATTTAAAAAAAATATATAATGAGTAACTTTAAAACAGTCGGCCGTCTTTGATTGAAAGTTGCGATTTACCGGTAGTTTGAAAAAATAACGCTCTTAAACTTCATATTTTATAGCTAACAGTAAGACACATCGCCGTTTTTCTTTGTCTCGACATAATTAATTCATTCAGTTTACATCCGGGTTACATTAAATTCAAATACATATATTTCAGGCCAAAAAAACCTTACATGTGACCACGCTTTTTCCTAATCCACAGCTATTTTCAACATAAAATCGGCTTACTCTCAACATAGTTTACTGTATATAACCGAAACCGGAACTACCCAAAGAAGCGCCACCTCGTTCAAGGGAGGTAAATACGTAGCGAAATCAGGGATAACTCCGTATATCGGTAGCACCCCATTGGGTTTTAGGCCGGGTGTGGGTGGTATGTGATTTGTGTCAAAAGTGGATGCATACAGCATATAATTACTGTGACATTGACGAAAATGATCCATTTTTGTGTCCTAGATGCCATAAAACTTGAGTGTGGTAAATTTTAATCAGTGTTGTTAAAAATGCTTCATTTTATGCTCATTTGGAATAACAGTATATTGTACAGAACAAAATGGTTGCTCCTGTACATGACCTGCACCTGTATAGTATGTTATTGTTCTATAGTTACTGGTACTCCATTGAATTAATAAAAATGAGTTAAATGTGTATAGATATCACCCAATATGTGCATTTTATAAAATGTTGAGGTATTGTGATCTGATGTGCAAGAACATAAGCATTTAAATATCATGCTTCTTAGGCCGGGTGTGGGTGGTATGTGATTTGTGTCAAAAGTGGATGCATACAGCATATAATTACTGTGACATTGACGAAAATGATCCATTTTTGTGTCCTAGATGCCATAAAACTTGAGTGTGGTAAATTTTAATCAGTGTTGTTAAAAATGCTTCATTTTATGCTCATTTGGAATAACAGTATATTGTACAGAACAAAATGGTTGCTCCTGTACATGACCTGCACCTGTATAGTATGTTATTGTTCTATAGTTACTGGTACTCCATTGAATTAATAAAAATGAGTTAAATGTGTATAGATATCACCCAATATGTGCATTTTATAAAATGTTGAGGTATTGTGATCTGATGTGCAAGAACATAAGCATTTAAATATCATGCTTCTTCTCAATTCATAAAATCATTTAGTGTTAATATTGTGATATGGCACAAGATTTTTATTCATAAAATACATTTAATGTGAAAGTATATTGACACTCACCTAATACATATTTCTGTTTTTGAATTCATCTATCTTCTTTTTTACTTTTTTTCAGCCTTCTTAAAAAGATGGACGAACAGCAAGTACTATCCATTCTTAGACAGGACAAATCCATCTGAACTTAAACTGAAAAACGCTGTCAATAAAGGATATCATGTTTTTCAATTCCGTGCACCTAAAACATTTCCACCAACACGTCTTACTATTGACAGGGAGTACATTAAAAATACAAATGACCAAAATGCTTGTCTTGTGTGGTTGTCACCTTTGGAAACATTTCCAGTAGAACTTCATAATCAGTTTACAGATTGTTTTGCCATGTACCTACATTTTTATTAATATAGATATTGATGTGATTTTAATAGACTACAGAAATGTTTTAATTGTATCATAAATTAAACTACAAAAGCTCAATTTATCACCATGTTTATGTGTCTTTTTCTTTATCCTTCACTTGTTTGGTGTAAACCAGCCGATTTCTGTCATTATTGCGTGTTTTGAGATAGTCCCTCGATCCAATGTCACGTGATTCCTTACTGGAGAAAGTGGTCTGCTATGGGGGGAAACTACATCGGCATAAAAACCATTAAGGAATCTACTTATAAAAAGTGTGTGTGTTTTCTCATACTGTCAATCATTAAATGTAATTATAATATGGCTTTATCTATAAAGCCATTCTACATATTTCAAGTTAAGGCGTGTGTGTGTGTGTGTGTGTGTGTGTGTGTGTGTGTGTGTGTGTGTGTGTGTGTGTGTGTGTGTGTTTGTGTGTGTGTGTGTGTGTGTGTGTGTGTGTGTGTGTGTGCATGTGCGTGTGCGTGTGTGTGTGTGTGTGTGTTGTTTCGAAAGTGATTCGTTACTGGTTACCAAACAGTAAGTATATTAATTAATAAGTATCTTTTACTGTTTATATGTACATTTTTCTTGTAACACAGCTTGATCGAGACCAAGTGATCATCCAATGATCAAGAGAGCATGAAGATGCTCAAGGCTAAGGTAATAACTGTGTTATAAATTTAAGGTGGTATCCGATAGTTTGCCTACATTAATATTTTAACAATATTTCTTTCCACTGTTTGGGGGAATTTAGCCATTTTTTCTGTATAAACTAATAATTTAGTCTATATTAAAACGATTGTGAACGCTAAGGGTGCAACGATACGCTACTCTCACGATACGATAGGTATCGCGATACATACCACACGATACGATACGTATAGTGATACATAATACTGATGATAATATTTTGCTTATCACATCGGTACACTATTACACCATGACTTATATTAAACAATATGTTATCACAGCTATTTACTGAAACTAAATACTTGTAAGTCTATAAGTCAATAATCAGATTGTATGACATAAAAGGTTATCCAAATATTAAATGATTTAACTATTAGAATAAGCTAAAACTTAAAAATGTTAGGTCTTGAAAAAAAAAGTAATATAATATTTCCTCAGATATTTTTCTCATCTTTATTGTAAATTCTGAATGTCCATCGCAAATAAAAAGACAACAGTTCGGTACACTATCAAAGAAAAACAAGATAAGCTTTAATAACAATATGAAGTGTCAACACAGTCAGATAGTCAGTAGTTAGTGCTTTGTATAAAACATCAGAGAAATAATGGGACAGGTTGTTACTAGGGCTCCGTATCAGTCAGAATCATCGATATGATATGAGTATCAATACAAAAATGATCGATATTCGGTATATCATATATAAAAAAATACATGTTAGTGCTTATTATTGTTTTTCTTGTGTTTACAAATTAATCAACAACTGCCAGTAGTATAATATATACAGTCCTTCTACTATAACATGGTGTTTAGTATTGGTCAAGTTTATACAAAGGAGGCTGTTTCCTTTAACATTAAAAAATCATGGTATCTACAGTATATATATATGGTTAAATAAATACTTTTCAGCGTGAAATTTGTACCCTGATATCAAAACATTCATGTCCTAATGATGAGGTCAGAGCTTTAAGATATTATTCTACTTTTAAAAAAGGTGATCTGTATTGATGCCATCAATTGTGGTTGTGATTTCACATTTCTCATGCTTTCATTTTCATCATCACCTAGGATTTTGTTCAGAAGGTCTTGGTTTTATATCATAAGTATAGCAAATAATGATAATGCATTAAATGCCATTTCCTTTAAAAATTTATAATGTCATAACAACCGCCTCCCAAATGACAATTTCTTCACTTATCTAAAATAAGACCAGCAACGCTTTAAACAGTTTCTAACTACAGTCACACTTGTATTAAACAGTCAACCATGGTACAGCCTAAATTTCAATGCTTAAAACTAGTTGACTTCTTAAGACAAAATATGCTATTATTGATTGTTTGCCTATTACTGTGAGCCTGTAGGCTTACCAATAAGTATAACATGTACTTAAATAGTATTTCTACTGGAAAGTACTGTTCAAATACATATTTACCACAATTATAACTGCTTTTGGAATGTCAACGTATGATTCAGAATAGCAGAGGTTTCTCTCTAAATAAAAGAAGTTTTGCTCCATTTTTAGAAGTCTGGTCATATAAGTACAAAGCATACCATTTTAAATTGGTCACATCAAATTTAAATTGAGTGCACCAACATATTCGTCAAATTGTTGTGCGCCAAATTACCGAAAAGTGTACATATATTCGGCTGGCAATGTTCCGGATGGTTCGTGTGTTTAACTATTCTTAAACAAAAACAGCAAGTTCTTTAACAAAAACAGCAAGTAGTGCGTTATAAGTCGAAGTAAATAATTTTAAACATCATTTATTACTGTGTGATAATGTGTGGGGCAAAAAAGTCAAAACAAATACCGGAAGACAATTTCTTCTGAAATAACTTCTTAGATATATAGCTAAACAAAGATAGAAATGAGAAAGGTATTTTAGTATTCTTTCGGAAAAAAAAATGAACAAACTATATGACTAAACGCTAATTTTGGCGTTTTCTCGTTATCGCTGCACAATTTCATAATGACGGCAATACAGTCGATTAGCCGAAGTCTCAAGAGCCAAAAAGTTATCAATCATGCCAAAATCTACAATGGATTTCTTTTTGCAATATAGATTGTCCGACTCCATCAGTGACTTCTTAAACAGAGATTACACGTTTTTTGACAGCCGTCATTTTGAATACTAATTAGTTTTACCCAATGCGCTTTACCAATCTAATATATACTGTTCTGAACGATCAGCTACTCTTGAAAACAAGAATGCTTACATCTCGGCAAACATTATCATAAAAGTTCTATATTTTCATCCACTTTGTCATTTTCCCGGTGTAAAATAATAGTCCACTACCGACTCATCAACGATTCGACGTGAACTCGAAAGTACACTGCAGGATTTTTACTTAACTGTATAGCATGGCTCGTACCGTAATTCTTGAGAAGTGAACCGTGAACCGAACCGTCATACGGTATATCGTTACACCCCTAGACTGAACGCTACCTATATTGTTACACAGTACATATCGCGAACAAAATCAGTCTAAATGTTCATTCTTTTCAATTCAATAAATAAGCACGATGGTGATATTGGCTAAAAATATACATCGACGTCAGAGCGGACTTCCCGGATGACAATTTAACGTGGTCACAAAAGTAAGTTGTCACGTGGTTTCTTAGTTTAAAAATAGCAATCTCTGCAGCGTGGCTCAGATAGGAAATACCTGTTTGCAATGACGATTGTGGATTAAAGGTGGTATCTCACAATTTGCTTATACCTAGTACATTATAACAATATCGAACCACTGCCTTGGGGAATTTTTGGCATATTTTTGGTATAAACAGAAATACGATTCTGAACACTAATTGAATTGTCAGACACAAATTATCGCGTAAAACACTCCGTTCAAATGTGTATTCTTTCCACGAGTATAAAAAGCTTGATAGTGGTCTCTGCTAAAAATAGATATCGACGTCAGAGCGGCTTACCCGGATGACTGTATAACGGACCTCAACAGTAAATGGTAACGTGGTTAACTTAGTTTAGAAATACCTGTTGACGAGTGATGATTTATGGTTTATCTGTTCACACAGACCTAGGACATAAATGAACAACATTTTGCAGGACCTTTTCATGTAATAATGACTTATTTGATAACATAAATTTTGGTCAAAACTGTCGGATACCACCTTTAATGCTTCGATGTTAACACAGATCTATGACATCAATGAACAGTATTTTGCAAGCCTTTTTCAGATTGATATGACATAGTTGGTTATTTGACAAAAAAAAATATTTGGCCCAAACTGTCAGAGATACCAACTTTAAGGGTCGTCCGTTGCAAAATGCGAATTGAAAGTAAGTTCTGCTGTACTGCCATGGATATACAGTCAGCTAACCAACCAATAAAGTTTGGTGATTTAAAAACAAAACCAACAACAACAAAACAAACAAGAAACAACAACACACACAACACAAAAACAAACAGAAATGCCGTTAATGGTGGTGGCGCAATCCACTTTATTCCCTGCTGCTAATTACTGCAAATAAACAAAATGGTATTTAAGACAATTAAAAGTAGCCTAAACGATAATAAATAGAGAATAATATATGGTATGATCTAGCACTCTCTACCATCGGCTCATACATTCACTGAGAGAGGAACGAACGACAACTCTGCATGGGAGATTGATGAGCTAGATGTTGAACACTGTTTAAGCTTTAACAATAAGAGGGAGGCAATCCAAATGTTTTAAGAATGACAGAGTTCTCTTTCTTGACAAGCATTTAACAAGTAACCTTACTATGCTGAATTGTACACATGTCAAACAATAATTATCCATTTAATGCTCAACCTTTATTAAGTAAGACAATAATAAACCATGTGACTAGTCCTGAAATGCATATTACACGCTATTACAAGGTCGTTAATTGAAGGACATATCAAAAGTACATGTACAGAAACCGGGCATGGGAATAGGAAGCAAAAACTATATAACACAGTAGAAAGTCATTATGCAAGGTTAGTAAAAGGATCAAATAAAAAAACTAAATTCACATCGTGGCAACCGGGAGTGTGCCTTAATTAAGATTATCTAAACTCCTCGTTACAGTGACAAAAGTATAGGAAACTGCATGGTTACTGGCTGTTTTGTTGTTGCAGCTGTTTTTTGTTGGAGGTGGAGTGGATTTAACATTCCAAGCCTTTCGCATGTGTATGCACAACACTGTCACAACAAAACACATTCGTGGCCGCTAACGTACAATTTGCATATGTAGTCCTATCAGGATATCCGTCACAGAAAACTGCACGTTATCCGCCCTCGCCAGAGTTCCCCTTTAACACCGGATGTCACGTGGTATATCGTAAGGCAGCGTTAAACATTTTGTAAAATTCAACGAAGAATTGTTTCTCTGTTACAAAACACAGTAAGTATGCACTTTGTCAGGAAGTAAGAGAACACATCAGTCAGCGTTAAATCAAACTTAGTAGAAGGTCGGTGTTCACTTGGTCCGTTTGTGGACCTTAGAAATTAAACGTTTGTCTGTCGAGGGTGGTGGGGTATGGCAGTTAGGACTTACCCATGATACTAAAAGGCATGAAAATGTGTTCACATTCATTAAAATTGAAATATTGCGAAAGCTTAGTGTCCAGTTCGACGTGCTTTTTCTGATGTCTTGGACGTGTTTTGCAATATATTAACGTCAATTGATAACAAGAGTTTTGTTGTTTTTTAATCTGAATTGTTTACACATTCAATCACAAGAATTCAAACCATAATATCGACTTACAGCACATAGTAGGCATGTATCATACTTATTCATAGTAATGCCCAAGCATCAGTTTGGTTATGCATCAATCCATGGCATGCCAAGTTCCCATGTGATTGTGCTTGCCATGTGGTTATGTGTTATGTAACTGCAGCTTCGGTTTTTGCTTCAATCTATCACAGTTCTTGTATTATTATATTTCTAAGGCATATTTAAAAGTTTTTTCAGCATATGTACATTTTTTTCCAGGTTCGTCTTCCAATGGATCCATTATTATGCAAGATAAAACAACTTCCATCATGATCGTGCTGACATTAGTGCTGCTGCTTAGTGCAGAAACTATAGGTTTGAACTATACCGAGTGTGGTGATGATTATTTCTTCAACCATACAATTAGACAGTGTCAGGTGTGTTCGAAATGCAAACCATTCATGATACAGAAACTCTGTTCAGGGGACAAAGACACCAGCTGTGGTGGGCGCAATGAAATTTTTATCTTTTTCAATGGAGCCCAAGAGACCATGGAAATACAAACTAATGCCACTCCGCAGCTGATACTGTCCAATGAGGACAAAGTCTACTGGAAAAAACTTGCCTTCTCACTGATTGGCCTGCTGAGCGTGTTAGTTACCGTGACAACACTGACGGTCCTTATCACATATTACAAATTCAAACAAACAGGCTGGTTCTGCAAACGTGTCAATCAAGACCAAGGTGAGAGACCTTCCAAAAGGTTTTATGAAATGCATTTGTATTACAGTTGTTACACTTTCATTAAAAATTAACTAACATGTCAGTTAACTATGTCAATCTTGAATTCTTTAATCCTGGGAATAAGTTTTCTATATACACTACTTAGAACAAGACATTCTAAAAATAAAAATCTTTTTAATGATTTACATATTTCACTTTTAAAACTTGATCATCTTTACATGCAATGTCATAAACTTGAATGATGCTCTTTTTATCAAGTTTATCTGAAAAATGAGCTTTAGGTCTTTAGTGAAGTCACTTAGTGAACTGACTTACTGAAGTCCCAGTCAGGGCATACACTTTCAATGAGAAAATCTAACTGGCCTGTAATTAACAATAGGAATGCCTCCACTTATTAAGGGCGGAAGTCACTAGTTATTATTTATAAGTGTGTGTATGTGCTTCTTGTTTATCAACAAACTAAAACAAAAAGCAAATAATGACACTTCCACTGCCTTATCATTTCAGATGACATGGAGAATGGGTATGTTGTCATACACAAGTTTATCCCTGACCCTGTAAGTTTGTGCCATAATCATCAGTCAGCTTGTACTGCCAGTGAGGCCAGCAGTTCTAACCCTGTGGTCAGTGGGGCTGGAGAGACTACTCATCCTCTCCTATCATACAAGGACAATCCAAGGAGGTAAGTTTACCATAGTTCAAGGACAAGTCCCACCTGCAGTAAGTGGCTGGTTCTGCCCAGATATACATCAGCGTGTCTGACTCAATAACTATTTGCTGATACATGAAAATATGTATTTTTAACATTTTTTTCTATAATGTTACTTTTTAGTCTGTTCTTGTTGGTACTCATTAGAATCCTTTCCATCTTTTATATCTTATGGATATGCACAATGCAGATTGAATAAAAGAAATAAACTGCTACATGAGTTAGTGTCTATTCCTTTAAACTAGAGCATCAGCTATGAGAAGAAGGCAACTTTAAAACTATTTGTCAAGTATTGAAAAGTTAAAAGAAGTCAGGCAAAGTAAAATACAATAACAGTTATAGCACATTTCGTGGGTGCACCTTTGCAAATCCATCAGAAATAGAGACTTAAATAATCAGCCTTCAACCATGTAGGTTTAAATCCCAGTTACAGCAATATATTGTATGTTGGTTTATGGGTTTCCAGATGACATACCATGCATTTGTCTTCATGCCTAGTTGTGTTTCAAATATGTAAATCATTCACCAGTTACAGCAATATATTGTATGTTGGTTTATGGGTTTCAAGATGACATACCATGCATTTGTCTTCATGCCTAGTTGTGTTTCAAATATGTAAATCATTCACCAGTTACAGCAATATATTGTATGTTGGTTTATGGGTTTCCAGATGACATACCATGCATTTGTCTTCATGCCTAGTTATGTGTTTTTTTTAAGTTAAATGTAGTGCTTAATAGTATTTCCAATGCCAAATTGTTTTGCTATTTTTCCCATGAAGGGCATCATATAACTGTCCATCTGTCTGTTCCTTCTGTTCATTTGTATGTACATCCATCTGTCCATTGACCTGTTTTTGTGTCTCAGTCATAACTTCCTGATTATTGACCATCAAACTTCAGCATCTTACAGATATAAACTTAAAGGTCTGTCCGGCATAACCGTTTTTTAGTACAAACTAAGGTCAGTTTTATGTAAGTGGGGTTTCAATAAAGGTTGACACGCATAGGTCGATTAATATATGTTTATTGAAAAGGTTCAATTGAAACCTGTAACAGAATAAATAGTTTACATAAATAAAAATACAAGAATATTAATTATAAAATTGGCAATACCATTTCAACAGTTTATATTAATTCAAATTATCACGTCATATATATTTCAAATATATTAACAATATTTCAAATATGTAAATCATTCAAGCAGTACATCATCATTGCTAATAATACAATACAATAAAATAAAAAGGTCTTACCAGTCGTAATGGAGATATCTTGATTACTACTATTAAAACAGGTATAAGAAACTAATAAAATATGTTAATAAAATATGTTTCTTTAGTAATTCAATATTATATGCATACTCTGTTAAGGTATAGCCTAGAATGAATGTATTCAAATCAGGACTCCAGTTTTAACTACAACTAGTACAAACATACATTACGTTCATGAATTTCACTCACCCTTAAAACCACATTTTTATACACTTAACCATACCAAGCCATATATTATGTAACATACTGGTCACAGTGGTCAGTACTGATCACAGGTGAACAGTGTTATCCTGAGCAGTTTAATGTACATGTACAGGTAACAGCTTTAAGTATATTTAAAACACCTGCTTACATTTATATTAAAGGTAATTTTTAAGGACATTCCTAATAAATGTCTGCTCATGCTTTTCATAGAGTTATTAGTGTTTTGGCCTTAGTTTTCCACAGGTATCCCATCAAATTTCAGTATATTCTTGATAAACATTTCACAGAAACATTGCTTGTTTTTCATTCAGCAGGTGTAAACCCTATCGACCAAAGAGACGTTTAATGAATGAGTGTGTGGATGAAGTGTTTGAGAGTGATGACAGTGGAGGATCAAGGAGCCTTCGACTGCCCCTGGCCACAATACCTGAGGGGGGTGGCAGTTCTAGTGACATCAAGGCCAGTCCTGGAGCATCGCAGGCCTAGATACAATGAGCCATTATGGGCAAAATAAAAGGTCTTTACAAGGGTCTAGATATACTTAGAAATAGACCTAAGTGTATTCAAGATGCAGATCCTGTTTTAGGCCTAACCTTTCCCAAATTTCAGGCCCCAAAAAATCAACATCAGGGGAACTAGCAACATGGAGCAAGGATCTCTTTATGCAGGAAGTAGAATAGTGTTTTACATGGGCCATAGCTTTAAGCCTTTAATTATCATAATTATCAACAAATTGAAAGCTTAGACCGGTAAGGGAACTTATGTTTGGATAAGGCTGGGGTGGAACTGCTTTTTCAACATTTTATGTTCTGTTGGAAGAAGAAGAAAAATGTGCACCCTAATAATATGATCAGTGAGATGTTTGTTCATTTTTATGAGAGGTGAAGCCTGTTTTAATTTGCCTTGTACTTGTTGTAATGACCTTTCCTTGCTGAAAATAATCATTTCATTCTGAAAAACAAAGATACTTTTTTTCTAATGTTAGGCAAACAGGTTAATAATCATTCTACTCGTTCCTGATTATGGGTATAAATGACTGATTTGGTGCATTGTACATATATACCAGTGTTTGTTGTACTGTTAGATTGATTAGCATTGTGTTCGGAAAACTGTCACGTAGGCTAGTAAGACTGTAAACATGCTTGATAATTAAGTTCATGTTAAGAATCCTTTGAACTATAGGTTCCTATTTTGTTGTTGTTTCAAACTGCTTAAGCTTGATTAGGCTTTAAAACTGGTTTTCTTAGTTAAGTAATTTTGTGTGTGTTGTGTTCACTTGGTTATTTAAGAACAGGACAGTATAACAATTTTATACTGTACACCATTAAAAAAAATTTAAACGCTGCAGGATTTTATGTTTGTGTGCATACTCAAAGTACATTTGATTGACACTTATTTAAAAGATGTTTGTTTTGTTGTTGTTTTTAGGTTTGTTTAGAAGGTACCACAAGGTGCTGGTTAGTTTTTACACTTGTTTATGTGTATAATGAGTAAGCTCTTGTCACTTGACAGATGTAATGTTTTACACATTGTAAAGTCATTAGATATGTTTGTCAATTGTACCAAAGATGATGAAAATATTGACATAAAGCCTAATTGTGAAACTTGATTTTTACAGTATTACATTCATTTGTTATATTTTTCTTCCAATGTTACAGTTTAGACACATGTGTTCACATTAAAATTAAACTGCCTTATTTTGCAAGGGGTCATACTTCTGCATAATTTTTGACTTAAGATGATACCTAAATGTTTACCTCATTCATCCATCATATTTTAGGTACTTTGATTATTTTAAAAGTTGTCATTAATTGTGCTTTGCTTTTAATATTCTCAAAATGACAAGATATTTTTTTTGAAACACATAGAATAGAGTCATCAAGTCAACAAGTTATTCAAACATCTGACCAAAAAATGCAAGGAAATAAACAGGCGATCTAAGATATATATGATAGTCTAACAATCTGACCACTAGATCACTGAGGCAGATGCCACATGTACTGGTATGTTCTTCATAAATAGTGTTGAAATTTGGAATGCCAAAGTAAAGAAAAAAGTACATCAGTGGTAACTTCTTACCGAACTCAACGCAACCATTGTGGCGATAGAAACTTTTATTATGTTCTTTATTTGGATAATTGGATTGACTGTAAGTAGGATCTTTAATGTTGGCATTATGTACAACAGTATAGATGTCCTAAATAAAACCATGATTATTCTATTTACAAAAATCCTTCAGCATTTTAACTTGTTGAGAATCATACTTTCAGATGTTACAGGTACTCTAGTTCTTTTATGTGGATAAAATAAATCTAAAAGGCAAAATAAACTTAAAATGAGTATTGATTTTTGTTTTCAATAAATAATTAACAAGCCATAGTAATTTTAAAATGACCATAGCTGTTTGTCGTGCCTTTTCATTATGTGTTCTAAAATGTGTTCCAATTTATACATGTAACTACAGACTTAAATACTGGTATAATTTCTATTGTTGAGTTGGTGCTTCTACATTTGACAAAAACAATATCACTTTTTTATCATGGCATGTATATGGACACTGAAACATTTTTATAAATAATCCTTACTGGTTGACAAAAAATGATACAAAAAACCTAAGTTACTCAGTCATGCTTGTTGCATATTATTGCATATTAAGTGAAAAAAGGGTTTGTCTTAATAAATTATTTGCAAAATAGCTATATTAGGAAGGAGATAAGGACAATACTTAAATTAAGGAACTTCTTATACATGTATCAAGGACTCTATAATAATGTTATTTTATGTTATATTTGAAGAAACACTACTGGAATTAAAGATCAAGTTGCATTTGACTTAAGTTTGTTAAAATACATGCTTCTGAAATACCTTGACCAACACTGCAATTTCCAGTTGTTTATGGTAGCAGAGGACTAGATAATAAGACCCCTGCAGGTCAGTTAGAAGATCTCCACTCATGGAGATGTTTACTTGACAGGGAGTCAAACCCACTTGATAAGGGACTCGGAAGTTAATATTTGGGGACTAAGCACTTCGCCACAGCATCTTTCGGCTATACCTAAACAGAACCTGTGTATCTGGGCAATATCATGAATGTCTTCATGTCACTTGCAGTCCTGTTAAAGCTACCACGTTCTTAACTACTTCTCAGTTTCATTATCTGTACCTTATATAAAGATATTTATGAAATGTCCATTTATTACCATTTACTTTCTATGTAATTTATTGAAATCGTTCCATGTGATTTATCATGACACGTCTATCATTAATTATATCATTCATTGAATTTATACCATGTCTATTTATTGTATATTTAAGATACTCGTTGTCCTCATTCATTGCATAGCAGTTACTCATTTTTAATGCAGGCATATCATACTTTATGTTTCTATTATCTTGTATATTATTTTTATGTCAAGATTTTTTTTTATCTGTTTGTTTAAGAATAATGTAAAAAGAGACTTGTTCTTTTACCATATGTAAATGGTTTTATAATTGTAATTCCTCATGTGAAGTTTCAAGTACATGGTGGCTATGTTGGAATCACATTGGCCGATAAGTCTCTCTGTAGACAAATTCTGTTAGCTTTATTTTTCAGTATTTACTGTTGGTTGGATGTTTATAAAAGTTTATAGGACTGGTGTGTACCAAGTATATTTAGGCGTATTATGGCATATAGTGACCAGCTTGATTTTAACAGAAATATGGCCAATTGTTATAATAAAAGTAATAGTGGCAAAGCAGTATCTTGGGATATTCCTGTTCTAAAATTGTGACATCGCTTTTTGGATATTTTCTTTATACAAAGTTAAGAAGACCTTGGATAATTGATTTTTGGACAACCTTTATTTTCTACCCAAGTTATTGTTTAGTTGTGTTTTTGTAGTTGTTGTTTCGTTTTCTGGTTGTGACATAATACAGGATTTGTATACCAGTATTTACCTTATTCATTTACAGTTCATTTACTTTTTGTAATAAAGGTACCTTAAGATAGTAGTTAAAGCACAGATATGTTAAATTTCTATGCCAAAGCATTCTTTCTTTTGTATTAAATTGATGCTTATTTTATAATACACTAAATGTCTCTGATCACAATTATGTTAAATTTAATGTAAAACATAATATTTTCTTGAAAGTGCTTTTAAGCTTAGCTATTTTTTTAAAAAAGAAGAGCAAATTAAATCACCTGAGCATTTGCGTCAAGGTTACCATGATGCTTGCCTTAAAGTTTTGCTTGCTAGTGAAGGTTGAAAGTCAGATGACATTTTGTGAGAAATGTGACATGAAATTGGGTTTAGAAAAATTCTGTGTGTATACATGCAAGTTTTCTGTACAAATACTATTTAGCCAACTTATATTATAAAGTACTTGATTAGTAAATTCATGTGACAACTCTTGTGAACTTAACACTTTTGACCTTTTGTAACCTCCAATAATCTTATGACAATTTCTACATTATACATTTCGTGACTATTAATTTCTTTTCTGCATTGAACTATCACTTAATATTTATACATTTCAAATGAAATTGTCACTAAAATGTGCCTTCAGGTTGTGGCTGATCTCATGTTGTCATTGAAATGTTCGTTAAACAATCGTTAAACATTGAAATCAACCATCACACTCTTTCAAACATTTGCCTGTTATTTTGAGATGAAGGCTACAGGTTCCCAGTGCATGAAAGATTGCATTTTCTACCTTGAGCTGTAATTTTGAGTCTGGAAAAGTGTGGCATATTAACGTTATAAAATGTTTAATAATAACAGTTATTCCAGTACACACACACACACACACACACACACACACACACACAAAATACAACAGTAATTGTTATGCTGATAATGTTTAAGTCTATTGTACAACTGTCTCAGGCTTAAATGTTTCAAAAAGAAATAAAATTGTTTTCCACATTTGTGGTTTTATTATTACATGTATTCAGTTTTACAACTCACTGTTTTTAATTTAGAGGATGATAACATATGTTTTTAATGTTTTTATCATTTTTGTTGAGCCTGTTAAGCTTGTACTTAACATTTAATTGGTACAAAAGAAACACATATCTTCAGAATAAGTCATTATTTTATTATGACTTATTTTTCTTTATTAACTTATGCCACAGGGCCTCCTTTTATTTGATTTACAATAGTAGTTTTAAGTAAAATCACCAGGTTTATTATAATATAGTTTAAAGTAGGTTTTGAAGGTACAGTAAATCTTTTCCTTTTGTTTGGTGTTGTTAGTGGTATGTTACAACTTAAAACATACACCAATATTGACATAGATCATAATCCCAAATTTGCCTTTGAAGGCATTGCCATGTTTTGGACAATGTTTAATATCTCTAAACTTGAAACAATGTTTTTGCATATAATCAGATGTATTAACCATAAAAAGTACTGTGATTAGGCTTATTCTTTAAAATAGTACACAGACTAATGATGCCACAGTCGTTATACTATATAATGAGACTTTAATCGAAGGCTTTTGTCAATGAGCATTGGTTTCACCAGCTTTACTTAAACTTTAAAACATGAGATTAAAGTTACCAATTTAAAATTTGGCAAATTGCTCAGTCTCTTTGTAGTGCAGATGTGTCACATTGAGTTACAAACCTGATGGTAACAAAACATACAGGTAACTAACTTAGAAGTAACAAACCTACAGGTAATAAACTTACAGGTAACTTACTTAAAGGTTGCAAACCTAGCTCTAGCAAAACAGCAAACTTGAAGTTAACAAACTTAGAGGGGGGAAACTTGAAGTTAACAAACTTAGAGGGGGGAACTTGAAGTTAACAAACTTAGAGGGGGAAAACTTGAAGTTAACAAACTTAGAAGGGGGGACTTGAAGTTAACAAACTTAGGGGGGTGGGGCTTGAAGTTAACAAACTTAGAGGGGTGAAATTTGAAGTTAACAAACTTAGAGGTGGGGGCGGGGACTTGAAGTTAACAAACTTAGAGGGGGAAACTTGAAGTTAACAAACTTAGAAGGGGGGACTTAAAGTTAACAAACTGGGGGGGGGGGGGGCCTTGAAGTTAACAAACTTAGAGGAGGGGGGAACTTGAAGTTAACAAACTTAGAGGTGGGGGCGGGGACTTGCAGTTAACAAACTTAGAGGTGGGGGCGGGGACTTAAAGTTAACAAACTTGGGGGGGGGGGGGGGGGACTTGAAGTTAACAAACTTAGAGGTGGGGGGCGGGGACTTGAAGTTAACAAACTTTGAGGCAGGAAAACTTGAAGGTAACAATCTTTGAGGGCGGAAAACTTGAAGGAAACAAACTTTGAGGCAACCAACCTAGAGGTGACAAACTAGGGGCATTTTGCTTATAGATGGGAAGCAAACTTTGTTAATGGAATTAAAGCATCATGCAAGTATTTAGGCATAAATTATGACATCTTATTTGTTTAAATGCATGACGTGGTTAATTAAATCCAGGAACCTCTAACAAAACAAGCCAATTGTATTGATGATGTTGTGTTTCTTTAGTATACTTTCATTGATAGCCGGTACCATCAGCATCTATCATGCTCATGTTTTAAAGGATCTGTAATGTGCCATTACGCATTGATCTGATATGTACAAGTCACATTTACAGGTTGCAACCATGGTTGGTGGTGAAAACAGAAATATACTGATTATTTTTATATATATTGACTGATATAAATAAAATTTGTCTTTGAAGTGTATGCATTTTGTCTATTTTTTATCCATTATACTATACTAGACGAGTACGGGAGGCTAGGGTTCGAACCCGGGGCACGACATACCAAAGTCGTAAAAAATAACACCCTTGCTAACGCTCAAGCAAATACATTCAAGACAAAGTTGATGCAGATCATCGAAGTCGCCGAAAAATAGTATAAAAATAGAATAGACATTTCCAAAAGCATTTATAAATACAAGAAAGAGCCAGGATGTGAGACGTCCAAGGCGCCGTTGAGAGCACGCGCTTTAAATAAAAAGATGCATTATTTAAAGCGCGTGCTCTCTACGGCGCCTTGGATGTCTCACAAAACTTCACTTTGTGGCTGCTTTAAATTTAAATCATCCAAGTTTAATTTACAAAGCGCAGCCATTGTTTATGTTTTGTGCGAACTATATTTAAGGCAAATTCTTTCGACGTCCGGCGAACAAAACGATCGCTATTTCTTTAAGTATCATTGCACCAGATACATCCGAGGTATGATTTTGTCCCGAGGACGGAATTACCCGAGGAGTTCCGATTGATTGACTGCTGCACAATCGTCCCCATAAAAAATGCATTCCATAAGAGGCACCGCTTTCGGTGACCCAATAAGGGTAGTTCCACAAATGGTTTGTCCAGTGTCAACATAATGTGGCTGGGTGGTGTATTATGCCATGTGTTCAACGGCATGCTATACACAGTGAAGGCAACACTATATCTGCTTCAAGTGGATATCGTCTCCAGATAACTGAAATACTGTTGGTTGGACGATAAACTCAACAAACAAACACCAGACGGAAATGATAAGAATGAGCGTACAGAGAAACTGGTAGAAAAATGTTAGTAAAGATGTAATAAAAGATTTGATAAGCATGTGACAGCCTTCGTACATACGACTGTAGAGGATTTATTCAACTAGGAAATAAACTGAACAAGCAACACCTTTATAATGTCAGCATAATTCATAAACATGCCCATAATTGTACAACCTAAGATTTTAGGAGATTCGGCGGCTTTTCACTTTTATCTTTCAATGGTCTCTGTAAGATTTCATTTGTTTGTCTTTTATTCAAGTCCAGTATTACAAACTTAGTTTATGATTATCACTTCAATGATAAATCACGGGCTGGGTTCAGTCGGTGTGGATTTTTTTTTATCGCGGAATAACTTCGAGCATCTACATATACTATACCGATGAATACGGAAATCTCATTCTTGCAGGAATTCGAAGTAACGATTTATGTTAATAATTAGATGTTCTGTTAAGAATTAACTACAAACCGACTTTCTGTCAGTTATCTGCAGACGATGGTCGTGTTGAGCGGGCTTGGTACTTCAAAAAAAAAAGAACTTGATTCCAAATCGCCTGTTAAAAGAGATTACTTAAATTAAAATGAGCAAGAATTTTTCGCTGGCATATTCCTGACACGCTGACAGTCCGTTATCGTACAAATTTGTATCTGGCTTCGTATAACAAATCCCCAGTACTGGCAGCTGTCGGCGAGAATGTACGCCCCAAAGTAGCCAGACTAATATTCCAACATGGAAAGTACACGTGATAATCATAGTGTATATTTCATAACTCAGCACATTAACACAAAAAAACACGATTGCACACGCAAATTCAGGGGTAAATGACCAGACAGTCATTAGTTTCTGTAATCGCGTTTAAATTAAAGAGAAGCAAAAGGAAGTCAAACAACTAATAAATTCAATCAACAATCCAATTGAGCATCACTATGTAAACCTGACCCACCGCGTCTTAATGAATGTCCATCTTCCTCATAACAGGTCGGCCTGGTCGCTGTAACCTTCTAACCGGGGTAGGTGTCCCGTAATTTATACTCCTGTCTGCTGGTTTATTTTCAATTTCATTCTGAATCCGCTTTTTTTGTATTATCATTTTCAGTTTGCGTTCTTTGCAGGTCATTTCTTCTGGAAATTCGATTGGTGGAAACATATTTCTTAAATCAGTCGTTTGTCTTGGCAAAGCCGTCGAGGTTTGCCATGATTTTACACTGGTCACTTCAGGCATCTTGCTTTTTCGCACGCTCTCTTCTGCTTGCTCAATTATCCACCCTGGTAGTTGACGAAAAATGAAGTGATATGACGTCATAGTTCTGCAAGGGAAATGGAGACAACTTTCCTTATTGACGGCAGACTCCCCAATCCAACATGGCTTTGGCTGCCAGTTGTCGTGGGAACGAACCAGTGGAAACCAAATCGTGTTCTTGTGTTTGTTGTTGGTTTCTTTCTCAAAATACGAATCCAGACGAGTCATTCCCCTGTTTAGCGTCGATAATTCCACTTTGACGTCATGAATTTCAGCTTCAATGTCTTTTTGGCGTTGGCGTTTGGTTAGTTCTAGCTTTGACAATGTCTTCGACTGTTGTTTCTCCAGTCGTTTCTACAGCAGAAAAGCTTGTATCGTCTTCTCCCCGGATTTGTCCGCAAATCTAAAATGTTTGCCCATTTTTAATTCATTGAGTATGTTAAATTTCCTTATATTTGTGGTATATCCTTTTTTGTATAAATCGTGTTTCCTTTATTTTCTATCACTTTGTCTTAAATGCCAAAACCATCAGTTTTAGATCCGAAATGACGATTTAACTTAAAATGACACAGTCAGCTATCTTCTTAGCTCATCTTATAATACAGACGTTTCCATGTTTCTAGCAACATTTTGATTAAAATATGTTTTCTTCATTCGAATGTTTGCAATAATTGCAAGCCTTTAAACCTCGCATTCATAATTCCTGCTTAGAGAATGGCCCATAATTTATAAGAGAACATTATTGTATATGAACGATCCATTCAGTGAATATCCACCGTTCCTGTTGCTGTACTCAGTTATAATGCCGCAACATCGATTTCGCACCTAAACTCGTAATGTCACAGACCTTCGATTTCGTAAATATTAAACTGGCTGGTAATTTCTCCGAATCGAACTTTCTCCATTCATTTAGGTCGTGAGTTGACAATTCGATTTCTTACATTAAATGTTTATGAAAGCCTTTAGTAAATGTAGTTAGGACGTGTTATCGCGCCTACTTATGCCGCCAAACTACAAGACTAATCAATAGCAAACATTTGGTCATTTCATTTGAAAGCTTGCTCGCTACCTCCTCACAACGACAAACCGTGTTTGCAGCCTGCTGTTTTAATATTTACCAAACATTCTCTAATAACATTAGAATTAATTTGTGCAACTGTGTTATTTATTATTCACGTTCGATCGTAGACATAGAGAGAACAAAACGCGATCGAAGGTTTGTAACGGGGTTTGTTTGACTTGTTGGTTCTGTATAATGGAGCACGCAGCAGCTGATACCTGGATGTAAACATTATGAATGTACTACGTTTTAATTGTTCGCAATACTGTATTACTGTATTAAACATTAATTTAAAATTCATAATGTTCTTCTGTTCTTCATTTGACAGGCTCTTTAAAATATCTAGATTTTGTCAGTTTACAAAATAAGTTTATTATTAAATAAAAATCTATAAATATAACAACACAGCAAGAAACGTATACATGTATAAGTTGCTACAAAGTAATAGTGCGGAAATAGGTCATTTAAAGCAGGAAAATCTTTTTTTCTTAAGAACGTTTTTTCCATATAATGGGCAAATACAAAAGACTTAAGAGAAAAAGCATACACGATTAATATATAAAATTCAAGGTGACTCCTTCAGTCATTAAATATGTAAATTATGCAAAACACATAGCTGATATATACTAAAAATGTACTTTTGTGTAGTCAATATCTATAATGATAATAGAAAAAGTATATAAAATAATATTTTCTTTAATAAAAGCAACAACAACATTTCATTGAATTGTAGAATAAGTTATTATATGTATAAAATGAGCTTAAGAAAATTCAGTGTTCACGTGTTTGTTTTGTAGTAATGGCAACGGTTGACCGGTTTGCCTAACCTGGTTGATTTTATTGGGTTTGTGATTGCCATTTATTTATACATAAAACAATTATTCACATGCACATTTTTTTACACTTTTATTTATAACAAAATTTAAATTGTTAGAATTACACTAATCTTTGTGATGAGAATGCTTTTGAATTAAATTGGCAAGATCGAAATATAGTTCTCTACTATGAGATATAAATCTAGATTAATCAAAATAACACAATGATATACGCACGTATAGGCTACATAACGCACGTGCACATAATCATTTAAGAAAAATGGCTTATTTATTAGAGGTGTGCAACTCAACATTCTTTTATGTATAGTATGTAGATTTATATCTTATGTCCCGATTAAAACCCTTAAAATGTATTCTAAGTGTTTCGAGGGCTAAACGTATATTTGGAAATGTTATCCTGTTCTTTCGTCAGAGATCTACTGACTCTCTGCTTTAAAATATCCAATAAAATCACAACATAACAAAAACACATCTTGAATTGGTCATTATCAATGCCAATTTCTTGCTTTAATGAAAATATAAAGACGATTTTGAACACTGCCTATATAGTTAGACAGGACAATGTCAAAAACAGTGATAGATCAAAATTGTGATCTCTGCTTAAAATAGATGTCGACGTCTGATTACCGCTATTATGTCATGGCAAGCATGCACATGCGTTGTCTCGAGCAGCCGAAAAGCAAAAAGATAGTAGATCTAGAAATCATGCGTGATAATAAAACACGTCCAGCGGTCCGAAAAAAAAGATTAGTATTATCAAATTCTACAATAACAAAATGTAGCGAGATTGTTAAAGTCAACGCTAGTTTTAGTAATAATTATGTATAAGAATCATGTTGGTTCCCCTTTAATAAAGATTGCTTCCCTTAATTTGCCTCACTTTTGGAAGATACAATAATTCTCGTTCCGGTCTCTATTTTTGTCCTGCGTCAATCACCGTTTTTCTCTCGACCAATCAGTGAGCCGGTACTATAGTCGTAATACTCCGCCTTTTACATGCCTGAAATACGGTCTTCGTCTGCAAGTGGTTATAAAAATTAACGAATAAAGGTATTTTTAATTATGTCTTTGAAATTTTGAAGTTGTAACCCAGTACACTATTTTCTTATGCAATAGCTAGTTAACCGATGCCTTGCTGTTTTTGCCGTTTATGTTAGAAAAACACTATTTTTTTACCCACACCTCTGTCAACATTTCAATCGAGACGTTCCCATACAAAGCTGACCTCATTGTTTGATCGAAGTAATGGACGCAGCGAGGCCTGTGTTGTAATTTGAGACAATAATCCTGATTAATACCTTATTTAACTACAGAACAACGACACTTTTATTCATGAATCGACCGATAATTCAATAAAGGAGTTGCTATTGTCCGAATTATCTTCTAAAAGTCTCTTTGTTTTTCCCTCCAAAACACCAGATGCCCTTGCTCAGAAGACTGCCATTTCAGCGTGAAAAACCACCGCCAGACTTACACCCCGAAGAGGAAGTGTTCTTTTGCAAGCTTACAAATGAAGTCTTTAGAGATTATGAGTAAGTGTCAGCTAGAAATGCTTGCCAGTTGTCTACTTTCAGTTTGGATATCTGTCAAATTTGTTGTTTCTTAAAAATAAGGGTCAAGCCAAGCATAGTATTTTATCTCTAACAGGTATGAAAAGCATGCATAATGTTGTAGATATTGTTTTTTCCTATAAATTATAATATATTGCATGAATATACTTTCTGTATGTGTTGTCCAGCTGTCACAATGCTTAAACTATTGGCAGTGCTATTGGTTAAATGGGCCTGTCTCAGTGGCTTAACCGTATGATCGATGTGTTTTACCCGTTGTCAGTTGTTCATTTTCATTTAGAACCATATCAAGAATAATCTAGATTTTTGCATTGATATTAAAATATAAAGTCCCCAGAATCGCTTTTTTTTTATATCTAAATTTCTTAAAATTAATCTTTTACCTTTTTGGCTTAATTGAAACATCATTTTTCAATAAGAGCATTTATTAAGTGCTGAAGAGATGATAGCAGGAAGCTGAATCGGATAAAAATGAGCCCCATTGTGTACTTGGACTCTTTTACGTGTCACTCCACATGCAAAGTTTTAGATGACAGGATATTCAGCGACAATTATAGCCATTAAGTCTTCTAATTGAGAAGAGACTATGCTGTTTTAAATAATTTAAGAAATATCCTGTTTATAAAAAAAGTATTTTTAAGTTTATATTTTTTTTATTTGTTTTGTTTCTATTACAGGAAATTCTTTGAAAGGATCATTCTGTGCAACAGCCTGGTGTGGTCATGCTCTATCACTGGGAGGTCAGGCCTTACATATCAGGAGGCAGAGGAGATGGAAGAGAAAGCCCTTAAACAGTTGGCAGCATTTCCTGTTTACCTCCAGAAGCCATTGCTTTACCTGGCCAGCCTCACTCGCAGGAGTCGAGTGTCAGACGTCAATGATGACGTCTTCAATTATGTCAAAGATCGTTACTTTATCGGTGAGATGGTGGATGTGTTGTTTGGATCAACCAAGTAAGTTGAGAACGGTTGAAACCATTATTGTGTCAGTGCCATTTGGCCCATAAATATTTTGCTCTTACTGTCTTAGACACTTTATGAAAGCTCTTCTCTTTTTAAGGTTTTAAAAATAATTGACTTTAATAAATGGTAAATTAAGGAAAAAAAAAGAATTTTAGCTGAATTTAGCAATGGTTTCTGTTATGACTTTCTGACTTATTTGTCTCAAAAATAAAATTACATGACCATATTATATTACGTATATACATATTCATGGCAGCCAGTAATCACTTATTAAGATTGCAAAATCATTTTATTTCCTTATATATAAGGAGAAAAAATTGTTTTGCAGTCTTAACAAGTGATTACAGGCTGCCATGGAAGATTTGTTGGATCCCTGTAAGAACTTGTTGTTGTTTTTTAACCAGAAAATCATGCAAGATATTAAAAGTGATTGCACCAAGTTCATCTTTGCCCAGTTCGCCAGTGGTAAATGGTGATACATCAGGCTTTGGTGATATGCCTAAAAAGTAAGTATGGCACTCTCTGAATTTGTTAAGTTAAACTGTTTTGTTTTAATTGCTTATGTGTTAAAAAGATGAAAATTGGATACAATTGTGATGAAAGATATAGTCCACTTAATCAAAATAATAATAACCTAGCCAAGAAGACCACTAGTGGTTCTTTTTTAAAGTGTCTGTCTTAGTGAGGTGGCCCTCTTAGTGAGTTCATGCTTAGAGGAGATGAGGTCATTACATCCGGATCCTTTAGTACCGCTAACCATATACATCTTATGATCCAACATCATTTTGTAAACATTAAACTAATCACCGCCACAATTGACTTATTCATGATTACTGTGAGTAAATTGGCAAAGTTGTAATTTAAAGTTGTAAAATGTGTAAACAGTCAAGTTCCTGCGAGCAGTGTTTGCAGGCGTGATCAACAGATTCATGACAATTGAATAACTAGATCACCTGTTGTTGGCCCAAGTAGCGGAGATAGAGAAAGGAGTGAATTTCTTAATTGGTTCTGAAATAACTGTTCTGTGTATCAGAGTGCCTATCTATCAGAGTATCTGGGGTGTCCATCAGCAAGGTTTGTATGTAATATGTGTGGCAATGTATGTTTCTTTTATCGGATTTGTATAATTTATTAAATTAACTATTGAATGATATTAAAATGTTGGAAAATTTTTGGAAAAATTATAAATGAATGTCTACTCCCACTCAGAACACCAGAAAAGAAGAAAGCCAGAATCCTACCAGTATTTGGTGCAGGACACAGCCAAGAATACCAACACAATTGTCAAGTTTAAAGCTATCAGGTGAGTCTTTTTTACATGTATAATAAATACCCTGCAGCAAGATATACCCCGCAAAATATTTGCTAAAACTTAAGTGTAGGGAAGCCATATCCTTGGGTCAAACACGTGACAGTTGCATTCCTGTATCATGCTAAGTCAGCATGACCTGTGTTATTTAACACCAATTCATGGATCGATATTCCTTCTCGCTTAGCTGTACGCATCAACAACTGACTCTTTGTTGGGTCGCACAGTGAAAACCCACAATTTATGGGCAAAATTTGGAGAGAGTCTGTGAAGATCAAAGGGAGAAAGAAAAATGTGTAATCTCTATGATGAGTTCACTGGTAAGAAATAGAAGAAACAAGTAAGTTTTAGTACATCAAGTAATTACAAACTGGTCACCACTAGTTTTATTTAGCCTAAGGACTATTCACTATACTATGCTAACAATCACCTTAATTTGTATTAATTTGAATTAAATGAATGTGTTTATGAAAACTGTTTAACTATATGACACTGGTGAAAGTAGTTCATTGCAAAATATTAATAAAAATTCTTAAAGACTGGCCGTTCAACCAAAACACAATTTTATTAGTAGATTCCCCCTTCTATGATACCCGGTCCTAAAAACAAAAGTTGCGGGGTATATTCTGCTAAATACGGTAATCGTTAAGTTGCTTTTTTAAACCTTATTCAATATTGTGGGTATTCAGTATCATTTTCCTTTATATTACAACAACTATTTGATGATAAAAATAATAGTGGAATTATATTATGTGGAAAATTGAGACAAAGACTTCAAATTCTATCTGAAAGCCCATAGAAAAAATAGCCAAAAATAATATTTGTATATAAATCAGTGGACTTGAGGTGTAAATGTAATTTGGCTGACCATCTATGCAACAATATAGTTTTTGTCATAAAATGTAATCTAATTCTTAGGTTATCTACAATTAAGGTTTTGGAGCAGAAAAGATTCAAACAAAGGATTCGGATTTTTAAAAAAGTGTTTTCATGAGCTCTGATGCTACTACAGTATTTTGTTTGATCCTTTCAGTTTCTGTTTTAATGACTAACTTAGAAAAATGTAGCTGATAGTTATTTTTATGTGGCCTTATACAAATCTGCTAAATATTTGTTTTCAATTCTTTAAATTATTCAGGTGAATAATAATAGTTCATGTCTGCCTGTTTTTAATTTCAGCCGCAAAAGGGGCTTTTTTACAAGGGACAAGACAAAGTTGTTCTTGAAACAGAATTGTGACAGCATTGATGGTGTTTTTATAGTAAAGGTTTGTATGACAAAACTTGTCATTCTCTGTATGTCTTCTGAGATATCAACTGCCTCATTACTTGTGACTGATACAAATAATGTAGGTGTTTGGGGGACAACATTCTTACTAATGGCAATGTTCAAAGTAGTAATTTTTAAGTTACATGCTTTTGGGAGATGACAAGTAAATAAAAGAAAAGATTATGACCTTTATATTTTATTTGATGCATGATTAGAAAGTACAGGAACAAATTTTCTGAGAGACGCTTACCTAGATCAGCTCCGTTGTATGTTGTTTGTTTTTTGTGTAGGACTCTAAATGGAAAAAGTTAAATCTGCACAATGCAACTTTTGAGGATTTCTTCTCTGGACCTCCACCCAAATTTGAATTCTCTGAGATTAAAGTAAAGAAGGCCCCAGCAGTAAAGAAAGTTGAAAAAGACAGCAAAGAATCCTCACCAGCTCCAAGTATCAAGAAAATGGAAAAAGAAGGTATGTATGCTTATTTTTGTAAGTTCCATTTTTTGTGGGGGGGGGGGGGGGTTACACTTCTGGCTGAGCAGTAGATTTGGTCACTTTTGACACTCAGCACTTCACTGCATGGGTAAGAGTTGTAAGCTCTCCGGGGTTTTTTCATGATTACTATCAAACAAAAATAAACCTCTTTGTATATTATTTATAATATTATTAATAATAGTGTTTGTGATATGCTTGTTTTTAATTATGCTGTCCATTGTTGTATCTTTTCAGCTAAGAAACCTTCCCCTGGGCCCCAGCTAACTGCAGAAGAGCTTAGAGCTCTAAAGGAAAAAGAGCGTGAGGAGAAAATGGCCCAGAAACTAAAAGAGAGAGAAGAGATGAGAAAGAGGTTTGAAGAGGAAAAAGAAAGGAGGAAGAAGGAGAAAGCTCAAGTATGTAAATTTATTTGTGAAATGTTTTTGAAGCCAAGATACTTGGTAATAAATCTTGTTAAGCTGCTTGAAGTTATAAAAGAGCTGCATGATAAATGTCTGGTCACACCCTTCACTGTGCTTTGCTGAAAGTAAAGATGTAATTTCATTGAGATTCTAAGAGTTGACCTAGGATTGATTTTTCAGGCGGGAGTATATTGTTACTTCTCTGACTGCTTAGCCTCTCACCGCATGGGTTTGAGTCCCAATTTGGGCAAAGGACTTAATGTGATAAGGTCTTTCAGCTGACCTGCAGGAGGCCGGTGGTTCTACCCAGACATTTGTTTGGGGTCTTCCTCAACCAGAATAACAGCACATTGCTATAATGATCATAATTGGTCGCTGTGATGTATTTAAAAACAAAAACAATTATTGTTGCTCCTCTGACTGCTTAACCTCCCACAGTATGTGTACGAGTCCTATTTTGGCTCCATCTCCTTTTTCAGAGAAAAACCCTGTACTTCTTTAAGACCCTGTTTCTGGGTATTTAACCTGGGTATGAATAAAACTGACAAATAATCGTTGAGAGGTGCAATTCACAGTATTAATGACTGACCCGGCCATTTACATGTTCATCAGGGTAACGCTAAACAATACTTTGGCCTAAATAGTTTTCCTTCACATATTTAGTATAATGTGTCAATTTCAATAAAACAACTTTGAACATGTTTTTTTGCAGGAGATGGAGAAGAAAAGAGAAGAGCGACGTGTACAGGCTGAGATGTGGAGAGAATGGAGTAAAGTTCGAGATGATCTGGATTGTGATGATCTGGCGGTAAGTATGCAGAACACTACATAAATTGTTTGTTATTGTTCTGGGACTTGGGAGACATTATAAAGTTAAAAATGATATATTTGTATAATTCTCTTGCTTTCACATTGTTTTTTGACTTGTTGATCTGGTGGCAGAAAAAAGTGACTGGGTGTAGTTATTTGTGCAGTCACATTATCAATATGTGCTATCACAATGAAAACATTGTATTTGATGCAGTGAACCAATCTCTTAATCACTGATTCTGCCAAATGGTCTGTTCAGTCAATATCAACAACTTCTCAGCCATGACAATAGATATTGCATATGGTGAGAATGCATGATTTTCTGTTGTACACTATTGTGTGGTTACTTGTATAAATTGTTTTGTCAGGCTGATTTTTACTAACAAAAACATGAGATTTGCAGAAGAAATTATGAATTAGCACAGGAAATATACCACTTCTCTCATTTCGTACCAAAAATTTTGCACATTATGGAGATTAAACATGAAGCCCAGCTTAGCTCAGAAATATATAGTCTTACTAACATGTTCCTTGACTCAGTCTTGGCTTTTCTTTATATAGTGCCAAAATTTAGTTCACACAGGCATTGTTTGATATTTTTAATTCAGTTTAATATCTGTAAACTCCTTGATAACAAAACAAGATTTCAATGACAGTTGACTGTAAAGCCTCTAAGTGTTGCTCAAAGATACCTTTGCAAAATCTTACCTTTAATTCAGTCATCTTTGATACTTTGATAATACATTCGCTGCTGGTTGTTGTAGCCAGTATCCAGACGTGTTGAAACATTACATCATTCCTTTGTTGCAGGTTTTGCCAGAACCAACACCTGTCAAAAGCAGAATTCCACTGGAATATTTTGGAGATGCTATAATGATTGTAGAGTTTGTCAACTGCTTTAGCTCCTTGTTTGACCTAAAGGCAAGCTTTCCAAAAGGATTCACTCTCAGTAAGTTATTTGTTTGTGTTTTTTTTTTCAAGAAATAGTATGAGCAAATATTATAATATTATCCTTTAATAAACACTTCAAACTTGCTATAGAAAAAGCTCCTTAAGTCATACTCATTGTGTTTGTTTTTTCATCCCACCAACACAATTATAATCATATTGGCAATATGTCTGGCTTGGTGGTCACCTGGAACTCACTTTATAAATGTCCTCACCGTTACTGAAAACCCCTGCATGGAGCGGCTAACATAACTAAGGTTCATTTTTTTAAACGTAAAAATCGATGTAAAAAATGTTATTATTTCATAATGATAAACCACCAATCTTCAAGATTCCAAACCCAGGTAATGTTTTGTAGAAAAATGTGTAGGAAAATGTGTATAAAGTATAAGTCATGCTGTCACTTCATCCAATGTTTGACCCAAAGTAAACATTTACATGATCATTGAGACCACAGTTCAGACTGTCTTCGATAAGCCTGGGCTCCTAAATGGAAGCTCTTCACCTATCTCTGTCATTATTTTAACACATGGCTGAGACCCAGAACTTTCATGTTATCAAAGATCATCTAAAATAAGGTTTTCTTCAGCCTACTGAGTAATAAAGATCAATGGTTCTTTCATCTTTATACACTTTTTTAAAACTTTTTTACACTTGTATCAGTCAATATGTTAACAGTAGATTGTTATTGAAATGCCAGGTAGAGTCACCTCAGGTTGGGTATATAGAGTTGCTACACTGTTATTCGACTGCCAGGTAGAGGCACCTCGGGTTGGGTATATTGCTACACTGTTATTCGACTGCCAGAAAGTTGCACCTTAGGTTGGGTATATAGAGTTGCTACCCTGTTATTTGACTGCCAGGTAGAGGCACATCGGGTTGGGTATACAGAGTTGCTATACTGTTATTTGACTGCCAGGTAGAGGCACCTCAGGTTGGGTATATAGAGTTGCTACACTGTTATTTGACTGCCAGGAAGATGCACCTTAGGTTGGGTATATAGAGTTGCTACCCTGTTATTTGACTGCCAGGTAGAGGCACCTCGGGTTGGGTATATAGAGTTGCTACACTGTTATTTGACTGCCAGGTAGATGCACCTCAGGTTGGGTATATAGAGTTGCTACACTGTTATTCGACTGCCAGGTAGATGCACCTCAGGTTGGGTATATTGCTACACTGTTATTCGACTGCCAGGAAGATGCACCTAGGTTGGGTATATAGAGTTGCTACCCTGTTATTTGACTGCCAGGTAGAGGCACCTCGGATTGGGTATATAGAGTTGCTACACTGTTATTTGACTGCCAGGTAGAGGAAACTCAGGTTGGGTATATTGCTACACTGATATTGAAGTGCCAGGTAGAGGCACCTCAGGTTGGGTATATAGAGTTGCTACACTGTTATTTGACTGCCAGGTAGATGCACATTAGGTTAGGTATATAAAGTTGCTACACTGTTATTTGACTGCCAGGAAGAGGCACCTCAGGTTGGGTATATTGCTACACTGTTATTTGACTGCCATGTAGATGCACCTTAGGTTGGGTATATAGAGTTGCTACCCTGTTATTTGACTGCCAGGTAGAGGCACCTCTGGTTGGGTATATAGAGTTGCTACACTGTTATTCGACTGCCAGGTAGAGGAAACTCGGGCTGGGTATATACAGTTGCTACACTGCTATTGAACTGGCAGGTAGAGGCACCTCAGGTTGGGTATATACAGTTGCTGGCTGTAACTTCTCCATCCTTCACTGTGAGCCCCTGTTGAAGCGAGAACCTAAATGTGGGAAGGTCTTCTAGCAGACCTGTAGTATGCCTGTATACACTGGCATTTGCCTGGGATCGATCTTCACTAGTTGGATGTTACTAATATTGTTATAAATGTGTGGATGCATTGCATCTAAGCCAAACCTAATGCCTTTGTTTTTATCATCAGGTACTATGGAGGAGGCCCTGTTGGAGACGGATGCTGGAGGTCTGCTGGCTGACCTGTTGCTCATGATGCTCACAGCCATCTTTAGTCTACAGGAGGAGGAGGAAGAGGAGGAGGCTGAGCTAACCAAACAAGGGCAGAGTAAGAGAAATATTCATTGTACTGATTTCAACACAATTAACCTTTAAATCCCCATTGTATGTTTATACCCTTCATCTCTGGTCTGTCTGATTTGTCTACACTACATTTTACGATTTTTTTATCATATAGGTGTTAAAATAAGGACAGCATTAAGGTGTGTATGAAGTATAAACAGTTTTGTTACTGTTTACCTGTTCTTGATCACAGTAGTTCTAAAATGGATCCAAAAAATATTAGGTACTGTTAGTGTCTGCAATAATATGATGCAGTTTGCAATATCATACATCATACAAATATGTGCTGACTTGTCAGTGTTTTTATTGTCAGATATCACAGCTGTTACTGTATGTGTTTGCAGGCTCCGAGAGTATGGCAGAAAAATATCTGGCTCTGATATGTCCTTGAATCAGCTGATAGAGGCCGCCACTGCCATGTCCCAGATACCTCAACTCACACAAGGTAGTATATAAGCAAAATTTATACTGTACAGTCTTGGAAATAAACTTCAGTTAAAGTACTTGCCAATATTGGAAATTTTTAAGGCCCAAAACAGGTTTTACAGGCACAATTTTCATTTTTTTAAATCAAAATCACAGCAAATTACTCATTTTTTTGTGTGATTTCATTTGATGCATCTCCATTTAACTAGATAAAAAATGCACAAAGGCAAACCAATTTTTTTCCAACTTGCATCAAGTTGAACAAAACATTTACAATGAGTGAGATGTTACTTTTATGAATGTAGTTATTATGTTTTGTATTAAAAAACATGCTTTATGTACAGTTAAATATCAGTACTAAATTTAAGTTATCAATGAGACGTACACATTGCTTTATCTTGTCTCACTGAGTCTGGTATCTTTGTAGGACAAACTTTCTGATTTCCTTCCAAATTTTCTAGTTTCCTTTCTATTTTTTTTCTATAACAGTCTCCTGTCCACTTAATTTTATAATTCATTGCATTAAATATATTAGTTGGCACAAAAAAAAATGATATTAACAAGTCGTGATCTGCAACAAGTCACTTTATCAGTAGTGGGCCAGAAAGTTTTCAAAATTTCCATTCTTAATAGAGTTATCCTGCTTTGGAGAGACATCAGAAAATATTAATACTTGTTAACCATACTTTAAAAAGCAGTAATCCTTTTGTGGCAAAATGGTACTTCCTCTGTGTAGACTTGATAGAATTTGTTGTTAATACCTTAACAAAATGTCACACATGCAGTCAGTCCAATTTGATGTCAGTTACTTGGATGAGTTTCAAGACTTTTTCATCCAAGTTGTGTTCAGATTTCAGTTTATAATGTTTTTTCCCTGTATAATAATTTCTTATATTTCAATAAAAACATACGAAATTGCCATGACTAACCAATATTCTAAACAGAAAGATCACAAACTTTAATTGTCTGCCATTTTAAATTATTGAGGAGATTGGTTAAATGTTGCAGTTTAATTTTGTTGCAGTGAAAAAATCTTAAAGGTTTGTGCAGGTATTTAATTAAATATAACAGTGGTAACTGATAAAGTGGTTTAACTGGTGAATATACAGAATGTTGAAACTTGATAATAGACCCAGAACATGACATAAATTTTACCAGGTAAAAATCACTTGCCCATTGGGCTATTTACTTTAGAAAATATACATGCTCTATCTAAATGGGTCGCCATTGCAGGTCAGGCATGTGATAATTTCAAAGACTGTACTGTGCTAATAAATGTATACTTGTATTAATATATACTTAATACTTATACATGCAGGCTATGCAAGAAAGGTGATTTATTTAATACATAAAAAACAATATGTTTTGGAAAAAATGGTCAACATATTGGTATTATATTTACTCAGAATCGCCAGTATATTTATAACAAAATGGTAACAAAATTCTCAAATGTAAAAACATGACTATATGGAGCCCAGTATTTTACAGGCTGCACATTAAGGAAGCTGCCCCTGGACAACTTTACAATGACGGAGGTACTAAGGCTACACATTCTAGAGAAGGGAGCCTCACATTGTTTCTCGACTGGCTGTCGACAACATCTATGATTTCACCCCCGGTAAATAAAGTGTGCTCTACATTCATTGAAGACATAAAAGTGTACTTTTCTTAAACAGATTCATTTTATTGCAGGGCTAAGACAAAAACTTATTTATAGATAACATGAGATGTTTTCTAATGCTGATCTTAATAAATTAGAAAAGACAATCCTGGCGACTCCATTAAAAACCTCAATCTTTCCAAACCTCACATTAGAGAATTACTTTTGAAACTTAATGAACTTTCCCTTAATAAGCATATTGTTTTCTGTTGGCTGCCTAGTCATGTAGGCATACGAGGAATAGAGGATGCAGATAAAAGTGCAAAATCTGCTTCAGTACTTACTGAAACAGATCTTTGCATCCCACACACAGATATTAAACCACTTATTAATCGATATATTTTAACCAAATGGCAAACAAGTTGGGACAATGCTGCTTATAACAAATTACACGTAATTAAACCTAACGTCGGTGCCAATATCTCTATTTGCAGAGAAAACAGACGGGAAGACATTGCTCTTACCCGCTGTCGCATTGGACATACTAGATTAACTCATTCATATCTTTTAAAAAAGAGAAGTCCAATCTGAATGTGTTCCTTGCCAGGAACCTCTTACAGTTAATCATATTTTACTACATTATATTGATACAGACCATATTCGGTCTAAATATTTTAATGTCAATAACATGAACAAACTATTTAAGAATGTATCAGATGCTAAGCTTGTTTGCTTCCTGCACGAGATTGCTATTCTTAATAAGTTATAAATTTTAAACTATTTATTATGCTAATGTTATACATTTTAACTGTTTAATATGTTAAACTGTTTTCACTTATAATTCACATTTTTAACCTCATAGATTTTTGTTTCTTCTCATATATTTTAATTTTTAACCTGATTATATTCTAATTTCGTTAAACTTCAATGTATTCGGCGCTGTATGACCTATCAAGTGTTGGTAGTGCCATAAAACCCAAAATACTTACACAAATACAAACTATCAGCTTATTAGGGTGTGGTTGCAAGTCCCAGTCAGTCGAAAGACATGCATCTGTTTGCCTGCCAAGATTTATGTAATAGAGGTGCCTACCTTAGTTGAAGGTGTGTACATTATGACTGTGGAGGGGAGTTGGGGGTGCATTGATACTCATTAAATATGTATGTTCGTTTATTGGGTTTATCGTCCCACCAACAGTATTTTAGTTATCTGGAGACAGTGTCCACATTAAGGAGATATAATGCAGCCTTCACTGTGTATAGCATGCCGTGAACTTGATACCACACCCAGTTACATTATCCTAACAGCGGGCCAACCAGTCGTGGAAGTACCCTTATATTTGCTGGAGCATAAGCAAAGAAGCTTTACCACTATCCTTTGTAATGACTTGGTATGTTGGTGCCCTGGATGGAACCTGGGGCTTCCTGTACCTGGAGCCCACTCTCTACAGATTGCGCGACCAGGTCTGGTAAATATGTATGTAATCAGATGCTAATGATTTTGTATTTGTAAATAGAGGAGAAACTGAAGGTATTGAAGGTTTTGGTGGATCAGTTCCTGACCTATGCAGCCACAAGAGATCTGCTGGAGGACAACTATGACAAGGTGCGGCAGCTGAAATTTGACCTGCGCCAGCTACAGTGGCAAGAACAGAAGAGGGAGAAAGAAGAGGCAACAGCAAGGTAGTTATATGTTTAGTTAGTAACTAGGATACTAACCTGTTAATATTAATTGAAAAGGCAGAGAAAGCAGTGTAGACCCAGGCCAGTCAGATCAGTTTGGGAAATCTTTGATCAGATATACACCATTAGCTTTTAGAAGCCTCTAACATTTTGTTTTTAAGTTACTCTAGCAAATAGTAAAATACTTGGAATGGTTTGTTAACATATACATCATGTTAAAGACTAATCACATTTTGAACGTTCGAAGCATATAGCACTTTTAAGAACATGTCATACCCCCAGATATGAAATACATGGGGTTTTATTGGAGTCATTTCCATCTGTAGACATGATTTGTCCAAACTATGTTGTGGCTTCTATTGGTCAGAAACCATACTTGACTGGTAAATATCAAGCCTTTTTGCTCATATCATTGGCACATCATTACAGTCTTCATATAACATGAGTTATGGCCCTTTTTTAAAAAATAATTAAATATATATGGTATGTGCTATTTCTTGGCTACAGTTTCTTTGATATTGCTAAAACTTTACTCAAAAGTACATACCAAGGATTATTTTGCATATCATTGGCATATTGTGATTGCCATGACTTAAAATTTATTAGGGCCCTTTGTTTTAATTTAGATAAATTATTTTGTTTACATTATTTGTCAGCAATATTTAGTTGGATTGTCATTTTACTTAATAACAGTTAAAAGCATCAAGCGTTATATTGTGAATTTAATGCATGTCATGTGTGCTTAAATTCAGTTGCTTATGATAAGTTTTTGTATTTAACTTTAGATGATAATAAATCCAAATGATAGTTTGTGAAGTCTTGGCACATCATGAAAAGCTTAAATTTATTAAGTTATAGCTTTTGTCTACATTCAGTAAATATATTTTGTCTGGGATAATTCTTTGTAACCATTTATCTGATCTGAATGAAACATACATGGCATATTATTAAAACTTTCTCTTACATTGTGGCAAAGCAGTATCTGTGGATAACTATAATAGAATAAGTTCTTGTTGTTGTTATATTTTTGGTAGTTTTACTATATTAAATGTGGAAAGAAAACACTTTTAAGTTAATTTTACTGTTTATTTTAATATACAGAAACAATGCAAAAGTCTAAATACCTATAAAAGTGATTTTTAGAAAACAAATAACACTCTTTATAAATTACAATTTCGCTACAATTTAGTTAAAGAAAAAACACACAATCATCTTAAAGATTCTTTCTATTCAGATACCGTGTTAAAGTTGAAGAAAAACAGAAGGAACGAGCTCTGATGGAAATGAAAAGAATCTTCAAACTACAACAAAGGGAAGAAGAGATTAGGAAAGAAGAAGCAGCAAGGTAAAAGGAAAGCAGATTGATATACAAATTATTATTTTTTAGATAATAAATCTACCCCATCTGAATGTGATGCATATATTAAGAGTTAACCTCGTCTATGTATGCACGACTCCATGTATTTTTATTTTTTTTCATCAATGACGGTCTCAAAAGTTAACGGCTTCTACTTATCCAATTAAATTATAACTTGTCATAGTCAAGAAAGGGCATGCACGAAAAAAATAACAAACAGTAACACATCAAAAAGCTTCAAAAATTAGGAGTCATATTGCAGGCCTCACTGCATTTGTATTTTTTATGCTCCGAAGGCGGGCATATAGTAGTCAAATCGTCTGTCTGTTTGTCTGTCCGACATTTATGTCCACTCAATAACTCCATCATTCCTGCATGGATTTTAAAATAACAGAAATGTAAAATTCGTGACCTCAAAAAGTCGCGCACAAACTCAGGTCGGTTACACGAAAGTTAAAATCACACTTAAAGGTCAAAGTCATAAACCCTGGTAGTGCACTGGTGGTTGTGTCTGCTCAGTTTCTCTGTCATTTCTGGAGATACTTTGAAATAACCTGGCAGAAATATAAAGACACATGAAGACGACCTGTTGCACACAAGACCCAGGTTGGTTACTCGAAGGTCAAAGTCACACTTACAGGTCAAAGTCACAATCCCTAGAAGTGAATTGGTGGTCGTATCCACTCAGTACCTCTGTCATATCTTGTTAATAACTCAAATGCCTCCATGACAATTGCAAAATTTGCTTTACTGGACATAGCTTCAGCAGTATATGTCTGTTTACAAGAACATTTCTTGTTTTTTTACTGACTTAAGATTTTTTTTTACAATAAATTCAATAATTAAGTATAATGTTGCATTTTCTTGTAGCCACATTTTATCGGCTGCATAACACATTTCTGTATGAAAGTAACAAAACTGAATATATTTTGTTTTTAGAGGAATCTTTATGAGCATTTCATAGGCGAAAAAGAACCCAAAAAACTTCCTCAAAAAGGCCAACGAAAGAACTTTTTTTATAAGCCTAATGTCTTCAAAAGTTTTATTTTCAAATAATGAAAGCACTGAACTCAAGTAATTCTTTTTTCAGAACTGGAGTTGAGCCTCCTGCAGAATCCTTGGAGCCTTCAAGTACTAACATGAAGGTACTGAACTTTGTTTAATTGTCTTCCTTCTATGAGGGGGCGCCAGTGGCTGAGTTGTTAGCATCATTGTTCTATTACTCCTTAGTCCCTCAACACATGAGATCAAGTCCAGGTCGGGGCAAGAACTTTTATGTGGGGAGGTTTTCCAGCTAACCTGTTTTGCACCTGTGGTTCAACCCGGACATATGTCTAAGTAATTAACCAATAATTAGCTGGATGTCACCAATATGACCATAATTGTGTCGGTGCAGTGTAAAAAACAACAACAAAAACCTTCCTTCTATGACTTATTTTATCTATTTTATTTCTAAATATCTCAAAATTGACAAATGTAAAGGTTAACTTCTGATGCAACTTATATCCCGCTTAATCAAACAGTATATATTAAAAGGAAACCTAGTCAACATCTATGAGTCTTTCTCCATCTGTAATTTTAGGATGTCATCCAAGGACCTTAACTGATGCATATTTACACCCTAAAAACAAGAAATAGAAAGAATCTATAGGTTATATGTTCATTTTTTTCCAGATCACAGAGGAGGAGATAGCAGCACTAGAAGCATGCCATCTGCTGAGAAAAGGGAAGAGGCAAGAAGAAGGGAAGATGATGTTGAGGCTGACTATAAAGCTGAATAGCTCCAAGGAGCGTGACTTCTGGGACAACATCATGGCTCTGCAGCATGGCAATGCTGTCTACCCCATAGGGCGAGACAGGATGTACCGGAGGTACTGGATGTTCAAGTCTATACCAGGGGTGTTTGTTGAAGATGATGAGCAGTTTGTGAGTGAAGAAGCCCTAAAGCCCTGCAGACAGAATCCTGAAGGAAGCATGTTTGATTTGAATAATCCAATGGCAGCACCTCCTAGGTTAAACGTCAATGTAAAAGTTGTTGAGCCAAAGGTGCCAGTGGAGAGCAAAGATGGCAGTGATAAAGAAAATGAGTCTATAAATACATCAAATCTAAATACAAGTGGGACAGGTGGAAATTCTAGTATTGTTGCAAATTCAGACAACATATCTCTAAGTCCATCAGCTACTCAGGAAAATAATGCAAGCAGTGTGAATGAAACAGCTGTTCTAAATGGAGATGTAGATGACAGTATTGTCATCAGTGATGATGACGAAGATGATAAACCTCCAACACTTGAGGTGGAGGAAAATAAAGAACCAGAACCAGCTGTGATCACACCAGCTATATCTCAATTAAACAGCTGGAACAAATCTCTGTGGTCATTTTTCAAGTCTGAAGATGAGATTGAAGCATTGATACAGTCTTTAAATGGCCGTGGTATACGTGAGAGTGCTCTTAAGCAGGCGTTGTTAGAACAGAAAACAAAAGTAATGTCCACGGTGTCTGAGGTGCCGTTAGATTTGGTGCAAGTGGAGGAGGAATCTGAAGAAAATGTCACAGATTCTCCGAAGGTGAAGAAGATGGAGTGGCGACGTGGACGAAGGAATGTGACAGGAACTGTAAAGAATAACTCGGCCCATGAAGGTCTTGAGCTTAACTTAAGAGAGATGATTATGGACCTTGAAGAGAGGATACATGTGGGAACTCTGGGATATCTCCGGGTAAGTACATTTATTAAACCCAAACCATGCCACATTAATTAATAAGCAATACAAAAATTCTTACTTATTTACATTTTCATGTAAAGGTTAGAAAATGCGTTGCTAGATACCTAAAAGTGGCAACTGGCCGATCTGGAATGACACTGTTTGCTTTAACCTTGTCCGTATGTGTCTAGCAGGCTTTGAGTAAATATTAGCAATGAAACTGTTAATTAATTGGTTGACAGATTAGTTACATTATGCATTTTTGTACAAATGAAATGAAGTAGAAAAATGTATGTCTTTCTGGAGTTTTTTTCGGCTGACTTGTCGTACATCATTGGAACTGTATTTTAATGCATCACGTCAATAAAAATTTAATCTAACCTTTTTTGTTAATATTAAAACCTTTTTAACAAAACATGTTTTGTTCAACTTCCAAGCTTTATTATACTATGCTAGGATTATATCACATTAAAAAATTGGTTGTGTAAATTAAAACTGGGACTTAAAGGTCTTAAATGCATATGTAAAATTTTTGGACTAATACAGTGCAGGAAAACTGTAGCAAAAACAGTCAAGAGAGAAAAAATTGTGGCATCAAAAGTCACTGATGTCCTGATCTATCAAAACTATGCTACTGCAGAATGGCAAACTATTAAAATTTCAGGAAAAATGCACAGATATTTATTGCTGGCTGTTACTTATGTAAAATAAATAGGGAGACAGGACAACATGTTTGGATATGTATTATTCTGTCTCCAGATAAAGGACCGAGCTGCATGGAGAAGTGCCATAGAATCAGGCTATGCCCCTCAGACTGACGATCCAACTTTAGCTAAGGAGAAGACTGAAACAAATGGGTATGGACAACTTTATGATTAATTTTATCCTGTGCATAGTCAACTGATATCCCATTTTACCATCTGGTTATTGGGCTTATTCTATCATCTTCCTACTGAGAAGATAAATTTATCACTGGAAGATCACACTAGCATTGTTTAGTATTACTTTTATTTTTAGATGAAGTTAGTTTAGGTTAATAGTTCAAAGTTAATACCTTGCTCAAAGAAATGCTCCCTTTATGATACAATACATATAGTGAGTTTATATCTTGCTTTGAGTTGTTACAATAAGATACATTTGGCAAAATGGGAAACTTCAGAATAGTTGGTTGGTGTTTAATTTAACTGATAAAATTTTAAAAGAAAATGTTAATTTTAATATATAAACAAGCTAAATAACAAAAAAAAATTGTTTTTGTTCAAAACAGCACACAGCTGTTTAAGCGTTATAGGATCTTAAATCGCAGTAAGAACAGTGTTAAGTATATTTTAATAGTTTATGAAATTATAAATAGAAAACAGAACATTAGAAGATTTAGAGATACAGTAATTGTTATGACTAGACATTAAAATTTAAATTTAACAGGGAAGGCACACATTTGTCTAAATATTGCACACATTTGTCTAAATATTGAACTGAGTCGAATTTGGCCAAAAAATGTTCAATGCCTTGTATCGTAGCTGTATATCATGGTTATCTGTGCATTGCAATAAAGCGTTACAGCTCTTATAATAGTACAGTTCAGTTGGTTTATTTTTTCACTAAGGTCTGCTCAACCAGTCGGTATATATTCCTGTTCAGCTTTCAACAGCTTTGAAAGTAGCTTTCTTGTGTAAAACCAATAGGGTCATTCAGACCCTTGATTTTCATTCAAGTCATATAAGCATGATTTTACTTCATTTATCTTTTTACTTTTCATTGTGCGTTTCAGCAGTGCTGGAGATGTTGAAGACATGGATACATCAAATGAAGAGGTGAATCCCAGCGTTGTCATTGCCAAGGATATGGCAAAGGCTCTTGTTCAAATAGCCAGAGGAAAAGAACCAAAATATCTCCAGCCCCCATTAGGTATGTCAACTAGATTAAATGAAATGGTTACATGGTGTCAAATATCAATGCTATATAGGAATTACAAAACGATCAGGCTAAATGTTTGCAGAAATGTTGTCCGGTCATAAAATAAAATACAAAATTATCTAATTAAATATTCTATAATTCAGAGCTTCATAATGCAAATTGCTATAGTCTGATCTTGCAGCAATCTGACTAAAGCGCTCTTCAGGTAGGGTTGAAATCCAGCCATCATAAACTGCTGTCTCGGATTTTCGGATTTCCAAGTAGCTGTTTATAGACAAAGCACCGTTATACTACAGACAGGCCAATCAGAAACCCTGTTTCATTCCACTGTAGATGTTTGATTTCTATGCTTTGGAATAAACATCCACAAATTAAACAGCAATCAAAACACAAGTTTGTTTTTACAGTTGTATTGGCCATTTTGACAACTCTGTGGTCTATAATTACTTCATGTGACAATCACTACTGGGTTCCCTGTGTTTAGTGAGGACTTTCAGACATTAGTAAGCAAGGCTCTGATTGGCTGAATGAAAGGTCACCAGAAGATAACCAGTAATATGTCCGTATCAGATCCTAGCCTAGTGGATCGTATGCTATAGTCAGATTGATCTTGCATGTTTGATTGCTTTGATGTTTCAGAAAAACTATTTTAATTTATTCAGAAACACTTTACCATTTAAACAAGTGCTGTATCGTTACTGTTAGAGCATTTAGTGTCTACATATCCCGTTATTGTAACGTCTTCTCACTCA
The DNA here is from genome assembly GCA_007844125.1 of Sinonovacula constricta. NCBI lineage: Eukaryota > Metazoa > Mollusca > Bivalvia > Cardiida > Solecurtidae > Sinonovacula > Sinonovacula constricta. The sequence goes on from CM017557.1 coordinate 12,375,487, forward strand.
GGAACTACCAAGAGAGCTATACCACTAGTATTTTTATGAGATGAGTTGCATCCTAGGTTTGAATCCTAGTCATTCTGTATCTTGGACAGTGGCTCTACTGATTGGGTTAGTAATAGGTAAATAAGAAAAGGTCCTATCAAAATTTTCACAGATATTTAAATTTCATCTACCTGCAGACCAAGGCAGACAAGGTAAATGTAAATGTGACAAAAAAAACACAGAGACGAGACATAACACACAAAAAGAAAAACCATCAGTTACCGCCTTGGAACGGTCAGTCGGCAAAAGGGCCAACTGGGGTGCTTAATGCTTGCACTAGTCATTGTAATAGTTTACTTTGTGTGTTTTCTAGCTTAATTAACAATTTAGTTTTCATTTTTTCTTAATGTCCCTTACATTTAATTGTCAAGTTCACATAAGGGCATGTGTATAAATTATAATGTACAAGTTCCATAAAAAAGTTTTTTGTAGTATGCACTGTTTTGTCACTGTTGCAGGTGAAAATGATAAGATGAAAAACCCCAAACAAAAAGCGAAAACCTCAAAGAAGGAACAACAGAAATCAAAGAAAAGGGATAAAGAGGAGAGTGATGACAGTGATGCTGGTAATTTTCTTGTGGATAACCTATTTCAGCTTTCAAGCATGTTTAGTAAGCTTTGGCAGACTTTCTGAAAAGTTTTCCTGGATCCCTGGACCCATAATTTAGACTCAAGCCCAGTCAACAAATGAAAAAGTAAGATTTATTGTTCATTATTTGCATCAAGTGGGTGGTTATACTAGAACCAATTGTCTGTCTGGGACAAAAGTTATGTATAGGCTTTTTCTACAGTTTTTGTGTCGCCTGACTAGGCGACATATAGGGATTACTTTGTCGGTGCCGTCCGGATTTCCTTGTCCGGAGCCTAACTTTGTCACCGTAGGTCCAAATGACTCCAAACTTGGTATGCATGTTTCTGGCAATTACTCTAAGTGCAGCGCACAAGAAGTGTAACTCTGCCTTGTTCCATTTTTGAATTATCCCCCTTTGATTGATTTTAATAGAGCGTTTCTTGTCTGGTGTGTAACTTTGTCACCGAAGGTCCAAATGACTCCAAACTTGGTATGCATGTTTCTGGCAATGACTCAAAGTGCAGTGTACAAGAACGGTAACTCGACCTTCTTCCATTTTTTAGTTATTCCCCTTTGATTGATTTTTAGTGCATTTCTTGCAAAGGGCATAACTTGTTGTGCATGTTTTTTGCAATGAGGCAATTAAAAGGTTATTTTATATGTGAATTTTGTGCAAATACATTGCTAATATCTGTACAACAAAAAACTTAACATTTTTTATGTCGACTAACACAATTTTCTTCAGGCGACACATTCGACTCGCAGAGTTCTAGTTTCTTTTCATTTTTGAGAGATCTACAAACAGTAAGCAGGAATAGGGGTAGTTGTTAGCCCTAGGCTTACAGCTTTAGTAGTCCTGGAAACTTTTTTTTAACTGTCCTAAAATGTATACTACCAAGTAAAAAATGACACATTTACCATTGTCGTTATTAGATCCATTGCAATTTAGAAGAAAAAGAGAAGAAAATATGTTTATTTTATTCTGATACTCATATTTACTGACATGTTGATAACAAAGGCCAATGATGATGACTCCAGCTCCCGTTTGTGTCAGAAGAGTGTGATAGAGAGATGGGAGGACTCTTGTCTGTTGAGTACAAGTCTTGCCCAGCTGTTCCTTCACTTGTCTACGCTGGAGAAGTCTGTAACCTGGACCAAGAGTATTCTACACACGCGCTGTCGCATCTGTCGAAGGAAGTGTGACCCTGATAAGATCCTACTGTGTGATCAGTGTGATCGTGGACATCATATGTACTGTCTGAAACCACCTCTCAAGGTTGGCACTTAGTTCTTTGTTGGCTTTAAATAATATCCCAGGGTTTAACATAAACAGAAGTCCGACCATCTGGGACAACCAAATTCTTGGTCTGGACAAGTGATACGGCAGTAGCTACTAGTCTTACAAACAAGTGCTTGGCCGACAAACCCAACTTAAACTGATTCGTCAGAAGCAGTATTTTTGATAGAAATTCAAATTCTTTTTTTTATTTGTATGTTTTATCGACTGAAAAATTTTTGGGAGACATACAGTTCTAGCAGGTACCTACTGGACGCCAGATTACCAGACTAGATATGATCGCTTTGAAGACCTAACTGCATCATGTAATAACAAGACTGACAATTTAGCTCCATATTTTATTGGACAAATGTTTACATCTCCCGAATAATTACTGAAATTGCATTTTGAATGAAAGTTCAAAAGTCATAATACACTGGTATATGTTTGCATTTTTACTGAATGGTATGTTTGCAAAAAAATAGGATCTGACAACACAAACATTTAAGGCATCTATTAACAACCTATCAATTTACAATTTGTTTATGCTATTGTTGTCTGCTTTCTTTAACTTAAAGCAATATCTGATTTATTATAACTTTTGAGTACAAATCTTCGAAAACTGAAAGTGAAAAGACAGAAAATTTAACAGAAAACAAGGGCCAAGAAACAACAAAAAATCCTATGAACAGAAAAGAGCACATGAGTTTGTTTCAAAGTGGTTAAAAGATTAGTACTGGTTACGTTGACAATTTAAACAAGATGTTCTGTACTCCTTGTAAAAGATATAATGATGCCAATAGCTCTTCATTAGCATTGGGGTTGGTTGTTTTCTGAATAGAAATTTTCTGAATCAGAAAAGGAAAGTTGCAGATAAAAAAACAGATGAGATGATTACTCTGGAAAATTAAGAATTTTCCTTTTGTTACCTGTTTGTTATTATGTTTGAAGACATTTTTTCATTTAATAAGCATTTTGTCACCGAAATCTTTAAGCTTTATTGGACTGTCACATGAAAGGTGTTAACATAAATGCTAAAAACTGCACAAGATCCAGTTTGGTCCAGACAAGACAATTTTTGGTCAGGACAAGTGGATTTTCTACCTATCCATCTGACTGGACTTGTAACTATACAAGTTAATGTCGAGCCATGTATCCCCAGGTATGGAGCATATGTGGACAATATTTGAGTCACATCCGTCAGTAGGTCCATTCACCTGTTTGTTATCCAGATATATCTATGCTATTTCTTAGCTAATGTTGGTCAGTTTTGTTGTTGTTGTTTTTTTATTAAACTTTACCCCTTGCGCAATACAGTCCAGTGCAGTTCCAAAATGAGTTGCTTAGCAATGTGTTTTAACAATAATTTTATTTGCACAAAAAAGTAGTTTTAAATATGTATACCATTAGTGCAACACAGGTTCAGTACAGGTTTTGGTGCCTATCAGTGTGCTTTACCAATGTTTTGGTGTCAGAGAGTTAAAGATGGTATCCGACAGTTTGGACCAAACTTTCATTGTTCTCAGAAAATTGCTAGCAAAATGCTTTTCATTGATGTTTTGATCTGTGCGAACGGTCAATCATAAATCACCACTTGTCATTGCAAAGAAGTATTTCCTGTCAAAGCCATGCTACTGAAATAGCTATTTTCAAATTTTAGAATAGCATGTGACCACTTACTTTTGAGATCACGTTATTTAGGCATCGGGGTAATCCGCTCTGACTTCGATATCTATTTTTATCAAAGACCTTTAATGAGTTTTTCATACAGTTGAAAAGAATACACATTCAAGGTGATTTTTCTTTTCGTGATAAGTTCTGTCTAACAATTTAAATTGTATTTATTAAGACTAAAGTATAAATGTATAAAAATAATTATGCCCCAACTCCCCAAAGGAGTGCTTCAATACTCTTATATATTTGATATAGGCAAACTGTTGGATACTGCCTTTAAGTTCATATTTGAAAGAATAACAACACTTTCTTTAAATTATACATCTTAAATTGTTCTCAGAGTATTCCTAAGACAGACTGGTTCTGTCCTGACTGCAAGCCAAAGGAAACTTAACGAAGTCCCAGGAAGAACAGAAGAAGGACATTCAATGAACAGCAAAGTGATGAAGAAGAGGAGGAGGAAGAAGAAGAGGAGATGGAAAGGTATTGTTTTTGAGACAGTTTTCAAGAAGATAAGAGAAAATGCATTTTATTTTAAGGTTTTAAATACAGTCAAACCTGTATTAAAAGACCACCCTCGGAACAGGGCAAAAGTAGTCTTTTGAGACAGGTGGTCTCCTAATGCAGCATGGTTACTTTTTGTGCGAACCACACTTGAATTTACAAATTGTGTTGTATGAGCAAAAAGTAGAGAAAGCAATAACATCAATATATTTTATTAAAGGTATTGGCAGGCATGAATTGCAGCTTAACATTTGTCAAGGTCAAGTTGAGATGGGATGGTGCATTGTCCAGATATATCAAATATAAAATATTCCTTTCCTCTTTTCTCATCGGTTTGTCGATAGTTTTTAGCCAGTCTTTGAAGTTGTAGCTTGTCATCCATGCCTTTTGGTTCCCGTAGGACTTGATTGGAAGTTTTTCATGTTAAAGTGACTTGAAACATCTTGGGTTCATTGACTTTCAAATTATCACTGGCTGCAGCTTTTCACCAGTCGTTGAAGCACACAAAGACACTGTCACCCTCTCCTTTGACCGTTTTCCTCCAGCACAAGTCTCCCCTTTCTTAAAAAACATTGTTCTTGTTGTGTCTCTGTAAAACAATCCTGTTTTGTCCATGTTGAAGATGTTACAAGCATCATATCCTTCACACAATGTAGGCAGTTTATATTTCCAATCACGCACTATGTCCATATTCACAGCTGCTCTTTCGCTGGATTGAGTTTGCAGCACAATGTTATTTCTTCTTAGGAACGATTCCAACCAGCCATTTGATGCTTTAAACTCTGACAATCCCAAGTCTTTTGCAAACAAAAGAGCTTTCTCTTTCAAGAGTGGTCCTGACACTGGCTTTTGATGTCCGGTCGCATCCCAAAACCAATGATGACACAAGTCGTTCAGCGAGTCATTTTGAGTTGAACGTTTAACTCATTTCACTTCCGAATTTCCATGTTCATAATTGTCCATTATTTCACGTTTTCATTTTTCAATGTTCTGAATCTGCATTTTTTCCGACACCAAGCTCAGATGCATCAGCACGAAAACTTATCCCACTGTCCAAAAGTTTGGCAACTTGGACACGATTTTCTAGAGTAAGGCACGTCGTTTAGACATGTTAATGCATAATGCAGTAAGGAACAACTGTTCCAGATATTCCATTATATTACTGTATCCAATTGTCGTTTGCGCTTTATAATTGTATGTTTTAAGTTTTAAAGGGATCTCAAAAGCCTTATATAAGTGACCCCCCCCCCCATTTATTGCCTCACCCAGCATGTGAGGGCATCTGTTTTCTGATAAGCCAGGCTGCCACAGTCTGTAACGATGTGTCTGTCACACAGGTATTGTTCAAGATCCAAGTGTATGTATGCTATATCTGGGGGTTGAACATATTCATTCACAGTTTGTAAAGGAAACAGTTGTGAATATACCAATTACGCAATCCAATATATATATATATATATATATATATATATATATATATATATATATATATATAAATCTTATTTGTTTTCTTTCTTACTTTGTTGGTTCATTTTGTTATTTCTTATACATTTTGTTATTTCTTTCATTCTTTTAGTTCTCATATATATTTAAAGTTATATTTAATTTTAATTTGTAAAATGTAACGAAACGTTTCTAACAAAAGCAATTTAAAAAGTCATTCATTGTCAGAATAATGTCCTTCAGAGTCATTTTTAATACTAAAACTTGTATCTCTCATTGTATTTTCAAAATAAATATTTAGCTATGAAATAAATACATAATCTTGCAGTTACAAAATTGACACCTAGTAATTAATGCAATAAAGAATTTGTAAGGGATCATATAGTAAACAACCCACATTATCACTAACAATAATGTTTGTGGCTTTGTGTAAAACTAGCCTACTGTCTCACATCCATACTAGCAGGTAATTTAGTTTTGCATTAACCCATCAGAGGTATTACTGTGACAGTTTAGTACTATGTTGGCTAAAGACTCCCTGCAGTGATGACCAGCTATTAGCAGGTCTGGTCATAGCATGTGGGGGCCTGGCTCAGTGGGATACCACATACCTTTCGAGATGCCTTTAAGCAAATCACTTTATCGTAATTAATACAAACATAACTTTGATTTACTTTTAAAAGAAACCAAAGTCAGAACATGATCAATAAGTGTCAATACGAGCGGTGATAGGGCACACTTGATTATTTGTGAATGGATCGGGGACTTGATGTGTACATCGGCTCAGTGACATCACGTAATTTCCCAGTTTGACACTGCCGATTGCAGTGATTAGCAAAGAAGGGCAAACATGTCAATTAATTGCTTGTTTGGTCGTAACTAATGTGCCAGTGGATAAACTCGGTCGTCTATTAGGGGATAATTAAAGCATGTTTGACATGTTTATGTGCAGTCGCCGGACACAGATCAAAGGTGGGCACTTATTACTTTTTATTTACAGAGCAAATATGATCGGGCGGCTTTGAAGTGGTCGCATAAAGCAGGTGGTCGCCGGTAAGGGGTGGTCGCATGGTAATCGTTATAAAAATGGTATTAGCTATTATTTAGAATAGATTGCTTTTTCATTGATATTTTGTATCCATGGTGGGATTTACATGCTAACATTCAATATTTATTCAGTGGTGCAATCAGTAGAGCATCTGCTCCAGGTATAGGAGACTTAATATTCAATCCCAGGCCGCGACATACCAGTTGTTGAAAAGAGAAGTGGTATAGCTTCCTTGATAATGCTAAAGAAAATAAGAGAGTAGTTCTGGTGGCAGGATAAATAGACTGGTTGTGGTATTATGCCAGGTATTCACTGCTGCAATACACATGGAAGGCAGTGCTATATCTGCTTCATGTGGACGGATATTGTGTTAGTGAGATTATAAACATAATAAACAAAGTCACTCTGCTGTTGTTTTTTACTAGTGAGGAATTAGCTGAGGATGAGGCTAGCTCTGATGAGGATATGGGCGGTGCATGTGCTGTTTGTAGCATGTCCGGTATGCTGGTGTGTTGTGGCAGCTGTCCACTTTCCTACCATCTGTCCTGCGCTATCCCCCCTCTTAAGAAGGTACCCCGGGGCAAGTGGTTATGTCAGGTGTGCTCTGGCACGGACCAGAAGTCTGGAAAGATCAAAATGAATCTGGGCAAAGGTATGTGGCATGGGTTTTTATTATTGTATTTATGCCAATAATTAATATTAATAATCAATTTTTGTGCTTAGGTTATTATACTGATTCATGTTTCAACCCAGATAACCTAGCTGTTAGCTATGTCTTATATGAACTTTTATGTAATAACTGCATTATTCAGAGATTATTTCATGCCTTTATAGACAATGCCAGAAATTAGGCTGAGAAGAGTTGCCTATTTTGTCCGCCATTATGTGGCTGCTAAAGCCCTATTGGTCTATACTTGAAGATAAAATCCTTTATTAACTTATAAGTAACCTTTCTTTGGAATGGCTAGCTTTTTGAATCGAACCATGATCAAATCTTATATTTTGTTAATAACGGTCAAGACAGATCACTTTTTATTGTAATTGAAGAGATTTTGGGACACAGGGATGTGGCCATTTTCTATATATGGATATATAGTAAAACATTGAAATTCTTCTTGTAAGAAACTACAAGAGCATTAGCCTTGATATTCGTTTTACCTGTTCCTTGAGTGGCCCTCTACACAGACTGTTTAACGAACAGGTCTTCTATTTATAATCATGTTTAGAATAAATCATGTTTAGAATAAATCATGCATTGCTTCAAGGAGGAAAATCACCAAGTTGTTCTAAAATGTTTATACCTTAAATGATGCAGATTAGATTAATAATTTAAACAAATTGCAGGTGGAAAAAAGGGTAAAAAGACGATAAGCCCCAAGTCGACTGGGTCTAGCAAGCAGTCATCTCATCGCAACAGCCCACGGGACAGCCCTCTGACTGTAGTGGCTTCAAAAAGAAAAAGACAGGCAGACTCGCCACTGATAGAACAGGTGTCCCAGAAACTAAAGAAGAGCTCAAAGTCAATGTCTAAACTGTCCATCTCTAAACTATCTCAGGAGACAAAATCTGGTGAGTTTGCATCCTGTTTTATGTCTGCTAGACATTTCTTGTGTGGATGAAAAAATCGTTCTTTGGAATTTCTTCATACTTGCATAGATAATAGATGCTGATATACAGCATGTAGGTCTTATAACTGAAATTGTTTTGTTCATTTCTTTAAGATTGAGGCATACATTCACTGCCATTGAATTCTTGTTTTAAGAATAACAATGTTACCAGACAGCAGGAAGGTGAAGAAGCTCAGGTTATAATTTTGTGGTAACTTAACCCTTAGCTTGCTAAACACATATATTTATACGACATTGGCTAATAGTGTAGGTCCAGATCAGCAAGCTGGGAGGTGTATGATCATCATCTGCTCTATTTGCTTCAGTCTCTGGCAATATGTCTATCTAGGCACCTCTGCATGTCAGTATTAAGAAGATGACTAAGAATTAGTCTGGGTTATTAACAAATGTAGCAAGTTTAAGTTTGCAGCATTGTTAACATGAATGTCAATAATGCCTTCATTTTATAAATTTCCACCATTTATCTTCGTGTTTATGTATTCCAGATGATATAAAGCACGACACAAGCAGTTCGAGAGGCAACAGTAAGGTGCAGCAGCTCAAGTTATTGGAGGAGGTTGTTATGGGCCTCATGGAGGAGGAAGATGCCTGGCCCTTTCTCAGACCTGTCGCCAAGAAAGATGTATGTGTTTCTGTAAACAGTAGACGCATGTTTGACAGTAACTCAGCTGCAAAACTTCTGATTCTCGGGTCCATATAATCAATTGTCAATATCTCATAATTACATAAGAATGTCACTTGTTAAGCTCTGGGTTAAAATGTATTTTCTTCTTCATTTGGCCCTTACGTTTGATGACCACCACAGCTGGAAAAAAAAGAGCAATTCTTTATGTCATTCAGTTGTTAGACAATTTTAGTCAGTATGTTGACATACAGTTATTGTTCATTGAAGAAGACTTGATGAAACTACTGTTGCATTGCACATACTTTAACATTAGTTGAAAGTTAACTTCTCAAACAAACTTCCACAGAGTTTCTTCCTCATAACGTTTTTGGTAAACCATATGTAAATTAAATATTAAGTATAAGCACATATATATGGCAAGTTGAATACAAATAAATAATTCTAGTTTCTATTTCAATGAAAACAATTTTCTAATAAGCAAAATGGGTGCACTGTATTTGACGATATAACACTATTAACTTGTTACACTTTTCATTAATGTCATCATTTTTTGCTACAGGCTCCAGACTATTACAGTGTGATCAAGCAGCCAATGGATTTCCAGACTATCAAGAATCGCCTCAACAAGTTTGAGTACACTGAAACAGAGACGCTTGTGCAATAAGAGTACAATAAGAGGACCACCAGCGAGTTAAAGTGTGACTCTAACATGTCAAAGCTGTTTGAGAAGAGACTAAAGAATCTTGAGGAGTCCGCAGCCACTAATGGGCCATCAGCCAAGAGAGCTAGAACGAAGTAGAGAGTTTACTGAAGTTGGGAAAATTAGCTTCAAGATTTACGGCAGATGCTTATATGCTGCAACAGTTGTCATCAGTTATCATCAACATTCGGAAAAAAAAGCTTGTTACATCCAGGAAAGAGACATCTTGGATTATATCACTGTTACATTTATGATGAATGAAAGGTGTTTGCATATGTCTTGCAAAGAGACTTATGCCTAAGTAATTTTGTTTCCTTGTTAATGGCAATTCAAAATGCTTACACATGTATGCATTCTCATTTATCATTATTAGAATTGTGATTCCTTTAATGCACATTGGCTATGTTCAGGAAAAAGAAATTGGGATTAAAATCACTTTTTTTAATTTATTGTAAGAAAGCATGTAGACTGATGCGTGTAAATATATTGAATACTTAGATATTGTATAAAAGGCTTGGTGGGTAATGTTGCACGCCCGTATTTTTATCATGCCACCCTGGAATATAGGACATTAGTCTGACTGAATACTTACATCGACCTTACACATTTCAACATGCGTGTTTATGTGACGAATTATGATGTACCAATGTGTACAAAGGTTGTAGAATGTTTTAGATGTCCAGTATCGAGTGAATGACTGACATGCTTAATTGTTTTTTTGTTTTTTTTCCTCCAAACTTTATAACTGGTAGTCATTAGTAGCATTGGACTTATTGAGAAAATGTTTATGAGTACTTTCAATTAGTTCAGGTGAGTTGTTGGATATATTTCCATAATGAATATAAGATTTATACCTCTCTTTTCTGGAGTTTTGTGTTTATATTAATGTTGTTTATGATTGTGGAGACATTGATTTATTCTTGGAGCTTTTTTGACTATTTGCCATTTATTGCTTGCTACGTTTAATAAGCATTTCTGACAGCTATATGATTGCTATCACTTGCTGTCCTTTGCCTTTAGTTGGTTATACTAAGGAGTTTATTTTGATGTTTGGCGCTTTGATAAAGGTTTATTGTACAATCATGTTCATGAATATTTTTAATTCTTGACAGACAATATATAAGTTGCATTTGAAAGTCATGTTTCTGTGGATTTTTTGTTTTCTGCGACTTACTATGTTAAGGGGATAGTTAAGCACAAAGTTGTAGTAAAAGGACATATTGAATCTGATTTTTGCCCCTTCTCATGGTATTTATAGTCAATCAAACTTCATCTTACAGACATGCACAAAAGGTGTGTCACACATGACATTTTCAAGAACAACCATAAAGATTTAGCTATATTGCAGATCATTCTATAAGTGGCTACTTATGTTATACTTAGTGTCTTGGCCATGACTTAGCCATTTTGTGTAGGTATGCCAATAAAGTTCACCATCTTGATGGTGTTCACTTTTAAGTTTTGTTGTGTGTACCTTTTGCAGGGACAACCATTGAGACCCTGTGTAAGATTATTGCATCTTTGTGGAAGGGACAAACACGATATTGATGAAACAAGTGCTTTATTGTGGGTATTTAGTTAAAAGATATCAGAATTGTCTTTGTTATTATCTTAAAAAAACTAAACAAAATTGTTTGTTAAAATAAGAGTGTTAAATTAATGTTTTTACATCAAATGCTTGTTAGCAAATTAGGTGTGAATCAAAATTCAAGATACGTATTTGAGCATATTCCTTTCAAAATTTGGGTGGGGGGGGGGGGGGGGGTATCGTATTTTGTATCACTATGGTGGTTATTTTGAAAACACCTTAGTTTGACCTATAAGAGTAGGCATGCTACCTGCTGGTAACTTGAAAAGGTAATCTTTATTGAACGGTTATTGTTGGTATTCATTTTTTTATTGTCATTTTAGTGGAAGTAGTTAATGTCATTCCGTTTTTAGGGACCATTTTGTAAATGTAAATGATTTCATTTGTGTATATTTTTCATTGGTATTTATGAGTTTTTCCTTCCTGTTATGTTCCCATCTTTAATATGTCGGCTGTTTCTTGACTTAAATTTGAGTTGTTGTTTCACTGAAATGCTCATATACTCTCTTTTTCTAATTTTACAAGTAAGGCTTTGCGCATTCATTGTTTCAAAAATCATGTTAAGAGAGCTTTTCATAATGTTTGGATCTTGTTCTAACATTACTTGTCTTTAGTAGTAAAGATTTGAGAATAATCAAATCTGAATATTAAATTCATAAATATTACTGCTATTGAGTACAGTGAATTTAAGCAAATTATCAACATTTTTAGTTCCCTTTGTTTTTTCGAGTTTTGGAACCTTTCATATCAAATTTCTACATTTCATTGGCCATCCTGTGATTCATCATGCATTTATTATATCTCATATATAATATCATGCAACATATAGTAAAACGAAAGGAGCATCTACTTAGTATATTCTGTTCATGTCCCTCAAAGAATCTTTCAGTTCTGGATACAGAAACTGCTATCCTATGTGAAAGCAACTAGGTCACAGTTCTGTAGGTGCACATGGCACATAGAACCAAGTACATGGTGAAAGTGACTATGTCACAGTTTTGTAGGTACACATGGCACATAGAACAATTGATCCTTGCTTTAAATGCATTTCATTTATTGTGTCACTATCCACCTAATCAACATATTCTTAAGGACTGAAGTAGTAATACATTAGGTAAATTCAGGCATGCACAGTTATTATATACCTGTTTTTTGTTTGTTTTTTGTTTTTTTAGTAAAAGTAAAAAATAGTTGAGAACAATCTTGACTTAAAGACAACATAATACTTAAAGGACAGCGTGTCCATAAGATAATAACATTTTAAGCTTTGTTTGAAACAGTTGTATTTACTGTTTTGTTTTTTGGGTTTTTAAAGCAAGCCTGATGATTCAGATGCTTAAGAATATATGTGGGATTTACATATCAAACAAAACAAATTACGTGGGTTTAGGGCAAAAATGTTTGAGTAATTGTTGAAATCAAATACAAACTGTGCTTATGCCAAGAATTGTTAAAATCAAATACAAACTGTGCTATTGCCAAGAAATATAAAATAAGTAAAAAGGAAATGTAAGGATGTATATTGCTGCATCTTTTATTCATTGATTAAATGTGAATATTAACTATAAATGATTTCGAATTCAAGCTTAGACTGTCATTAGAATTTCACATCGAATTTCATCCATCGTTTTGATTAAATTTCTTTTAAAATAGTTTGTTTCTTGAATCGGGTGTTGAACATGGAAATGGTCTTGCCCTTAAGACTCAAAATTATTATAACCTATGACCCTGCTAGGTAACAAGGTTATACAATTCTAAAATATCGGTGACAAATCGCAAACAATTGATGGGTCACATTCAAGGGTATTATCTGACATCTAGCAATATGTTATGTTACTCTGGGGTATTTGTGCATTATTGCAGCAGAAGCTTACTTTAGCCTAAGAAAAGACGACTGTGAACATTGCCTCAAATGTAAGACAGTACAACTAATTAATAATCACTGGTATTGTTGTATTGTTCTTTCTTTCCAAATCTGTAAATAAGCAATGTTTGTATTTCTGCTAAAACTAGGTATCGACGTCAGTGTTACTAGGATATTGATATATCAAGATCTCAAAACTAAGTGGTCACCTGGTTTCTCTTAATTTAAAAATAGCAAACTGCAACATAACTCAGATATAAATACATGTTTGTGTTGGTGTTATGTTTCACTTTTTACATAGATATGTAACATCAATAAATACCATGTCGTGGTATCTGTTCAGGTAACAATAATGTGGTTATATTAGATTGTGTGTGTGTCAAAACTGTAGGATGTCACCTTTTAAAGAACCTCCGAAAATTATATCATTGGGATTATAGAGATGTTGAAAAAGATCTGTAAATGGACCTAGAGGTTTTTAACCTGTACCCAAATTGAATGAACCATTCTGTATATTGGCATGTATAGATGTTAGCCCTCCACCACTGCATGGCTGTTGTAACTGTAGAAGTGTGATTGTGTAACACAGTAGGCACCGAAAATAAACATGTATGTAACAGGTTGTCTTCCCTGTCAATAAAACTATTTCTCCAAACAATGCCTCCATCATTTTCGTAAGTCCTCATCCGCTGAAAAATGAACCAAAGTAGTAAATACTTAATCGCTAAGTAAAATAGTTTCCTTCGTATAAAAATTTTGACATAATTGCCGCGAGTTTAAAAATAGATATTACACATTGTGTATTAGCATGGAATTAGCCAATCATATCGCGTTGATTGACACTTTACCTGCGTTATGCTGATTCTCACTTACACAGTGTCCCACAAACAATGATTTTGACAAGCAATACGTTTAAACCAGTTTGAGCCTTTGGTTCAATTTAATAGCAACAGGGTTGTTTGTGGTTTGCAAGGATTCGTACATTGCTGTAATCGCTTCTATGTTTGCATCTTAATTTAGTTGATTGGATTGCATCGAAAGGTCAAATCTCGCTGTGGCCAGCAACAACTTTCATAATTTTGAGTCATGAATGCATCATTGGGTGAAACTGTCTTAATCTTCATCTAAACATCTCCATCATAAGCTCTTTGCATTTGGGAGATATCAAAATATTTTAACGGATCTGTAAGATCTGTCACTTTAAACCAGGTTGTTTGTGGGTAAGGGGGCGGCTTTCCTGAATTCTGGTGAATACGAACTTATCTAAGGCACACTCTCTTACACTACCAGTTCATAACATTTACCTCTGTAACAGGCCCAAGCCACTTTAGACCACTGGCTCAATATCATTCACAAGTTCAACGTCGGTTAGGAATGTGAATATAGCAGTTTTAATTCAAATACATGCTAAGTTCGTGAAAAAAATGGGATTAATATGATTTAATTATTATTAAATTTTATTACGACAGATGATAAGTTTTATTTAGTTTTGAATCTACTTGTATGTTTTATAACATTTTATCGTTGACATTCGCGTACTTATCAACCTTGCGTAACAAGTACAGAACAGTATTCAAGTTATTGCTAAAAAATCTCTGTTATAACCAATTTTCAGACCAAAACACCTCTTTATTACCCATAGAACCATGATCTTCATGGACGTGAGCAAGGGTATGTGTGAGACATACGACCGCTTACTTTCAAATACTGCTGACTTTCAAGTACTGCTGACTAACGTTTCAAACCAAGACGGTGATGCATTTATGTACAATAGTGTACTTTACATGTTATTTATACGTTGTTGTTTTTTTAAATAAAATATATCTTCCTTTATACACGGAACTTTTTTACAACGCGGAAGAAGCACAAATCCATAAAATCGGCTAGCTGCAATGTAAAGGTTAGACGCCACTAAATAACTTTGTTTAGATTCTATAGTAAATCGCGAAAAATTAGGAACAAATTGCAGCACGACCCAGTTACGATAGACCTTCATAAACATACATAGGTGAAAAGAGCTATTTATTAACTACCAGAAAGACCCAAAAATTAGTCAGCTTTTGCAACTTGTAAGAATGTTCTGTGTCATAAAATGTGGTATGCCAAATTGTCAGTCGGTAACCCATCAGTTTCAATGAAATATGTACTTCCTGTTGAATTGGATCAGTCCATTATTGTGCATAGGTGTTCAAGACTTTTTAGCTTTCTTTTAATTCTACATTGTTTCAGCTTCCTTTTGACACCAAAAGCTTAAGATTACCTTCAAAATAGTAAATCTGATGCCAAAACATAACAACAGACTGTTCTTAAAAAGAAAAGTCTATGTCACCGATTCTACTTCAATGTTAGCCGTAGTCTGGTTCCCAGCTTCTATTGTAAACATAATAGAAGTCTGGCATTGACGAAACAATGGCCGACGCAATGATAGCTGTAAGTTGACCAAATACGTTCAAAAAGTTGTTCATCGGGATATTGTTCAATTTTCAATCGATATGTATATATAAAATTCTTAAAGATAAGGTTTCTTTTCGTGGAGCATTTCCGTATGTTATTTTTTTTAATTTCAATAAGTTGAGTACTTTTCGGACAAATACGAAGATTGTGATATTTCGGATATGTGATCATAAGTTCTCTTGTAAAATGATTATAAAATGATTTTTTTTTGCATTGTGATCAAAACGAATGTGTTTTAGTTATGTTTATTGAAAAGGTATTACATTGCCATGCGGACACTACATATATTATCTAAGATATTGTGCTCATACAGTTATTGTGGGATGCTTGTTATGTCATTTTATTAACTTACTTGAATATTTCATCATTTACCATGTGTATGAAAGAGCACTATTTTAAAATTAGGGCATTCTAAGAATTGCACAATATGTACTGTTATTCTTACTGTCTGATCCACCTAGACACATGCTCCTCATTTTTGTGTTGATAGAATAATTTTAATAGAATCTTTACAATGCCAAAATGCAAAAACTTAAGAGAAGAACATACAAACAAACAAATAAGTGAACATAAAAAATAAGGAGTCTTAAATGTTGTAGAAACTTCAGATTTGTTGTCTTAAATCAATGCAAACTTTACAAAATAGTTTTCCTAAATTACTGAAGATAAAATTGTGTGTTTTAATGTTGTTAATTTATTAAAAAAACACTTAAAAATTGATAGCAAATAATAACAATGAATATGCAAATGCTAAGTCAAATTAAGTAAGTGTTTTGCACTCATTTGTTTGGACTTCATGCTTCCTGGGGATTTTTCTTACAGAAACATTAGCAGTATTTCATTTTATAATAGCATTTCTTGTTAATTTTTGTCACCTTCAAAGGAAAAATTTTGCAAATGTCACACTAGTTGTGTAAATGACACACTCTATTCTCTTAAATCATTATTTAATATTGTTTTTAAAAAATCAAATTGAATGAAAACCAAATTAGTGGCAATAATACCTTTCTGTATACCTGACATTGTTATTAAACAAACAAAAAATCAAAATAATGATAAACACTCTAATCATTTTTAACAAATTCCATTAATCAGATCTAAAAGAAATAACAAAAAAAGACATTAAAAGAATGTTCCTGTGAGTTGAGTATACATGCACACAGTAATATTTTAAAACATTTCAAATGACATTGCTGGTGATGACAAGGGATGGCAGTTAACTTGCTTATGTTTTAGATAATCATATACCGTAGTTTGATTTAGAATTATCATGCATAAATGTTTGCCCCAGTTCCCAGTGCATAGAAGAACTAACTCACTGTACATAAATAATAATTATACTGACCAGACTTCGTGTTAATATAAGTTGCCATATTAGTATTATGTTACACATTAACTGACATTTGGGCTTAATTTTAACTTCTTATTTTTCTTTAGATAATGTTATATCATTATATGCATGTTTCATGTAAATAGTCTATCGATTTATTAATTTGCATATTTAAATAGTTCAGTTGTCTGGCAAAAACAAAAGAGAAATCAACATACTGGTAAGCCCAGATTTTTTGAGAATTCTTACAACAGTACTCCCTTTGAATGACCAACTTATATTGATGTGATTAAGATGATAAATGCAAAAATGGTGTTTGATCCTGACTGCAATTGGTATCAATTAAGCTTTTTTAGATGAAGCTTTTTAAAATAGAAGTATTATTTCATCAGTTCTTCAACAATAAGACCTATTATTGGTACATGAAGGATGAAAGACATCTTGTAGTGTCTTTTTTTTTAAAAAAAATGTGTAAACCCTTTTTCTGGTCTCAGATAAGTCACATCTTTTTTTATTTCTTTTAAGTTACCTGGACTGTCGTTCATCATTCAATTGGTATATACATTAAATATGTTAAAATACATTGAATATCCTGATTGGCCCATGTTAGAAGTACATTAATTTCACTGTTATGTCCTGTTTGGCTGAAAATCAGACTAGACAATAATATTTATTTCACTTTTTTATATAACTGCAATCAAACCAAACATTTATTAGCAAAAACAACTTTGAGAACATGAAAAAAGCCTTATTTAGAAGCATATTAATATTTGTGTTGCGGACACTACACCGTTGCAGACAAAGCTTTTCATTAAATGCGAAAAAACCTTAAGGCATTTGGTGAAAGCGCTTGGATTGTAGAAACATGTGCCCAAGGCAATTTATATAACAGCAAAGTAAACTTTGTATCTCCTGTTTTTGTAATGTGTGAAGCTCTGTTGTGGACACTACAAAATATTACCCTTTGCAGGTGTGCAGGAATGACATAATTAAAAACATTGCACACAAAAGCTAGTTCAAAGTTAGGTATGTTTTTTAGTTAAATACATATAAATCTTAAAAAATAAACTGCAAATCATTTTAATATCAATTTCTTTTTCAATGTATTGGCTTCTTAATTTCAGTTTGAAAGAAATTGTCAAAATGTATAACAAACTCTACTTGTATACAAAGTTACACAGTTACAAACCCCAGTCATTTTTTTTATTTTTTCTTAAAAATTGATGAAACAAAAAGCTAATTAAACTAGAAAGAAATGTTTATAGTGAAATATAACCAATGAGTATAAATTGTTCATGCAAAATATAATATTTTGCTATGCAATCTTAGTAATTTTTAAATGATACAACATAATGCTGAAAAACCATCATTTTTAGCTCTTCAAATTAATACTATACACCACACAGTGCATATTGTCATGTTGCATACCATTTTTCAGCTAAAACAACATCCTAGCTGCAAAAAAATAATTTTTTGCTGCAAACCTATTACTAATAACTTCTATGGGACTGTATAACATGATCAAGTTTAAAAATGTACAAATATAGTGAAAATGGCGATAATAAAGTAATAATAAGATCTCTTTACCAAATTTAACATGCCACTCCTAGGGGTCGTATTCACAAAGCATCTTAAGTCAAAACTTAAAATTATTAAAAAACACCATTACGTTTATACTTTTGTTTTAAAATGACTTATTTTTGCATAAAAGAAATTTTCTATGAATGCATTTCACACAGATGTAATTTTCAATATAAATTACCTAATGAAGGAAATATGGGGAACTGAAATTTTCACTTAAATTATTTTTTAACTTAATATTTATCAATTAAATAAATATTGTCCGAAATTACACTGTGTAAATTTGTCCGAAAAATATTCAACTTGTCAGGAATGTAAAATCTCATCATAAGTAATAGCTCCTTAACAACGCTTTACACGAATGAAAACTACAACATTGATATTGACCAGAAAATCAATACTATCACAATGAGTCGCCTTTTGCTATTAGCTCGTAAACTTGGCGATTCCATCGCAGCCGCCATTATTTCGTTTGTGCCTGACCCTTTGTTTAGACAAAGGGCAGGTAATCCAGACTATGTTAGCCACCCCTTTAGAGCATTCGGAACACCTCGCCCTTTCTTTGGCCGAATAGCCGAGGAGATCCGAATTAGTATAGCGGTGACTAAAACCAAGTGACGTCACCGTCTATGTATAAAATGGTACCAAACAACTTCCTTACTGAAAACATGTACACGTGTTAACCCTTTCCCAAACTAATTTTAAACAGGAAGAATTATAGTCTTATTTCAAATAGCTGCCGTTACGTTTGGAAACATAGCTCTTGTAAACACTCAACTGTTTAAATAGCTATAATTAAAACAAATAAATTTGACACATAATACTGGTTTCCTTACATGACTGTTTCTTGTAATTGAAATCAATATAATTTGAGCACTTTGTCAAAAGCGGTATCAGAATCAGTCATATGTTTTCCGGTAACTTAAACTGTAGTTTGCACTAACCCGCGAACTATTATACTTGTAAGTTCAATCGCCATTGTTTCAGTATTGTGTGACATATACTTCTTGTTTTAAACTGTTCGTTTTAAACTGTTTAGTACCAATTACATACTTTCGTCAGAGACGGTGCGGATTTAACGTTGGTACATCATGCAGAAAGTTCTGTAACACTGCGACGCATAACCCCTCGCACCCATCTACGGTTATCGTGGATACAATTTGAAGCAAACGATGTAATTTTGTTGAATACTACCCATATTTTAGTATAATGCCATTATAGAATTTTATTGCACATTGTGTAAAATGACAGGCATGGCCACGTATTTTTCTAGCCAGTTTTGTAGTATCCATCTATATTCTGTATATTCGTATAAAATGACATATCGGTAGTAAAATACAAACTAACACATGGATGAATTTTTTATTAATCTTTAATTATCTTTTTAACACTGTACACTATATACATGGATGATAGTCAAACTAGAAGCTTTGACACGTTTTTAGTAAAACACACACGCATCTCACCCGTCAGATCATGTCAGAAAGTGTGTAACCACTTACCAGTGATCACTCTCTAGTTCACAATTTGCAGCAAATACAGTTCTTTGGTATCAATATTTTAAAACAGCAAAAGAAAGAATGACATGATTGGACAATGTCTAAGATGTAAATAGGAAAGTGCTGAGGCATGACAAGTACCCAACATTGTTGACGTTCCCACGTATGTTGAGTTTGGATTAGCACAGCAATTTATTGACAATTGTTAAAAGAAAAATGCTGAAAGACATATAAAGATATATGTTAACATATCTCAATATCACTGTTTTCTGTATACCAATATTTACATTGTAAATACACATTTATTGAAAAAACCTGATAGGCAAAAACACAATTGTTATGCTAATCATATTTGCCATGAGCACTTTTCTGCATTAACAAACTAACCTGAGTAAACAATATCTGGGTACAGATACACGTCTATGAAAATATAAACTTAAACATAACATGAAAAATCGTACACCCAGTACACTCACTGAAATCAATGATTACATGTAATCGTTAAAAAATAAAAATAAAATTCACAAAACAATCGTGCTAGCTAAATCGTTTGTTATGCATTCTAGTTTTCGATCAAATATGATTCAGTTACAGACCAAAAAAATAAAAAAAAATAAAAAAATAAGCCAACTTAACTTAAAAAACAACATAAGCCTTGTCTTCATCTGTGTATTCTTTTTTAAACTCTTTTCACTATCACACAAGATATTCTTATTTGTCCACTGAATCAAATTCAACCACTAACGACTTAGTTATCTCCCTTGTGGGAAGGTAATACTTTATACAAGACAGAATAATTTTGATTTTCAATTGGCTTATTTTTGAAAAGGCGCTGAATGCTTTTTTTAATTAATTCTTATCTCAATAAGATTCTGTTTTATGCGCATGCTTCAGTGTTTTTCAAAAGCTTAAAAAGTGGAAAAAGCTTATGTTTTCTGCAGTAACTATATAGCAATTACCTACCCACAAAGGAGGTAGGAATGTAGTTTTATTAATTAGCAAGTCCCAGCACATACGACATGAATTAACTGTTCAACGTTAAGTTCGTCTGTTATCTTCTGTTTGTTCCGTTCATTATCGACCGACTCCGTTAAGCTCGCTTGTTTTCGTCAGTTTGTTCCGTTAGTCCTCGGCCGACTCCGTTTAGTCTTTTTTCGACGGTTTCTTCCATTAGTTATCAGCCGATTCTACGATGTCTTCGCCTGGCCGGATGCCGTGGTGTAGGTTGCCTTCTTTGATAAAGGCCCAGGTCATCTTCTCTGTGGTGAACGACTTGGACACCTCGCTGTTCTTTCCGATCACGATCACGCCTCCATAACCATGGACGCGGTCAGCCATGTAGGCCAACGCCCTATCGGCTGCCTCCTGAGTACTGAGACCTGAAGGAAAGATTTTGGTAAATTTGTGATTTAATTTAATATACAAGTACATGGCATGTGGATTATAGTATTGTCTTTATGCCAACGTTTAGTCATTGTTTGTGATGGAAGGCGCCACCACCGATGCACTGCCAGTTAGCTGGATGACCTCGTCCTTATAATACGAAATATGCGCATACCCAGAAGAATCAAATAGTGGCAAGAAGTCTTCGAACTTCAAGACACAAAGCAAACGCTGGGAATCAAGCGTTTTACATGTTTTGTCTAGATTAACAAAAGCAATCCATAAAAGTTTGTTTTTACAACCTATGGAGAGAATCGCGTTTTGCTTATAATATAGAAAAATACAAACATTAAACACATAGTAGACGATACATTTTTTTTGCAAATTATAAAATTAAATCCTCATTATACCTTGTTTCATCAGTGTGATGATTTGATATGCCAGCACAACCTTAGAGATGGACTCGCCATGCCCTGTACACGACACACCGCCGACTTCATTGTCGGCGTACCCTCCTGCACCAATGATAGGACTGTCTCCGACACGTCCCGGCCTCTTACATGATATCCCGCCGGTGGACGTCCCGAAGGCGATGTTCCCTTGGCTGTCTATAGCCACCGCCCCGACAGTGTCGTGACCAGAGGTCCTAAAAGAAGAGATTATTTTCATTTTAAAGCCGTTATACCTAATGGGAAAAATGCATGCTTTCCCCATTCTTCAAAGGGAAAAATGTGCAAAAACCCCACAATTTAGAGTTCAATCACAATAACAAAACCATAACAAAAGACTATTGATACCAATTCTGAACAGTTTCTAGTTGTTCTGCTGCATACGCTTATAATTAATACAGATAGTTTCTATATGATAGGCACTGATAAGACAGTTTAAGGCAGCCATCTTGGAAGGCAGAAACTAATGCTGGCCAAAATCTGAAAATATCACCACTGTGTTTTTATTTTTCAGTCTATTTTATTGAATTTTATATCAAATTTAACAGCTTTTACGGAATATTTTAAATATCAAAACTATATTTTGATAGTTTAAAAGGTAAAAATAAACAATAAATTTCAAAAGCTTTCCAATGGTGTATAGCTTTTAATTTTTGGACCACAAATGAAAAATTACAAGAAAATAAAATTTACGCTTCTATACAATTTATTTGAAAATGCCTTGAAGGGTGACATGAACTACTCTTTTTTATCTCGTTCCCATGAGATACTAAGTCGTGGGAACGAAATACTAATTCGAGGGAACGAGATACTAACTCGAGGGAACGAGATACTAAGTCGTGGGAACGAGATAGTTAAGTCGTGGGAACGAGATACTAACTCGAGGGATCGAGATACTAATTCGAACGAGATACTAACTCGAGGGAAGTAAGTCGTGGGAACGAGATAGTTAGCCAATAAAAATGCTTGGTTTATTCATGCATGCGTGAATCGGTTCAATGATGGCCGATGACAGAGAAAGACTTATTAAGTTTTAGTTTCAAACTGGGTGAACATATGCAGAAATTTGATTTGTTTTGAAAAAAGGCATGATATAATGCTGTCTGTCAGACAGTTGCATTTACGCACTTATAGTCATTTACATTAATCGGTATTGAAAGATCTAAGTAAGCAGTAACTTGGTGTATGACAAATGCATAAATGTAACAAACATTCTGATTGGCTGACTAACTCGTTCCCCTTAAAAGTGCGTAAAAGGTGGTATCCGACAATTTGAACCAACATTTTGTTCTAAAAATAACAAATAATGTATTGTTTCCTGAAAAGATCCCTCAAAATGCTGTTTCCTGATGTCCTACATGTATGCGAGCAGTAAAGCAGAACACGTTATTTATGAGAAACACATATTACCTATCTGAGCCACGCTGCACAGTTTGCTATTTTTAACTTAGAAATCCACGTGACAACTTATTTTTGTAATCCAAAGCTCTGACGTTGATATCTCTTTTTAAAAAAATACTCGTCATGCTTATCTATTATCTGGATATACAGTTATCATTTAATACAGGCAAAATGTCAGATACCAACTTTAATAACGGTAAAATTCAGTTCAGTTCGCCATGCTGCAGTGGAATAGTATAGGCTTACGGAACAGAATCGATTCTCGGAGCAGAAATGTTTTTGCATGGTATTTTTTAGACTAATTAGATTTTTAAAAAACAGTAGATTTGTTTATTTGTAAGAAAAATATATTTTATCAATAAAAGAAAAACATCACTTTAGCAAGCATTTGTCAATGTTGGTAGCTCTTACATAACATGACACACAAAATCACGCCCCCGCCCACTAACCAAAAAATCATTGATTCGCCGCTGTGGGTGTATATGTAACGTATGATACAAGAAGAACACTAATGTTTCATTGTTATTTCTAGTTCAATTTATCGTTTGAACTACCCCAACTTGTTTGGACGGCGATCATACTTCAGATTGTTGCTGTATACTTTACGAAAACTGTCGTATACTACCGTTAGCGCCCAAAATTAATTAAATAATAATAAAGTACTATTTAATGTATGTATTAAACTTACCATGTGCATCGTATATTCGAAAAATGATTGCAACATCGTCGGCCCGTACCCTTAAACTATTAGCGATACAACGCTGTCGCATGACCCGGTACCCGTGCATTCTTCCAGAACGCTCAACTTCATTAGTAATAAAGTTCGTCAATCGCTATAAATTCTTCTCGCAACCCCGGTACACGTAAAACTCTATGCAACTGTCTGACAGATAGCATTATATCATGCCTTTCTTTCAAAACAAATCGAATTTCTGCATATGTTAACCCAGTTTCAAAATAAAAGTTAATAAGACTTTCTTTGTCATCGGCCATCACAGAACCGAATTATGCATGCATGAATAAAACAAGCATTTTGATTGGCTAACTATCTCGTTCCCACGACTTACGTATCTCGTTCCCTCGAGTTAGTATCTCGTTCCCTCGAGTTAGTATCTCGTTCCCTCGAGTTATTATCTCGTTCCCTCGAGTAAGTATGTCGTTCCCTCGACTTAGTATCTCGTTCCCACGACTTACGTATCTCGTTCCCTCGAGTTAATATCTCGTTCCCACGACTTAACTTACTCGTTCCTACGACTTATTAACTCGTTCCCACGACTTAGTATCTCGTTCCCTCGACTTAGTATCTCGATCCCACGACTTAGTATCTCGTGGGAACGAGATAAAAAAAAGATAGTGCATGTCACCTCTGTGCCACCGTATAATATCGATCAACGGTACAATATGCATGTACTCTTCGGGGCAAACTGTTAATGTAAAGTACAGTGTATTGATCGCTTGATTATAAATTTATGCAAGTCTGTGGCGTAGCTTGCCTAAAATTAATAGGCACCGTTTAAGGGGGTTCGGGATCGCAAAAGACGCAATAATCTAAGACATTGTCGGCGTTTTCGGGCACAAATAAGTCACTTTTATATGTTAGAGATTCATCAATCTTTTCCGTCTAAGAATAACGATTGGTACTGAATTTGTATGAGTCGTGTTTTTCACAGGTTTCACAATGAGATACAGATTGGAGAGAGCGAAAGAGAGAGACAGACAGACAGAAACAGAGAGAGAGAGAGAGAGAGTAACAGAGAGAGAGTAAGAGAGAGAGAGAGAGAGAGAAGGAGAGAGAGAATGTGAAAAGGGCACATTATTTCTCATAAATTCATGTTGGATTATAAATGTGTCACAATCGACAGTTAAGAAAAATCGTGCAGATTTGTTTGTCCTTCGAGTAAGACATTTCTTAAGTCAATTATATACTCATGATTAAGTCTTATACTTTGTAACCCTTACCTCTGTCGAAAGAGATCATCGACAGTATTGCCGTACGCCTTGTAACGCTCATGCTCCCGGATCGTCTCCTCGGATACCAGGCTCTCCCGGGATACAGGTTTGATCCCCACCTCCTCTGCAAAGTCGTTGGCTCCCTTCCCCATCAACATAATATGCCCTGTCTGGAAATATAAATATATAAAACAGTGATCTGGGGAACAAAAAAAATAGAATAACTGACACATGTTGTACACAAGTACAATAATGAAATTCTGCAAAATGTCATTAACACACACACACACACATACGCACGCACGCACACACACACACACACACACTCAAACGCAAGCACGCACGCACGCACGCACACACACAACTGACAGAGTTATGACATAGTTATGTCTAACACAAAGCAGAAGGAAATATAGCTTTTGTAATATGAGTCGACCAAACATTGGGAAACGTAATTATCATCCCTTTCTTAAATATCAAGAATGGCTTGCAAGGAAGATGTGTTTAGTTGGAAAGTACACTGTTACTTTCACGTATTGTAAGGGCTTTTTAGAACCAAGAGCAATGAACAGAAGGACGTCATCAGCATTGCTTACATATTTGATCATACAAGGGTCATACAAAAAGTTAAAACTTCGAGGGATGATTGATACCTATCTTTCCTACGTTTTATTTGATACAAAATTCTAGTTTTCGGGTTATTTTCCGAACACAATTTTCCTATCCCTTTCTTTTCAGGAATTCGTTAATAGAAAAGTAGCTTTACGATTTATTTGTACGACATTAAAAAAAAAAACATCAGGTAACTTAAAACACTTGATGTTAATAACGATTTATACCATTAATTATGCCCCTTTTTGAAGGAGAATGTGCACATATTCTTTTGAAGATGTCGGTCTGTCGAAGCCAATTCGTTCATCAGTATCATACATTAGTATCTAGAGAACGCATATGCCCATCATACCCGAACTAGGCAGGGACTTTGTTTCTGATGAGATTACCTTCATTGGCGACGCGGCGACGCGCTGGAGCGCGACGTCTTTATTTAGACTTAAGCATGAGTGTAGGCAGAAATTAAACCCAATTTTCCCGAAACAGGGGCAATGTTTTTTCTCATTGTTTTTTAGAAAGGCAAACTTTCGGATACCACCTTTAACTTCGACTATGTAGCATATAACGTTCCGTTACTCCATTATGCAGAGACATGAGGGTAACAATGCAAAGTCACATTATGGTCAGTGAATTAACATAAGGAAAGAAACAATACGGGTAGAGGCGTCGATTTATAAATTCCCACCCACCCTCAACGTGTGTGCGAAACCCGGTCGTCCGGTCATTGGCTTCAGCTATGTCAGAAGCTAGTGATGTGTGTAGTGTCTTATATAGTTTAAAGTATCACGACTGCACAGAAGAATATTTGTCCTAAACAATTTCACGGAAATGTTATTTTTATATATTCACAAAATTTACTACATTGCCTCTGTGAACACGTAGACGTTTGTTAATAGTTAAAATGAGCTTTTCCAGGAACGTTTTTCATACAAGTGACTTACAAATGTGTGCATTACCACAATGTATAGATAAGCCAAGAGCACTTAAGTGCACGAGGCACTAAAGCAGTTTTCTTCCTAGTGTTAACTATCACATCTATGTCATCTTATATACTACCGGTAATCTTCCTACAACCTTGTATGACCTTCTCCATCGTCGGATACATTTTACTACATTCGTCGACCATGGGTTTATTGGTAAATTTTCTGTCGTCTTAAATAACTGAATAGAACAAGAATTGACCGATCATAATACTGCTTACAAAATCCAAACTCTTCAGCGTGGAGACTAGAAGTCTGACAATGGCTGCGCCCAGTGCCACAATCGAAAGAAACGAGCGTTATCATTGGACTGAAATCTTCATCGGATTATGAAGCGACCGATGAAATATCATTAGCAGAAACGGTGAAACGTGAACTAAATATCCCACGGGCGATGAATGGAGAGTAACTGAATGGATCGGTCGTAGGTGTCCGGCGATGGACCATCTCCAGATAACTCAAATACGGTTGGTGGGACGATTAACCCAATAAACAAACATCCTTGTATGAGTCAAAACGTCAACATTTCTTCCGGCTTTACTGTTGTCATGTTTGCCTACAGTTTATTCCTCCCGCTCAATATGGTTATCATGTTGGCCTTCGACCGTAATTGAAGAGTAAATGATACATGTGAAGAGAAAACTCGCATCTGCATCTCAGATTCGCAAGCCATGAAAGTTATAAATAAATGCAATCTGATGAGGAGAGTGGGCGGTAAATGTAGGCTTCAGCTTTGATAGAAACTAGTGACTTGAATAGTCCTTCAATTGTTTAAATTATGACGAATATTTGTCTTAAACAATTTACGGATCATTTATCATATATTCACAAAATTATAAAGACGTTTGTTTATAGTTAGAATGAACATTTCCTTTCTGATGGGGTGGGGATAGGGCTTTCTCTTAAGATTGCATACTTAGAGGTATTCGCTAAACCCGGGGCTTGAACAAACGTAGTGACGTGTTGACGGTCTGTAGACAGACAAGCGCTTGTCCTCGACGGGCCATTGTTTAAGCGAGGTTATCAGGAATATCGAATATATCGTAGCTAACAATTTGAGTTATTACGAAAGTTCCGGTCATCGTTAGTTGAAAATCCGGAACCATTCTTAACTTGACATAGTGAAACGCTGAATTCAATCTTGAGCATGTTGTTCACTGTTAATCTAAGGTCATGGCCTATACAGACAATCGCTGCCAAAGTTAAAAAACGTCATATCCCACTTTTTTCACTTTTTTTACTGTTCATAAAGAATAGACCAGTTCAAGCATATACTGCACACAATGTCGATTTAAGTCTGAAATGCGGCGTGTAATTAACCTTACAGAAAAAGCATTGCTATGATACGATGAGGGGCTGGGAAATTCAAACTGAAAATAAAGTATGATATGCGACGCTTTGTGTCAGAAGAGAAAGGCATCAGTTTTGTGTTTTTAGATATCACACTTACACAGTCATGGTCTTATTGGCAACGTCCAGCTAATTATTGGTGAAGGAATACCCTAGACTTACGTCTGGTTAGAACCACTATCGCACCGTTGATTAGCTCGAAAAAACCTCCCCTCATGAAAGTTCTCGCCCCGACCGGGACTCCAACCCACGCGGTGAGGGACTGAGGAGTTACAAGTTAGCGACTCGAACCGCTCGGTCACGGGCGCCATCCCTCCACCCCATCATGTAAAGGCAATACTATGTCGTTTCTTTGACACAAAAACATCTAAGGTCCGCAGTGATGTAATGTATTTGTGTAAAAATAACCATGTAACTTTTAAACAATGTGTTTACTTATTGTACGCTTTTGATGCCAATTGTGACCACGAACACATTGTTACATTTATAATCTTATCCGGGTCGCTTCAAATACAAACGATTATTGCAAAATGACGAATTTATATCACAATTATATCAAGAATTATACTAGTTAGAATTATGGTTTTAGGTCAGATTCATTTAAATACAGCGGAAATCCTTAAACCCGTGCAGTAGAATATATAACAAATAAAATCCAGTTATGTATAATTTAAACTGTCTAACCTAGTACATGAAGTGCTGCCAATCGTTTTACACATTATTTTATGTGAAATCTAGAAATAATTACTAAACACCCACAAACACACTATCGTTAAACCTATCGGATGTACCAATACCCACTACTTGGATATCTTCATACCTTGTCCATGACCTCCCTAGCCAGAAGGATGGGGTTCTTGATGTTCTGTACGCAGGCCACGCCCCCAGTCCTCAACGTGTCTCCGTCCATGATCACGGCGTCCATTTCCACTTCACCTTTAGACGTCAGGACAGAGCCAGTACCTACAGGTTATATATCAATATATAACTAATATATAAATAGTCATTTTCATGATATGAATGATGATGGTGATGATTGTACTACGATAAGTACGACAGCTGCTGTCGATATTGATAGCCTGATACTACCCTGACAACAACAACAACAACTATTACTACTATTACTACTACTGTTATTACTAGTACTTCTGCTACTGCTGCTACTGCTTCCAACCAGGTGTATATCTATGTTACAAAGTAATACTTCAAACTGAAACAGTGACATTTATTGCCGACCAACAGTTACATTAACAACCCACTACATATACTTGTCTAAGACCAATGCAAACAGTGCAGGTCTATATTAAACAGCTCCCGCTGGTGGGTGTGTGTGTGTGGGTGGGGCGGTCTGTCAGATCAGGAGCAGCACTATCTGAGATACATGTACTTTACCAGGGTTGGAATACATGTATACAGACGTCACACAAGTACCGCGCGATAAGACAATGAAGATATTATCGATTTTAATAATTTCCAGCTAAAGTGCATTACATAGGAGACTGTTCGAAAATAGACAAGAACCTAAAATAGCAGACAACTCCAACAGCAGACCGAAACAGCAAACATTCCAAGGAGAAATGAAGAACGCAGACGCAAGGTCAATGTCGGGCTGACTAGAATCAATAGTGACCAGAAATATACATGGACAGAGATAAGTTGGCCATAAATGGTCAACTATTAAAAAATAATGCATAATATATGTTATTTATTATGTATTTCATGATAGATAAGTGACATTGGCATTATTATCATAGTGATTTCTATTTACGATCGGTGGATGATTGCTGGACGGAGAGCTCAGATGAAACCGAAAGTCTGGTAAAACCAACAAACCACATACATTAGACGATACAGTACAGGAAGGCACGTATCTGGGAAGTTTTTGAAGTTACGCACAATTACCAGGGGAGTCCGGGGGGTATACCCATCTGCTACAATGGCTCAGGTGCATTTTAGGGCCTTTTTCGCCCAAAATAAGTGAGAAGATAATACTTTGTTCTGCGTGGTTTTAGCTAACATACAACTTAGAGAAACAATACAACTTGAAACATTGATATAAAACATGGTGAGGCATTTACAGACATGGTGTTGTTACTTTTGGTATATTTAGATTTTTGATTTTTCGAACGTAGGTAAAGCACATGCGTAAAGTGCGTAATGGCAGGTACGCGTCAGACAGGACACGCATTTGTAAAAAACTACAAATCAGAGAAATGATCACAAATGTGCACGAAGTCTGTTCATTTTCGATCAATAATCTTTGTTGAGCCATCTTATAATATGTCCAGACCGATAGCGATTAATTGTCTGTGTACACCTAGTTATCAACATGACAAAAGAATGTCTATGATAGTTAAAATATTTTTTTTATTCTTATCTTTCTAAATTATGAATATGACATTTCGTGCGACAACAGTATTCTTGAACAACCACAACAGTACATTGCATTATGACATTATGATGGTGATGGCGATAATCAGTATTCACAATAGAAAATAGAACACAATAGAAAGAAAACAAGAAATGAAGGAAGGAAAAATAAATTTAAGAAAAAAGACAGAAAAGGGACCATCTAATAAATCAAATAATAAAAAAGAAAACAAAGGTAAACAAGATGTAAAAAAAAAATGAAAATAGTAATATAATATCGAACATAAAATACACGTATATCGGAAAAACAGGGATAAAACGCAAAAAAGAATGATAAAAATAGCAAGGAAAAAGACAAAATTACCATACACCTACCTGCATCGAATGCCGGGTTATCCTCGACAGCTTGGATGGAGGCCTGTACAGCGTCTACAGCACACCCGCCCTTCTGTAGCACTTGGTTTCCGGCTCGAGCGGCCGCCTTGATCCCGTGCCGAGACACTTCCTCTAGATGGTCGGGAATACTCCAAGCTCCTCCATGCACAAAGATTACAGGAGTGGCCATTGAGCGGTGAACTTAATATAATCCGTACGTTTTCCTCCTTATTTTTTCTATTGTTTTCTTTATTTCCCCTTTGATATGTCGTGTTTCTGGTGTCGTATATTTTATTTCCGTATCTATGCGCTCCTCGTGTATTCTCTCGCTTTGTAAAACTGTCTCACTTTCTGTTTTTGTGACTTATGTTGCCACGTGGTTCTTCACAGTAAGTGATAGACTGAATCGTATATATGAATGTAACGAGGGCACTGTGTCTGAAAGAAAGAGAGAGCGAAAGAATGAAGTAGTATTTCATAACCTCGACTGAGCCAAGTGGGAGTGTTGAAAAGAGGTGTGAATGACGGAAGTCAGCTTTCGTGCGATCTCAATCGATCGTGTAGACTTAATGCCATTCGGAACACTTTTTTTTCTCTTCCGAACATTGTTATTCAGTTTCATATGTGTATTTTCATCTTACCTGTATAGTCAAATATATATATATATATCAAAGTATCATGTTAATTCACCTTTCCGCGAGATCTAAAAATAGACATTACACATTGTCTATTAGCATAGAATTGGCCAATCACATCGCGTTGATTGACACTTTACCTGCGTTATGCTGATTCTCACTTACACATTGTCCCACAAACAATGATTTTGACAAGCGATCAGTTTAAATCTGTTTGTGCCTTTGGTTCAATTAAATACCACCAACAGGGTTGTTTGTTTTTTGTGGTTTGCAATGAATCGTACGTTGCTGTAATCGCTTCTCTGTTTGCATCTTAATTTAGTTTTTTGGATGAGGCTTGTCCATTTCTGCATCGAAAGGTAAAATCTCGCTGTAGACAGCAACAAATTTCTTTCATAATTTTGAAATGTCATGAAAGCATCATTGGGTGAAATTGTCTTAATCTTCATCTAAACATCTCCATCACAAGCTCTTTGCATTTGGGAGATATCAAATTAAAATATTTTCGCGGATCTGTCAGATAATCTGTAAGATCTGTCACTTTAAACCAGGTTGTTTGTGGGCAAGAGGGTGGAGCTTAAACTCTATTTTTAGACTCGCGGAAAGGTGAAACAATATTCAGCAATACCTAGCTGCTGTTCTCTTTCACACGGAACGGATTAATGTTCTGTTTATTATGCGCACGTGCATGGGATATCGCGAGATATGGATCACGTGCTAAGTGTCATATTCACAAACGTGCACGTCCCTGTTCTGTCAGAATACGGAATACTACGAAACAAGGGACCACACAGAGTCTTTTCCAAGGTGAAAGGTGTGCTCGCAAGATTTTTAAACATATGTTAATATTTCTGTATGAATCGGTTTAGAGATGGGGTCCACTTGAAGCAGATATTGTGCTGCATTCAATGCGTATTGCGTGCCGTAAACACCTGGCATTATACTACACAAAGTCACATTCTCCTGACATCGAGCGTCGCGGAACTACTCGATATTTGCTTATCGTAAGTATGGAAGCTATACTACCACCATTTTAACGACATTGTATGTCAATGCGAGGGTTTGAACCCTCGGTCGCCCCTCGTGCTCGACTCGACGCTCTACCGCGCGATTTTTT
Source organism: Sinonovacula constricta (assembly GCA_007844125.1). NCBI lineage: Eukaryota > Metazoa > Mollusca > Bivalvia > Cardiida > Solecurtidae > Sinonovacula > Sinonovacula constricta. The sequence continues at coordinate 12,407,933 of CM017557.1, forward strand.
AATTCTAGATTTGCACTAAAACAAGAAGACGCTGTACATATGTCAGGAATCAAATAAAGTATGAATGAGCAAAAGTAACATGTTTGCTCTTTTGTTAGTCACCTTAGTAGATGTGTATGATTGATGTCGTATGTGGATAAAAAAGTAATCGTAGGTGTATTTTTTTACTCATCACGTAATCGCCATAAAGTGTTTTCGTCATTTCGTCAGTTTGCTTACTTGCATACATCATTAATCGTACTTGTGCAGGACAGAATGACACAGTAAGAGCAGGCTGATCTGGATCTACACTATGTGGCGATCTACACTACATGGCGATCTACAGTATGTGGCGATCTACTCTACATGGCGATCTACACTATGTGGCGATCTAAACTACATGGCCATCTACACGATGTGGCGATCTACACTACATGGCGATCTACAGTATGTGGCGATCTACACTACATGGCGATCTACACTATGTGGCGATCTAAACTACATGGCCATCTACACTATGTGGCGATCTACACTACATGGCGATCTACAGCATGTGGCGATCTACACTACATGGCGATCTACAGTATGTGGCGATCTACACTACATGGCGATCTACACTATGTGGCGATCTAAACTACATGGCCATCTACACGATGTGGCGATCTACACTTTGTGGCGATCTACACTATGTGGCGATATACACCATGTGGCGATCTACACTATGTGGCGATATACACTGTGGCGATATACACTATGTGGCGATCTACACTACGTGGAGATCTACACCATGTGGCGATATACACTATGTGGCCAAGCATGTTCTGTTTATACCTGGCAGGTTCGGTTCATCCATTATAAGTCAAAGAAGGCTATGCAACTACAGGCACATCGTCAGACGAACGTTTTAAACCTGGGATGGGCTGATCCCAGCATTCTTAGGTAATGGATCACGGCGTACAATTTCCATCGATGCGTGCACCCGTGCTCAGGCGGACTGTAGTCACGCCTACCATAGCAACAGGTCCTGGCTGTATCTATGTAGGACAAACATTGGCCAATATGGCATCGCTTACAAGGAAACGAAAGTTATGAGCCTAAGTGTCCACCGGAAGTAGGACGCCTGACATAAAGTCTTTCATAACTGCACTCCTATGCTCAATAATGGACTGATCTATTTAGAGACTTATCTATTTAGACCAGAAGTGATCAATTTATCTAATTAAGTTGTTCGGGTACACTAAACAGAAAAGACGTTGTATGTTTTCAGGGGAGGATAACCGTCTTCACCACACTAAACTTTCCTTCGCAGAGGCCCTGTTAATTATATAGCGCATTGGTCTTTCTTACAATATCTAGTTTTGGGTTTACCAAAGAAACTGCTGTTAAACTGTTTTAAAGTTATGAAGTTTACTAAAGAGTACAGAACAAAGTCAGTTGGTGTCGTGTAACATACGTTTATTTTTCGGCTGTACTTTTGCGTGTTAAACGTGTCCAATCACAGTGATTTATATATAAAACGAACGGACGATTTTTGCATTGTATTGTAGAGGATATTTGATAAAAATCTGTGTCCAGGGTTCGACATTAAGGACCCACCGAACGACATTCACTAGTAGATCGGCGGTCCGGTCTAGCTAAGTCCTTGGCTAGCTGGACCGACTGGTCTTGTTCTAAATCGGACAAAGTTCGCCGAAAATCCGCCTATGAATGAATCAAAAGTCAAAAAATATTTTTAATGATTAAACTCGGTCAAACTTTTGACACTTGTCGATACAGTTTCTTGGGAAACCAGCGTTAGTCTGGATTACCTGCCCTTTGTCTAATAGAATAGAAGCTGGGAACCAGACTAAACCAGCGTGTGCTATATGTAGCGGTATATTTAGTAACAACCTTGACATGCATTCACTCATTGGCTGATGTTCCCAGAACGAGGCTTTTCCCCCCACGCGCTTGTCAAATATCCAATGTCGTAATACTTATTGTTAAGCAGGATACGAATGCTTATTTCTTCATCTAACTTCTTATTTTCTAACGTTTATGGAACATTATTATTATTTATACTATTTAAATAAAACTGCGAGGGAAACAAAAGCACGAATACTATCTGTACTGTTGGTATCCCAAGTATTACGACAACAGACTTTTATACGGTTTGTTTATAACGCAGTATGCGCAGACGACACAAAAATGTCAAGCAATTTATTTAAGTTCGGTTTTTCGTCCGACAAAAAAAAGACGACAATACGAAAAAAAGACGACAATACGAAACGAAAGAGGAAGGTTGCTTCAAAGAAACTGTATGACAAAACAAAACCGATAAGATCGTTTTGTCCAGAATGAACAGATGGGTTTATTTGGCTAGATTTTGAAGAAAAGAACAATGTTATGTTTTCTAAGACATGCAATTAGTATGAAGAGTGTGGAGGATTTGTTGTCGGTACGGACAATTTCAGAATCAACAATATAAAGGGGCATCCTGAATCTGAATCCCATAAATCTCACCAATAAAAAATATGATCTTAAGTACAGCTCACTGTTCACTACTTTCGTTGCATCCGATACTGGGAAATAAAGCAGGTTGACAATCAGTCATGTGAGTCAAGCCTGTTCAGTTGTGTGAAAACGTTTAGTCATGTAGGTATGGTCTTACTTAACTTTCTAGTCATATAAGTACCAATGTATTATACCTATATTAGACTAGAAAATTTAACATAATCATACCTAAGTTGCATTAATAGAATATTAAGTTTCATACTATTTTTTCCTGTCATAAATGTCTCATTCTTAATTATATTGGTATGTTATTGCAACATAACTCATATAACAATTTGATTTACCGTTAGTATGACTTTTATGTGTATTATGCGTTTTACATTTTGGTCTAGTGCGGTTTAGGTTATGGTCTAGTAAGTTTTCTAAGTTACTGGACCACTGGTCCAGCTCTCAAAAACGTTAACGTCGAACCCTGGTGTCTTCCGTAATATTGAACTTCATGGTTCTTATCCGACAGAATTTCACAGATTTTATGAGGAACAATGTTAAGAAATTGAACAAATATCAAAACATGTACATCTGAAATCAAATGGCTAAAATGACATCTTGTTTTAGCATCAGCGGAATTAATATCCGTGTAAAAACGGTAAATTTCATTTTTAGTCTAGCGTCACACGTTTATGTTTTCAGAAGATTATATTGTTCAGAGAGTATTTTTGTATTATTTGGTCTTTATTTTACAAAGTGTGGGTTTTAGTTTTTAAAAAGGGGCATTGCGTTTTTGCTTTGCTTCTGAATTATTTCACAACCGATCGATATTTACTGAAGTGATGTTATTGAAGACATCTGAAATGCGTAGAACCAAAGCGAATCTGTAATTGATGATAATGTTCAGCAATACGCCATAAGTAGAAAGGATGTGAACAATGCGAATACAAGAAATGCACACAGTCACTTGTCCCATAAAATCCCACAAAATCCCAAAATTTTCACTCTATAGCTCTTTATTTTCACATGTACACGTGAAAATGTCACAAAACACGATAGCATAAATCCACGTTTTACTGATACCTAAGAAAAATATTAAAACTATATGATTTATTTACAATGTAGAGAGGAAATAAACAACCTTTCAGAAAAAAAGTTTTCTATTTTGTCATTGTCTTTACATTAAAAGCATCTTCATCAGAGCAATAAGTGATAAAAATGCACAAATATACTTACATTATGTATAATTTTCCCAAATTAGTTCAATCATATTTAAATATCGGTGAATAAGGCATTAATTTGTTTTGAAACTATCTTAACGTGTAACGAACTATCCACCGCTTCCCTAACAACAGTCTAACCTTGGCACGTAAACACGTGGGAAAACCCAGTCACCTGTTTGGCTAAAGGGGCCTGTCAGTTATTACCCGAGAATGCCTGATAGCGTTTATATCACTGATGCGCGTGTGAATATCTGCTTGAGAAATACACAGACCACGAATCGCAATATAAGTCATGTATATATGAGAATTTCTATTAGAAAAGGTGCGGTTATATATTTATACAAAGTCACACAATAAGTGAATAATTAAGGACACACTTGGTATTGTCAGTGTTATTAGTAGATGTAGGTGCCGTGCATCATGTAAACTTCAAAATACATTGAGGGATTACGGATTTAACCTTAGAAGAGTTGGGCGCGAGTTTTCTCAAATGTTTGATATCTGCGGAAGAAGTCTGTTTGAACGACCGCGAGATAAGAATATTGCATCTTCCGCATTGTAGATACCTCCTTTAATTTTGCGTAGGCATAAAATGTCCCCTTACAAACCAGAAAGGACGAATGAGACGACTGATTTGAAAAAAGAATTGTTTGATTTATGTCATGACGGACGTGTGCTGGTATCCAGTCCAAGCAGATACCGACAATGTTTATTAATTGCTGTTTGTTTAATGTTCTTATTTAGAATGTAATATATCGTATCTTAAATTCCGGGATCAATAGTTGCCGGAATGTTTATATAACATATTACGTTGTAAATTAATGCCACCTAAATCCGTCGCTGCGGTCGCTATTCTCTTTAAAGGTGGTATCCGACCGTTTGCCTTATCAAATGCATGTAACAACATTCTTTCCCACTGTTTTGGAGAATTTAGGCCAAATTTCTGCATAAACTCATATACTATAGTCTATTTGAAGACTATTGCTAACACAACCTATGTTGGTAGACTGTGCATATTGCGACAAAAGCATCAACAATAACAACAAAAACACCCTAATTGTCATTCTTTCTAAATCAATAAATAAGCAGTGTAGTGATCTCTGCTAAAAATAGATATCGCCGTCAGAGCGGACTACCCGGATGACGTCATTCTATGGCATTAAAAATAAGTTGTCACGTGGTTACCTTATTTTTAAAAATCGTTATCTCAGCAGCTTAGCTCAGATAGGAAATTCATGTTTACGTGTGTGGATTTATACTTTGCTATTTACAGATATCTAGGATACCAAAGAACTTATTTTGCAGGACCTTTTCAAGTATGAACGACTTATTTGGTTATTTGAGAAAAAATCATTGGTTCAAACCTTCTGATAGGACCTTTAACACTTACAATAATTAAACACAAGTACATCGGGAACTTTCGGGTAACTCGGTCAGTCGATTCACCGGCACCGACATGTGACCTTCAGTAGCATGGCAAGATTGTATCACCCATTGTTACAAGTGTCGGACGATGTAATCCGAGAAGGCAGTATAATCGAAGTCACCTGGCGGGGTACCAAGTCTTTTGGCATGGGGAAAGGTTTGGTTTGCCAAGCTATAACATTAAGTTGTATTATCGACGAGTACTTTACTACATATATTGCATTTTCTTTTGACCATTTGGTCTTTAAATAAAACTCAACCCATTCGTCCAATAACTTGCACTTATTATATGAACGTGCAATATAACTGTTTTAATGGTGGAATCCGCCAGTTTGGACCAGATTTTGTTCTATCAAAGAACCAACTAAATTATTGTTGCCTGAAAAGATAACGCAAAATGCTGATTATTGATATCCTACATCTATGTGAAAAGTGAAGCATAACACATTCCTCGTCATTGCAAATAGGTATTTCCTACCTAAGCCACTCTGCACAGTTAGCGATTTTTAAACTAAGAAAACCACGTGACCCATAATTTTACAGAATCATTCAGGAAATCCGCTCTGGCGTCAATGTCTATTTCTAGAAATCACATTCATGCATAATTTATTTATAATTTCAGAAAGAATGGGCATGATTTAGAGTGATTAAGTTCGCGATTTCTACTGTCTTACAATTAATACTATGTTCAAAATCGCCTTGTGTTTGACTTTTTTTTCAGACATTATGTCACAATTTCCCCAATCCAGGTTTACGTGTATTTTGTAAGGACAAACTGTCGGATACCACCTAGAACTAAAACACATAAACGCGATAAACGCTAACTAGTGACAGGAAACAATACCGAAACTGAAAGTGAAACTGGTTTATTTGACTTAACGCCTTTTCGACTAAACACCTTTTTCTATGACGATTTATGTCGACACTTATTCAACGACGTTGAACAGTCATATAGTTACATGCAAGAATAATAAATAAAACTTGTCATTGGCTTAAAACAATGAAAAATACATTAGTAAAATGCAAATTACCTAAAATATAAAATGACATGAAGGTTCGATAAGACATACAGCTTAAAATGCTACTTTAAAACATAATACAAATTACAGCATGTATAAAATTAAAAACCATGACTGGGTTGGTAGTAATACAAACTAGTTTATCAATAACTGGTTACTTTTACGTTACACTATTATATAATGCACTTCACTCATAACTTTCTAAAAACAGCGAAAAGTAATCTCTGAATAAATAAGTCTTCAGATTCTTCTTGAAACAATCAATGGATTCTAATTGACGAATGTTCAATGGAAGTGCATGCCACAATTTTGGACCATCAGTGCTACAACTTCTGTCACTGAATGTTTTGCGTTTGTTCATAGAAACGATGCAACATCCAGAAGCAGTAGGTGATCACAGACTGCGACTTGTTGTTTTTTTTTGTTGTTGTTTTGTTCTGACAAGTGTTCAGTAAGATATGCAGGTGCGGTTCCTACAGAGCAATTGTGCATACAAAAATATATGTAATCCGTCGCTTAGCTTCTAATCTGTACAGTGGCCACGTGTCACCACATTTTCTTCTCAATAAGTAGAAACAACAATGAAGTTGTCTGACAATAAACAGACTAACCCACTTTCTTGTCGAAAATTGGCGCTGTACTAAAGGTAGTGTCGTGATACTTTTCATTTCGAGTATGTTTGTTGGGCCTGCTGTCCCACTAACAAAATTTCAATTATTCGGAGATCTTTACAGTGTCCTGACATCCGGTCAACCAGCCATGATAATATCCCCAAAAAACCTAAATTGAGCCTTAGCAAGCACACTTTACCACTACCATTTCAACGACTGTTGTATGTGGCGGCCTCGTGTAAAGAACAGTCCTATCAAATTTAATTCATGTCGACTGGAAATGGCATGGATTTTAAAAGATACATGTAGTTTCGAAATTGACAAGCTTATACACGGCAAAATATACCAACGTAGATATTTGGTGTCACTGTACACCAGTAAATTTGCAACTGAAATCTAGAACACATGCCTATTTTATTGCATGAACAATTCTACTTCTGCTTCATAGCCCTCCTTTTAATAATCGACATACATACCAGTTGACGGATGTATTCATGATATTCCAGTGATACGTAGCAGCTAGTTTGGAGGTCTCATAAATAGACGGCTATGTCGTGCTAGCTTGTGCCCGAATATGACGCATTTTTTAATTCGGTAGATCTACTGCGCATTATAAAGATTGCATATTGTATGGTCTAAAAGTCTCGTTACCGAAAAATCAAAGTCGCAGTTTGTGTCACACCTTTTTTAAAGAAGAAAAGGCCCTTAGTTTGGACTGGAATTATCTGGTTTTTACCGGCTGATCTTTTGTTCGATTACCTGGCATGCATAAGGTTAAGATTGCCGACTTGTTGTTTTTTCTCAGTTTATATTGATTCCCTATTGATTTTACGTGTGACTTGTTAATACAAATTCTAGTCAATAAAAGTTAAAAAAGAAGATTACCCGCGTTTTAAATGTATGAAGCCTGACGAATACAGCTTAATGATTTAAAAAAGTGAAATCAACAAGCTGTATAAAATTATAAGCACCAACATAATTTATAACGAGCCCAATAATCCCTCTAAATGTTAACCAGTATTGTATTGTAACCAAGCTAGTACGGCTTCATCTGGCTTTGTTCAAGGCGATAAGGACTACTCGGCTGACGTCATTCTCTGCAGCGTAGCTCAGATAGGAAATTCGTGTTTACATGTGTCAATTTATACTTTGCTATTTACACATATCTAGTGCACCAAAGAATTGATTTTGCAGGACCTTTTCAAGTATGAATGACTTATTTGGTTATTTGAGAAAAAAAAATCATTGGTTCAAACCTTCTGATCGGACCTTTCACAATCACAATAATTTAACACAAGTACATCGGGAACTTTCGGGTAACTCGGTCAGTTAATTCAGACTGCACCGAGAAGTGACCTTCAGTAGCAAGGCAAGATTGTATCACCCATTGTTACAAGTGTCGGACGATGTAATCCGAGAAGGCAGTATAATCGAAGTCACCTGGCGGGGTGCCAAGTCTTTTGGCATGGGGAAAGGTTTGGTTTGCCAAGCTATAACATTTAGTTGTATTATCGACGAGTACTTTACTGCATATATTGCATTTTCTTTTGACCATTTAGTCTTTAAATAAAACTCAACTCATTCGTCCTATCACTTGCACTTATCATGTGAACATGCAATATAACTGTTTTAGTGGTGGTATCCAACAGTTTTGATCAGATTTTGTTCTATCAAAGAACCAACTAAATTATTGTTGCCTGAAAAGATAACGCAAAATGCTGATTATTAATGTCCTACATCTATGTGAAAAGTGAAGCATAACACATTCCTCCTCATAACAAATAGGTATTTCCTACCTACCTAAACCACGCTGCACAGTTAGCGATTTTTAAACTAAGAAAACCACGTGACCCATAATTTTATAGAATCATTCAGGAAATCCGCTCTGGCGTCAATGTCTGTTTCTAGAAATCACATTCATGCATAATTTATTTATAATTTCAGAAAGAATGGGCATGATTTAGAGTGATTCAGTTCGCGATTTCTACTGTCTTACAGTTTATACTATGTTCAAAATCGCCTTGTGTTTGACTTTTTTTTCAGAAATTATGCCCCAATTTCCCCAATCCAGGTTTACGTGTATTTTGTGAAGACAAACTGTCGGATACCACCTATAACTAAAACACATAAACGCGATAAACGCTAACTAGTGACAGGAAACAATACCGAAACAGAAAGTGAAACTGGTTTATTTGACTTAACGCCTTTTTGACTAAACACCTTTTTCTATGACGATTTATGTCGACATAACTGTTCAACGACGTTGAACAGTCATATAGTTACATGCAAGAATAATAAATAAAACTTGTCATTGGCTTAAAACAATGAAAAATACATTAGTAAAATGCAAATTACCTAAAATATAAAATGACATGAAGGTTCGATAAGACCTACAGCTTAAAATGCTACTTTAAAAACATAATACAAATTACAGCATGTATAGAATTAAAACCATGACTGGGTTTGTAGTAATACAAACTAGTTTATCAATAACTGGTTACTTTTACGTTACACTATTATATAATGCACTTCACTAAGTTATGCCCTTCACTCATACCTTTCTAAAAACAGAGAAAAGTAATCTCTAAATAAATAAGTCCTCAGATTCTTCTTGAAACGATCAATGGACTCTGAATGACGAATGTTCAATGGAAGTGCATGCCACAATTTTGGACCATCAGTGCTAAAACTCCTGTCACTGAATGTTTTGCGTTTTTAATAGAAACGATGCAACATCCAGAAGCAGTAGATGATCAGACTGTGACTTGTTTTTTTGTTTTGTTTTTGTTGCTGTTTTGTTCAAAAATGAGTTCAGTAAGATATGCAGGTGCGGTTCCTACAGAGCAATAGTACATACAAAAATATATGTAATCCGTCGCTTAGCTTCTAATCTGTACAGTGGCCACGTGTCACCACATTTTCTTCTCAATAAGTAGAAACAACAACGAAGTTGTCTAACAATAAACAGACTTACCCACTTTCTTGTCGAAAATTGGCGCTGTACTAAAGGTATTGTCGTGATACTTTTCATTTCGAGTATGTTTGTTGGGCCTGCTGTCCCACTAACAAAACTTCAATTATTCGGAGATCTTTACAGTGTCCTGACATCCGGTCAACCAGCCATGTTAATATCCCCAAAAACTTAAATTGAGCCTTAGCAAGCAAACTTTACCACTACCATTTCAACGACTGTTGTATGTGGCGGCCTCGTGTAAAGAACAGTCCTATCAAATTTAATTCATGTCGACTGGAAATGGCATTGATTTTAAAAGATACATGTAGTTTCGAAATTGACAAGCTTATACACGGCAAAATATACCAACGTAGATATTTGGTGTCACTGTACACCAGTAAATTTGCAACTGAAATCTAGAACACATGTCTATTTTATTGCATGAACAATTCTACTTCTGCTTCATAGCCTTACTTTTAATAAACGACATACATACCAGTTGACGGATGTATTCATGATATTCCAGTGATACGTAGCAGCTAGTTTGGAGGTCTCATAAATAGACGGCTATGTCGTGCTAGCTTGTGCCCGAATATGACGACTTTGTTAATTCGGTAGATCTACTGCGCATTATAAAGATTGCATATTGTATGGTCTAAAAGTCTCGTTACCGAAAAATCAAGATCACAGTTTGTGTCATACCTTTTTAAAGAAGTAAAGGCCGTTCAGTTCGGACTGGAATTACCTGGTTTTTACCGGCTGATCTTTTGTTCCATTACCTGGCATGCATTAGGTTAAGATTGCCGACTTGTTTTTTTTCTCAGTTTATATTGATTCCCTATTGATTTTACGTGTGACTTGTTTATACAAATTCTAGTCAATAAAAGTTAAAAAAGAAGATTACACGCGTTTTAAATGTATGAAGCCTGACGAATACAGCTAAAAAATTAAAAAAAGTGAAATCAACAAGCTGTATATAAGCACCAACATAATTTATAACGAGCCAAATAATCCCTCTACATGTTAACCAGTATTGTATTGTAACCAAGCTAGTACGGCTTCATCTGGCTTTGTTCAAGGCAATTAAATCCAAAACTCTCATAGATGATAGTTTCAAGCGTTTGTTTTGCTTGCTAGTAAAATAATCGGTAAGAAGGCGTTGCAGAAAATAATGTTTGCTATACCACGATTGTCTAAAAGTCCTGTTTTGTCCAGCTCTGTTTTTCAATCAAAAAGTTCTGTGACATATTTATTGTTTGATATTTTTTGGTATTCACTTAGTACGACAATAGTTACAGCATACACAGAAAGCTGCGGACCTAACAATTTAAGACGACTCCTGTTGCCGGCGTGGCAAAAAGTAGTTCTATGTTTTTTCTAATAAACAATACAAAATCTGAATTATTAGCTGTTAATAAAATATGAATAGGTAGGTAACAAGATATATTGCTATTGACTCGGTAATATATTGAGCAGAGGATATTACATTTTCTAAAACTTGTCATCTTATTTATCCACGGGACTGCCGCTTTAACATTTAAGGTCACCATTGTCTTATTGCGACCTGGATCACTGTTGTGACCTCATACAATGTCAGCAATGCGGTTAATATCGTGGGTAACCATACAAATACAGGTAAAGGTTAGGGCTTCACATTGTTAAAAAAGCTTACGGTACATGTTACAAAAACATGTCTCATAAAAACAACAGGATAAAGGCTATTGAATCGTGCGTTTGTTTTTGTTCATCCTACTTAGTTCAATCGGTCGGACTCACAAAAATGTTTGCACGATTTCGGTCTTATTACAGCGGTTAAACACAACCAGAGTTAAAGGTGGTATCCGAAAGTTTGCTCCAAAATTTATTTTCTCAAATAACCAAATAAGTCATTGTTAGCTGAAAAGGTCCTTCAAAAGGCTGTTTATTGATGTTCTAGATCTGCGTGAAAAATTAAGCATAAATCATCACTCGTCATTACAAACGGGTATTTCCTATCCTAGCCACGTTGCTGAGATAGCTATTTTTAAACTTAGAAAACCATGTGACAACTTTCTTTAGAGATCCCGTTATATAGTCTTCAGGATAATCCGCTCTGACTTCCATATCCATTTTAGTAGACACCTCTTTTTATACAAATGGAAAGAATACACATTCAGAGTGATTTATTTAACAGTTCACTTAGTGTTCAAAACCGTATTTATTAAGACTAAAGTATGAGTATATACAAAAATTACGCCCAAATTCCCAAAGCGGTGATATGTATTTATTAGAGGCAAACTGTCGGTTAGCACCTTTAAATAAAAAAAGTAAAGAAAGTGGAACTCCGTTTAAGCTGGCTAAACCATCACGATAGAAGCTGATTATTGTTTTTGTTTTTGGGGGGAGGTGGGGTGGGGCTGTAATTTCAGATGCAGTGGATGAAAGAAAGAACAACACTCGTGATTTCATTGTCGAACCGAGTAGTCTACCTTGGATACAGAGGTCTCTATCAAACAAAGAAAGTAGGTGGGTTTATATAGTAGCCAGGTAATAAATATAGTAAATATATGTCAAGCTGAAAATGCAATTATCCCCGTCCTAGTACACGCTACAAGCAGCCGATCTACACCTCAAGAAATCGGCACTTAGAAAAGCACCACGTACACCACTGTATAATTCATGTGCTTTAAATATTGCATCATCACCAGGAAGTTCAATTACACTGCACATTCGAGCGACGACTTTTAAAAAGCGATTTGATTGTTTGTATACATTTAGGATCAAATCACAGGAATAACGTAAGTGTATTTATTGATACAACAGTCAAATTTCCGACCTTTACCTAAAGAAGTTGTAAGTAAGTGATTAGCATACCCGTGCTAAACTGTAACTGTAACTCATACATTAAAATAAGGTTATCATTGTTATCATGCCAATGAAAAATGGAAATTCGCATTACCTTTACTTTGCCTCAGGCAACTACAAAGTCCTTCAGATTGTAAATAGAAACGTACACACCCTCTACACTGGATAGACTAATTGGACGCGGGGCACACACCCTCGTTTTTGATTGGCTGACCGGGACGCACCTCCACGTTTTAGTGCGTGTGGTAGTGCTATTGAATGGTTTGTTTAATGCGCTGTTTTGTGTCTGTGCTATAATGACGAACATGTGCGGACTCAATCGGAACACCTCGGATAATTCACATATCATCTCTCGGATGTATGTAGGTAGTCGGATCACCTCGGCCATTTCCCATAATTGGGACTACCTTTTGTGACAGACGTCAAAACAAAGATGGCAGCTCGGATGACAGCTCACTACAGTGCGATGCCTGTAAAACTTTTTGTGGCGGCTTCAAATTTTAATCATCCGATTTTAATTTACCCAGCGCAGCAGACACGCAGCTGTCAAACGATGGCAGTGTTTATGTTTTGTGCGAACTACTTCGGCGTATTCTTCTTCCGACTTCCGGCGAACAAAACGATCGTGATTTCATTAAGTATTATTGCACCAGATACATCCGAGGGATGATTGTCCCAAGGACGGAATTACCCGAGGAGTTCCGATTGGTGCGGACTGCGGACAAGGGGCTAACGTGCTTTTCCCAGAACTGTTGTGACGTACAAGTAGAAATGCCATTTGCTCTATTTTGTTTGAGATACATGTATCTTAAACACATTTTGTGTGAAATATTTAAAACCATGAGCGACTTGGCAAGAGTCACGATTGGCCAAATTTGCATATTTTTCAATAAAATTTGATGAAATATAAATGCTGAAAAGAAAACCTTTAAAGCAATAAAATGGATTAATCTCTAGATAAAATGCGAACATAGTGTGTTTTTTTCAGGTTGGGTGAATCAAGAGTCGCTCAGTATACAATTATTTAAACATTACAAACCTTAGGATCAGCTCTGAAACACGATTGTTGAATTTGCATATGATTTGATGGAAGCCAAGCTTTGAACCAAAGATTTGCTCCATTGCAACCTTATACTTTTGTTAAACTGTCTTATATTTCGATGCTTTCGAATATTGTTTTACATCATTTTGACCCTTTTTAGCAGTTATTTCGCTTATGCTAATAACATATGGATAAAAGAAGTGTTTGGATGATATTCGATAGTTTGTACCAAACATTTATTTCTCAAAGATCTAAATGGGTCATTGTTACCCCAAAAGGCCCCAAAATTGTTGTTCATTGATGCCATAGACCAGTGAGAACAGTGAAGTATCAATCCACATTTGTCATTACAAACATTTATTTCTAAGCAGATACCATTTTATATAAATTGCCTTGGGCACATGTTTCTACAATCCAAGCTTTCACCAAATGCCTTAAGGTTTTTTCGCATTTAATGAAAAGCTTTGTCTGCAACGGTGTAGTGTCCGCAACACAAATATTAATATGCTTCTAAATAAGGCTTTTTTCATGTTCTCAAAGTTGTGTTTGCTAATACATGTTTGGTTTGATTGCAGTTATATAAAAATGTGAAATAAATATTATTGTCTAGTCTGATTTTCAGCCAAACAGGACATAACAGTGAAATTAATGTACTTCTAACATTGGCCAATCAGGATATTCAATGTATTTTAACATATATAATGTATATACCAATTGAATGATGAAAGACAGTCCAGGTAACTTAAAAGAAATAAAAAAGATGTGACTTATCTAAGACCAGAAAAAGGGTTTACACATTTTTTTTTAAAAAGACACTACAAGATGTCTTCCATCCTTCATGTACCAATAATAGGTCTTATTGTTGAAGAACTGATGAAATAATACGTCTATTTTAAAAAGCTCCATCTCTAAACGAAAGAGGACCAAGTCATCTTCTCTGTGGTGAACGACTTGGACACCTCGCTGTCCTTACCGATCACGATCACGCCTCCATAACCATGGACGCGGTCAGCCATGTAGGCCAACGCCCTATCGGTTGCCTCCTGAGTACTGAGACCTGAAGGAAAGATTTTGGTAAATTTGTGATTTAATTTAATATACAAGTACATGGCATGTGGATTATAGTATTGTCTTTATGCCAACGTTTAGTCATTGTTTGTGATGGAAGGCGCCACCACCGATGCACTGCCAGTCAGCTGGATGACCTCGTCCTTATAATACGAAATATGCGCATACCCAGAACAATCAAATAGTGGCAAGAAGTCTTCGAACTTCAAGACACAAAGCAAACGCTGGAAATCAAGCGTTTTACATGTTTTGTCTAGATTAACAAAAGCAATCCATAAAAGTTTGTTTTTACAACATATGGAGAGAATCGCGTTTTGCTTATAATATAGAAAAATACAAACATTAAATGCATAGTAGACGATACATTTTTTGTGCAAATTAAACCCTCATTATACCTTGTTTCATCAGTGTGATGATTTGATATGCCAGCACAACCTTAGAGATGGACTCGCCATGCCCTGTACACGACACACCGCCGACTTCATTGTCGGCGTACCCTCCTGCACCAATGATAGGATTGTCTCCAACACGTCCCGGCCTCTTACATGATATCCCGCCGGTGGACGTCCCGAAGGCGATGTTCCCTTGGCTGTCTATAGCCACCGCCCCGACAGTGTCGTGACCAGAGGTCCTAAAAGAAGAGATTTTTTCATTTTAAAGCCGTTATACCTAATGGGAAAATGCATTCTTTCCCCATTCTTCAAAGGGAAAAAATGTGCAAAAAACCCACAATTTAGAGTTCAATCACAATAACAAAACCATAACAAAAGACTATTGATACCAATTCTGAACAGTTTCTAGTTGTTCTGCTGCATACGCTTATAATTAATATAGATAGTTTCCATATGATAGGCACTGATAAGACAGTTTAAGGCAGCCATCTTGGAAGGCAGAAACTAATGCTGGCCAAAATCTGAAAATATGTGCTGTATTAAACTCACCACTGTGTTTTTATTTTTCAGTCTATTTTATTGAATTTTATATCAAATTTAACAGCTTTTACGGAATATTTTAAATATCAAAACTATATTTTGATAGTTTAAAAGGTAAAAATAAACAATAAATTTCAAAAGCTTTCCAATGGTGTATAGCTTTTAATTTTTGGACCACAAATGAAAAATTACAAGAAAATAAAATTTACGCTTCTATACAATTTTTTTGAAAATGCCTTGAAGGGTGACATGCACTACTCTTTTTTATCTCGTTCCCACGAGATACTAAGTCGTGGGAACGAAATACTAATTCGAGGGAACGAGATACTAACTCGAGGGAACGAGATACTAAGTCGTGGGAACGAAATACTAATTCGAGGGAACGAGATACTAACTCGAGGGAACGAGATACTAAGTCGTGGGAACGAGATAGTTAAGTCGTGGGAACGAGATACTAACTCGAGGGATCTAGATACTAACTCGAACGAGATACTTACTCGAGGGAAGTAAGTCATGGGAACGAGATAGTTAGCCAATAAAAATGCTTGTTTTATTCATGCAGGCGTGATTCGGTTCAATGATGGCCGATGACAGAGAAAGACTTATTAAGTTTTAGTTTCAAACTGGGTGAACATATGCAGAAATTTGATTTGTTTTGAAAAAAGGCATGATATAATGCTATCTGTCAGACAGTTGCATTTACGCACTTATAGTCATTTACATTAATCGGTATTGAAAGATCTAAGTAAGAAGTAACTTGGTGTATGACAAATGCATAAATGTAACAAACATTCTGATTGGCTGACTAATTCGTTCCCCTTAAAAGTGCGTAAAAGGTGGTACCCGACAATTTGAACCAACATTTTGTTCTAAAAATAACAAATTATGTATTGTTTCCTGAAAAGATCCCTCAAAATGCCGGAACCCATGGCGCTGATAACGTTACAACAATGCGAGAACCCACGGCGCAGATTACATTACAGCAATGCCGGAGCCCATGGCGCTGTCTGCGTTACAAATATGCCGGAAACTTCAGCGCTGATTACGTTACAACAAGGCGAGAACCCATGGCGCTAATTACGTAACAACAATGCCGGAACCCATGGCGCTGCCTGCGTTACAAATATGCCGGAACCCATGGCTCTGATTACGTTACAACAATGCCCGAACCCACGGCGCTAATTACGTTACAACAATGCCGGGACCCATTGCGCTGTCTGCGTTACAAATATGCCAGAACCCATGGCGCTGATTACGTTACAACAATGTCCGAACCTACGGCGCTGATTACGTTACAACAATGCCTGAACCCACTGCGCTAATTACGTTACAACAATGCCGGGACCCATTGCGCTGTCTGCGTTACAAATATGCCAGAACCCATGGCGCTGATTACGTTACAGCAATGTCCGAACCCACGGCGCTGATTACGTTACATCAATGTGAGAACCACCGGCGCTGATAACGTTACAACAATGCCGGAACCCATGGTGCTGTCTGCGTTACAAATATGCCGGAACCCGTGGTGCTAATTACGTTACAACAATGTCGAAACCCATGGCGCTGTCTGCGTTACAAATATGCCGGATCCCATGGCGCTGATTACGTTACAACAAAGCGAGAACCCACGGCGCTAATTACGTTACAACAATGCCAGAACCCATGGCGCTGTCTGCGTTACAAATATGCCGGAACCCATGGCGCTAATTACGTTACAACAATCCCGGAACCCACGGCGGTAATTACGTAACAACAGTTTGAGAAACCATGGCGGTGATAGCGTTACAAAAGTGCCTGAACACACGACTCTGATTACGTAACAACAATGCCAGAACCCATGGCGCTGATTATGTTACAACAATTCCAGAACACACGGCGGTGATAACGTTACGACATTGCCCAAACCCCTAATAGGGAGTGGAGCTATAAAGAACAGATTGCTCGTGATAATCAAAATATGTCAAATTATTTCTTGAAGACATTGAATATAACATAAAGTTGTCAAAAACTTTTCGACAGCTATGATGTATATTTCGACCTTTTTGCAATAAACAACATAGAACATTTTCAAGCAATATCCAATATCAGCAATGGCATTAGATATGTTTAATAAATTTGGAGAGGCACTTCCGGATAACTTTGCAATAGACCGAGTAAACATTATTACATACAAAGTATTTGGCTCGTTCTTATTGAGCCTATCTAAAAGTAACATTTAGTCATTCACTAGATAAACATGTGAACCCTGTTGTTTTCATTCTAATCTACAAACGCACTTCTCAATCATGTTTTCCCGATCGTAGTTTGGATCTCAGTTATATTACAACGATGTCGTACCCAAAGCTTTATTCAAATTAGTAAACGTGTGTCTATTTTCAGCATGACTTCCCAACGAATTCCTCAAATACAGTATCCACGCAAGCTTCCAAAAACAACGTTAACGGACAGGTATTTGAAAAGAGTCAACTTGGAAACTTGAACTACTGGGCTAAAACCATTTACTATTTCATCATAACGTAAAATAAATGTGTTTTGTTCACAATGAAGTAAGTATATAGATTTCAGGACATCGTTAACACTATAAAGCATCGTTAGGAAGACGGCATAAGTTTATAAATTTCAGAGTAATGTGAACGTTATGAGCATCGTTGCTTGCCATTACTATTAATTTTAAGTGTATGTAATTTCCAGTTTAATCTATACGCTACGAACATTGCCACGAACTATTGTTTAATATTTTATTTTAAATTCCAGAATCTTGTATACGTTGTCAACAACGTCACTTACAACACGGGAGGCTGCTGTTCGTGTCTCCTCGTATCGGCAGTACTTGCAACCCTTTTTGGAATCATTACATTGCCTCTTGGCATCGTCGCCATCGTCCTAGCTGTCGTGGTAACTAAGAGTATTACATATTCTCTCTGATGTTTTGTTTTGTTGTTGTTGTTGATCTATTGCTAATAATATTTACAAAATAATGGTGTATATTGTGATTTTAGAGAATGTAGTAAAACATTATTTTAACATATACATTAATAACGACAATGAACACCATCATCAACACTAATATTGGCAGCACTGGGATTCCATTAACCTCTCAAGCCTTACACTTTCAGCCATGTTCTTACGCACTTCTAAAATATCTCACGTAAATTTATGAAGAAAGAAAATTCTTTATAAACATGCATTTAGATTACTGTAGAATTTACTTTCTATACTTTTAGTCTATGGGAATGCATATGTTATATTGAAAGTATTTTCTTTTTACCATAAGTTATCTAGCCCTGATTTTCAGTTATACCTACCTGTATGTTTATTTATAGCATACCGTGCGTGTTTTTACTGTGAGAGGTACACTAATGACCTGTTGGCATCGGCGGAGTCCTGACGCTTCTTGATGGTGGTATCCGACCGTTTGTCTATAACAAATAGCTGTAACAACAATTTAAACCTGATTTTAATAGGTTTGGCATCATTTATTTGGATAAATCCATACACAAGTCTCAGTAAAGATGAATGTATTAATTGTTAGACTGTACAAATTGTGAAAAATCGCTCTAAATGTTAATTTTTCCAAATCTATATATAAGCACGGCGCCTATATCTGCACACAAAAAAGATATCGACGTCAGAGTGACTTACCGGGATGATGATATAACGTGATCTTAACAGTTAGTGGGCACTTGGTTTTCTTAGTTTATAAATAACTAACTCTGCAGCGTGGCTCAGATAGAAAATACTGAGGGGGCGTTATGCTTCACCTACATAATAGTTGTAGTACGACAATAAGCAACATTTCGAAATATCTTTTCTGTTGAAACTAATTTATTGGGTTGTTGGAGAGAAAAAATGGCCCAAACTGTCGGTTACCACCTTGATACCAACCTCAACCTCCCTCAGATCTAGAGCATGACAGCTTTGGGGTTCTAACTTATACCACTAGATGACTAACCACTTTGCCACGCCTGTTTACCTGCATTCCTGCTTGCCTCAATTCGGACAGTTATGCGCCTGAATTTTATTGTTTATTTTGTACTTAATATGTTTTTCACTTTTCTCCTATTCCAGGCCGAACGAAGGGAGAGGGCAGGATCGGAGAATGCTCGCAATCTCAAGATTATCGGCTGGACAATGGTTCTGATAACTCTCGGAACAGCAGCGAGATTGTATTATTCTGTGCGATATTTTTAATAATTTTATTATCGAATAGTAAGGCGGCTTTAGCTGAAACACGGTTAAATTGACAGCATAAATATATCATTTTGTGTTGTATTTTTATCTATATTGTGTACATGTCCAATGGAAGTGATAGTGCAATAAATGTTACCAAATCGCGCTTCTAGTACTAAGTAAGTATGATTACACAATTTTATTTTCATTTTATCCATTTTCCTTTCTTTGAAATATTTGTAAGAATATGATTTTAACAATGTATATGTGTGTGTTTAATATTAAATAAAATGAGAACTTAAATCAATCTTTATCTGTTAATTGAGAATGCTTTGATTTGCTATAATTTGCTATAATCATGTAGAATACAGTGTGGCACTGCTGTTTATTGAGGTCATAAGCAGGACACAATCCGGAGGGTTTAGATCTTTTAAGCCCAAGACACTTCCCTCAAAAGACATCTTCAAATTTATCATTATCGTTTCTCTGTCGTATACCCCTGCAGTAGGCTCACAACCCAATGCATACAGCCATGGATGAATTACGTACGCGAATATAAAGTAATATCGTATATTTACAACAAACGCGTAGATTTAAACTCTAAATTAATTACTAACATCATTTAATTTAAAATTTCTTCTTTTTCCAACATTTATTTCAAAAGTCTAGTATGTGGCTGAATGTGAAATTTCTGTTTTTCTAGTGATGCAGACGGTTATTAAAATTAAAACCGGTTAACCTTTCAACGTAACCGGTTAACCGGATGAACATTCTTATTGTGCAGTTTAAAATTATTTGTATTGCTAATATACTGTATTTAACTTGTGTAGAACTCGTATATGCGTTATTTATAGCATTATTAACAGAACTAGGTACAATTTGTGTTGTACTTTTTGTTTCTGTTGACTGCAATAAATGACAAAAATGTGGCTTTAAGTTGATGATGTACGTCGCTATTTTCGAATAGACCTTTGAAGTCATCACTTAGAACTGTATTTAAAATACACCCTGCTGCGTTTGTGACGTAATCTTAAACTTTAAATGCATAATTAGTATTACACTTTTGATTAATAAACTTAGATTAATACTCGCGAAATTTGTTTGCATTAACATAATGGACTTCGGGTGCATTCCTGATAGCATTTAGTTAAAGAAGAAATCATACAGTAGCATATTTCCATGGTCAAATACATATCGTGTTTGATTTAAAATTAATAACCTAAGCAACATCGAGCATTTTCCTGCTGATGTCTATGCTGGAGCGACAAAATGACGCAGATTTTGAAATACGTCTTGACAGGAAATAAAGCTCGATTTGAAGTAAATGCAGTAAATGTAATATAAATTATAATAAATAAATGATAAACATTCCTTATATGTGTGTCTTAATAGAATTACTTTTCAGTGAAGACTGAACTTGAACCATATAATTATCTGCCACGTGGCAGACTGTGTTTAACCAATTACAGCGTACAATTAGCCAATTCTCATCAACGTGTATAAAAGATACCAGCCCAATGAACTTGGACAGAAATAATGTTAATTGTGACTTAATCTCATGGATCGTCGTCTGGCACTTGTATTGAAACTCTACAGGGGTAGATGTCTGACAAACAGAAGTGGACAATAGGTGCTAACATCACCATAGTGACGGATAAGGGTAGTCAGTGTATTAGGTCATCTGGATACTAAGCTACTTGTACGACACAGTTTAGTCGAAGGAAATATAGTATGTGCATTGCCACTTTAACCTAACCGGAAGATTGTAACCGTTTCAGAAAAGGTTAACATATTAATTCCATTTTTTTCAAATCCCTGACAGACGTTAATTCAGATGTCATATCCAGGCACGTGGCCTTAAGTGCTCTAAAGTTGTGACAGAGGTAAATGTATCGAAACGACCGTATAAGAAAGTGTTTACTCGGATGGCAGATCGATAGGGATGATCATACACTTAGCCCTATTAAAATGTCCCAAGTTCCTTTGCTCCGGAGCCCCCTGGGTGTCCTCTCAGCGGCAATCCAAGGGATGTCCTCTCAGCGGCCAGTCCAAGGTTAAAAGCTACAAACTGTTTTCCTTTTCAACAATTCTCATTGAGCTGAACATCATCCACACATATTAGGCGGGGAATAATGATGCCTTGACAGCAATGCACATGGCAGACTATATTTAGGAGACACAGTTTCTTGTCCAGATCTGCATTCACTTCCTTGCTTTATTGCGACAGGATGCCAGAAGCTGTCTTGTCTTATGAGGCTTGCTCACCAGAACGCACAAATGGAACACGTAGTGTTTGTTCTTGTTTGATCTTTTTCCGTCTCTCCTTCTAAAGAGAGTCTGTGAGTACCCTAAGAACTGTCTCGTGCCACCCGTCATTGCTTCAGAGCAACAATGCATGATGACAGAATGTGTTTTAAGTTACCACTACTCTTGTACAGTGGACACTTTTGGTTGTTCAGAAGCTTATACAGGGCATAATGCTGATCTGAGAAGAAACTTCAATTGAAGAGGTTCATACCATATGTCCTACCAGGTCAGCTTGCGATCTGAAAGAGTCAATCTCAACTATGTGCATTGCTGTAGGAGCTGTGTGTCCTTTGATTTTACGGTTTCTTCTTTCTCAAACCTGAAATCTTTTTCGAACTAGTTCAGTTACCTCTTGGTGGGGCTAGCTGCCTTACAATGGGTGTTGAATAACATTCTCAAGCCCAAGCGAGACCATAACCAGCCTGTAAAAGGTACAAAACCTCCACATGTTGAATTGCGCAGTTTATACATAAGACAGCAAGAAACTAGAAAGTTATTCCGTTCCGGTACGGAGTCAAGCGAGACCGAATATCGTCAACATGGTGCGTAGTTTTCGGCTGATCTTAGATTCTAACACACCAGTTAAGAAATACATGTCATTCAATGTTGCGTAGCAAGTCGTTGATGGGAAGCATCAAAGGTGACGCAAAAAACAGGTATACAGATAAAACGGTTAAAGCAATATAGATGCAAGTGACGAAGAAATATTTGAAAAGTTATGGTTTTATTTGAAAGGTTTCCATATACTTAAAATCTCCATTAAATATTATAGCGGAATTCCTGAGACCATATACAGGTTTAGAACAAAGTAAAAAGTAAAATCGACACCATTTAACACTAGTTGTAACTTATGTAGAAGAAAACAAAGTTGCCAAAATTATTACAATTAACTATAAAACTACATATACACGCAAATAATGTGCAGCTGCTTCACATTAAACAAATCATTATTGTTCCGACAGTATTTTTCAGGCTTTTTTTCCTTTCTCAGTATATTATTGTTTATTTTCAAGGCTGTTTTGTATTGAAGCATTTTGAATCTGAATTATATATACAAAGAACAATGTTGTTTTTTTCCTTAACTTAACTTACTTCACACATTTAAAGTGAAATGGATTATAATTATACACTAAACTGACATTAATAATACTACTTAACAAAAGTTGTGTCAAGTGAAAAGTAGTATGTCATTCAATATTGGGCGAAATACTACGAAATATCAAATGACTTATGAAACGCAATCTTTAAAATTGTATCCAAGATGGATAGTGCTATTCAGTAAGTGAATAATTAGTCTGCACATCATTTTTTTTTTTAAATGATCGTGTCTTGGTCAAGGAACAAAATCTCATGTCAGGTCTATGGTTTGAACCCAGAACCCTCCGATTCCAAGTGCATAACCTTAACCTCTTGACCAAGAACACTTCAACCACATTATTAATGCATTCTTGAAAGTTTCTTTAATGATCATCCAAATCGATAATCTTGTTGGAAACTTGTCATAACGGGTCAAGGGTTTAAAGTCCGATCCGATCCCTAGTCCATAATCTTACCCTTTTAAACAAGAACAATTAAAGCATATTATAAATGCTTTCTTGGTGTGTTGCCGTTTCTCGTATGCAGTGTCATGACAGGGCTAGGGTTTAAATTTGATACCCTCCGATCCAGAGTCCAAAAACATAGTAATAGGTAAATAAGAACAGGTCCTATCAAAACTCTAACAGATATTTAAATTTTATCCACCAGTAGACAAAGGCAAACAAGGTAAATGCAAATGTGAAAAAAACACAGAGACGAGACATAACACACATAAAGAAAAACCATCAGTTACCGCCTTGGAACGGTCAGTCGGCAAAAGGGATAACTGGGGTGCTTAAACCTGGTTTGTGGAGCGCTCCAACCTCGCACTTCCTGAAGGTTTTTCTAGCAAACAAACAGTGTAAATAACAACATCCCGTCAAAGTGAAACAACTAACAGTAAGCACCTGCATCGGGAGTTAAAACAAATACAATGAACTTATATACATACATTACAACTAGCAACAAAATAAAACATATGTACAGTATGTACAGTAGATAAAATCCTCGGCAACGTAAAAACAAAAATCCCAAAGGAGAGATCAGTTTGAAATAAAACAGCCCATGCGCTGATATTTTATAAGATATTATAGGAACAAATAAAACAGCCCAATCGCTGATATATTATAAGATATTATAAGAACAAATAAAACAGCCCAAGCGCTGATATATAACAAGATCAATTTAAATATGGCATATAATGCCATGACATCATGTTCTAAAAGTGTCAAAAGTGAAATGTAAAAAATACGAAAGAAAACCACGAAATTTAGAAAAAAAAACCTACAAAAAAATAAAAAATAAATAAAATAAAACGTAGTATTGTTAAGAGCTAATAAGTTAAAAAAAACAGTTCATGAAAAGCCGAGGATTTATCCGCAGTTGGCATTTTATATGTAAGAAAGGTACTAAAATCCCGATGTTATACCTACTGTGTAATCTTATGTAAAGGGTATGGAGACTGCTCAAGTTGTCTCACCTATATAGGGCACGACTGGAGAGATGAAGAGACAAAAATTCCAACAGTAACTGTCCAATTATGGCTTTAAGTCACAGTTTTCATATAGTCTCAACGACCTGTCCGGTCATCGTGTAATTTAAAAGCAATGCAAGTTCTTGACTGTAAAAGGGACAATTGCAAGCAATGCAGTACAACGTAGAATTCCCGAGTTGTAACCGTCTGCAATACATTTTCTGATAAGTTTTGTAAAGTGGTCAGAAAAGTTATTGAGACCCTTAACTTTCTTTAACTTGTATAAAACATTTCCATAAAATGCAGGATGGCTTATGCCTTTATGCATCAGTGTTTTCATACTGCTATTATACTTAGAAGCAATAAAATCATTGCGGTGAAAGAATTTTGAAAACGCCTTTCTTAATTTATGAAAACGAAAGCCTTGCTGTAACAGTTTAGAAGATTTAGAAGAAATAAACAGGTTTCTAGCATTGAAATCTTCTACTTTAGTACAAACTTGTGCAAACCTTGTAAGTTGTGATATGTAAATACCATAAGAGGTAGCACGAGGTAAATCCCCGTCAAGGTATGGATAATTCACAATACTAAAGATGAAATCATCTCTCTTGTCATAGATTTTAGTAGAGACGTTGTCATTGGAAATAGCGATCTTAATATCTAGAAATGCTGCATTTAAATGTCAGTTATTTGCTTTATTAAGGGTAAGTTCTGGAGGGTAAATCAGATGGATCATTTGAGAAAAGAAAGGATTATCTATAGTAAGAATATCGTCAAGATAGCGTGAGGTTAAGTTGAAAGCCTCTATAATGTGGCTTTGGTTAGAAGGGGATAAAGTTAACATGAAATCACGTTCAAAGCAGTATAAAAACAAATCTGCAATCAATAGTGCACAGTTGGTTCCCATAGGAATACCAATTACTTGTCTAAATAAAGTGTCACCGCATTTTATGTAAACATTGTCTAAGAGGAAACGTAGAGCTTCACAAACATCCGAGCAAGTCCACATAGTAAACTTTTCTAAGAAAGTGTTGGTAAAAATGCATTACTTTCATGACATGCAATATATAGACGTTGCTCTCGAGCAAATGTTTTCTCAATAAGAGCAATCAATTTGGTCTTAATAAAATTATGAGGTAAAGAAGTGGACAGCGTAGAGAAATCATAAGTATTAACTGCAGAGCAATGAAAGTTTAAAGTACGAAACTTGTCCAAGACTTCTGAAGAATTTTTTATAGACCAAAAAATGTTAATTCCTGAATTTTCATACACTTTTTTCACAATATTTAACTACGTGATTGCGAACGGCAGTAAGGCAAGACGTTAGTAGTTTAGATAAGTGAGTGGTGGTGCTAGAGCTGGCATTAGCTATGAATCGTGACTTGTATGGTGTTTTGTGAAGCTTAGGAATCCAGTACAGTGAAGGAAGTTTTTCTTATTTAGATTCTATTTTGATATTAGAATTATGCAATATCTGTTTGTCTTTGTCAATGACTGTCTGAAAGTCAAGGTTGGAGCTAGAGTAAGAACTGGTGGTGGATAACTCAGCACTCAGTACATTATTGTAATATAGTCGTCAGACAAAAATTATGTTGTTTGAAGCTTTGTCTGCCGGTACAAGTACAAATTTATCGTGAATATTCTGAAAGGACTGTTTTAGATGTTTAAAGTGATAAAAAGGTTTCTTAGGTAAACTAGAAGTATGGGAGCGGTTAGAACTTAACGCGATTTTTTATTATCTTAAAAATGGCTTTCTTCCAAGTATTGAGTGCTACTATATCCGTGTTTTCTCTTTTACACCAGCGATCGGCAAACAGATTAATTGCATCAGCTATTTCATTGCAACAAAGGTCAAAATCTTTTTAATCAGGCAGGCGATATTTCGGACCCTTAAAGAGTAATTTTCTTAATTTATAGTCATCGACAATGTTTAAATCCCCAGTAATGATATGGCCAGAAGGTAAATAACAGAAAGGTGAAGTTGAACAGTTACAAGAATCTTGAGAAGGATCTTTCAGGTATAGGTCTGCTACAGTCTGGTTGTAATTAAAAATAAGACCTCTAATGGTTTTTTTGTACTTATAACAAATCATTGGGTTTTCTTTGTTTTCGAAGTAACTTGGGATTTTATTGATGATTTTTGTCCGAAAGATACTAGGTAAGTCGATATAGTCAATCCCTTTATTAATGTATTTGATTTTCTTGAAATGTCGTTTGTGTTGAGACTGTTTATCAATATGAGGTCTTAAAGCATGGGAAATATACTTTTGAATGATGGAAGCCACCTCATATAAAGGATGAATACTAACATAATTAATCCGCGCTGAAGCGCGCTGCTAAGTACTGTTCTAGCCAGTATGTTTAGTCTAAGATGAAGAATAAAAACTTAAAGCATCTGAAATAGGATTAGAAGAAATCTTTTAGATTTAAATTGCATTTTTGGAAGGAACACTATTTACATTTTGCTTTCAAGTCTGTCTATGAGCCTTCATTCACAATATTACTAAATGAATTAAATCGGGATTTGAAAATATCTGCTTAATAAGCATAAAAATAAATATTTTTACTACGCTGATATTTCTCAGGAGACGGCCATAAAGTAAAAATACCCAAAACGTTTTCAAATGACCCCAACAGAGGGAATTAAACAGTCTCAATTACCTTCCCCACCCCCACCCCACCCACCCCCTTTTCGTGTTTATTTCTTGAGAAAATGTTTCTGTTTTTAACTAAATTACAATTTGTACTATAAACACATATACTCTGTATTAATGAATATATGTATCTGCGGATATTTTGTTTTGGGCGTCCTCGCTGAAGCAATGCACATTTATGGGATGCATTAGGAATTTGGGATTGAACTGCTTTGTAGGTATTCGTAATTTCTCAAGCGGTATTCGAACAATTCAACCGAGGTGTTGCCAGTGGTTATTAAGCTTTTTAGATTCGTACCTATTCAACTCCAAGCCTCGGATATGACGTACCGATATTGGCAACTTAGAACCAAGTGAGTTACGCAGGTTTCATTCTCACCTGTTACCAGTGCTGTACCAGGGTTTTAAGATTGTTATTCCTTTTATATTTCTTTTTTTTTTTAATTCGTTTCATGAAAGAATAGTTACATTTTTAAATGGAATCTTCCATACTTTTAGACAATGTGCGATACTGTGCGATACAAATGGTGCAGCATATGTTATTTTCGTTGGAAGGCCAATTGTTCGAACACATTTTCAGGTCACTGTCAGTCAAAAAACTAATCGGACGTCCGTCATCAAATGACACATTATGTTATTTAAAACAATGGACGCGCATTGATGCTTTACACCAATGCTTTCTTGTGTAATTTGGAAATATATGTATTGTTTAGAATATAAAGGACAGTTAGCAATTCGTTACTCATAATACACAGAGAATCCCTATTAGGCCATTGAATTTGTTTCGCATTTCATGAACTTAAATTTTAGCACTAAGAGTTGTTACAAAATCCTATAGTAAACCATTTCTATTCCCAATAAGGAAACATCTTTGGTATGACATTTGAAATCTCTTAATATTAACATACCCTAACACTGAATATATTCAAAGCACCGCAGGCACTTAGAGTGTTCAGTGCTTTAAAAAAAGTAATCAAGGACGAGAGGTGGAAGATTCATTATTCATTATGTGTATCCCATAATTTTACGAGCTTGCCAGATAGCAGAAGGGTCTTAGCTGCTTCCCGATGTTGCATATTTTGTCTACCTATTGCTACATCAATGTCTTTTATGTGTAAGTCTTTGTTTAATATATACTTACATTTTGAAATGTTATTCAGTAGTACATTTAATATGACAAAAGGGCCTTGATAACCATATAACGCTCACTGCAGTGTCGTATACATAAAACATAAGTGTTTTTAACAGACAAGAGTAAGACCCAAAAACCCATTCCCACCCCAACGCCAAAAGGAGCACGTATAAAATATTAATAATAAGAATATATAGACTCAAGCTCTTGAGCTGGATATGGACCTGGTGGTCAGGTGTTCAGACAGATCAATTTTAATTTAACAATCTTTATAGAGCCACTAAATAAAATTCATATCAAATATCAAGGCTATTGCTTTTGTATATTCTGGGCTGGCAAGATGATTTTCAATGTTATTCTATAAAGCCATATATGGACTACAGCCACGCCACTGGCATTCGCGATCATGTTATTTGGACTCATTAAAATTCTTTTGAAAAGTCTTGGCAAAGGGTCAATAAAGAAACATGTATACCAAGTTGAAGGGTTTGTTTATTACTTCCTGACAGAAAGTTTTACGATATTGTCCATACATGTACAAATGTATATGGAAATAAAAGAGTTCAAGAAGACGGCATACGCTGATTTTTCTCTCTTGATGTCGCTTCCACGATGCATATAATGATCAAAGCGCCGATGGCACTGTAGTATTCAGTGCTTGCAAGTTTGTGAAGTAAAATATAAACTGAATGACTCAATGAGCTAATCGTCACAATTAAGTATAGTAGTTTCTCGTATTTTCAGCCCTTTTCGTATTTTCGTTCCAAACCTTCTTTTGCCTAATTATTACACGAAGCTATCAAATTTTACAAATGTGTTTCCCAAATATTAAAAACGCTGTGAAATATTTCAGAATTCTCTTGGAAATGGTAATTAATAGTGGACGTGCTAAACATGGCTTTATTATTGAAATATTCAAATTTAGTACTACTTCTTACGCCTTGTATGGACACATTTTCCTTTGACCATATCAACATAGGTTTGCATACGAAAACTGCATGTGATGAATTACTAACTTGATACAAAATATTAATGGCAGAAATGCAGTTATTGTGGAGAATGGCACCGGCTAATCAGCAGGCTCGAATTTAGAAGCTTTTGCATGACACATGCCGAATTATGATACACGCAGACCTTGTCTAAAGAACGTTTAGGTCAAGTTGAGCGTCATACACAATTTTCAAACATAAACAATACAGCCAATGTTAATATGAGTATGCTACAACATAACGTAATAGTTAGTATGCACAGGGTGGACACAATCCCTTTAAATGTTTTAACGTTTTACCAGCTTAAATGGTTTCCTTGTGCATATAATATAACATTGTATATGTATAATATGTGTCTGGATCCATCTCTGTATTCTGTCTGTTCTTCTTTACTTGATGACAGCGTCTGTATTCATGTGCCCACATTATGCACATTTTTGTGTAAAGTTGTATTTAACATGTGAAGATTTCATTCATAACCATTATTTGAACAAATGGTATGCTTATGGTATTGTTTAGGGGCGGCTTCGCTTGCGACACCGTCCAGAGTTATGAGGAAGCTGAATTTCGGAAGCGTAAAGGATTGAACCTACATGACCTTGATTACCCGCAGTCAGTAAATGCGTGGGGTAAAGTAATGCGTGTCTGTACACATATGTTTGTTGGAGACTAGATGCGTCAATTGTGTCCAGGCATGCTTCAAATGTTAACATTAATACTGTAATCTGTTTAACTATATGTTCAAGTTATGTTGTGCAACGTAGACATAAATGAAATGCAGATTTATGAATAAACAACGCGGCACAGGAATCTCACTCAGTGGTTTACGGGTCAGAAGGAGGGAGAAAAATGTTATTAGAACGAGTGTTCCACTGGCTATGCATTGTATACCAGGCCGACATATTTGCAATTTCCCTCCCGGGAGTCACTGCCTCCTACGGTGTCAAGGTTGCAACCGTGATTTCGATTAAGATCACGGGGATGTAGTGTGGACGAATTAAGTAAAATCGATTGTCGCGAAACCGTTGCCACTGTTAACTAACTAATAACGGAATAATAAGTTGAGAACTCAGAGGATTTGGTATCACTTATAAACAGTTCTTTTAGACCTAATTTAGTTATAATACAATTGTATAGAAAGTATTTCTGTTTAATAGTTTCTCTATTCGGGTGTTAGTGACTGTGTTATAGCTTTTGTCCCAATGTAAAATCTTTACTTAAAAGAGGATGTTGTTTTGCATATGAAGACTTTCCTGCTTCTCAATGCGTTGCGCATTAGATTTGCCACAGACAAAAATGCATCTTTTGCGTACCTTTAATGTCGTACAAGTGTAACGCAGGCCGGCGCTCTCCAACGGTCATTTATCCATACATTAGCCATAGTAACAGTTACTTTTGCTCAAATGCGCAACATTGGAAGACGCTTAAATTACGTCGGTTTAAAGTTTACCCAGCAGTGAGTCTGGTTTGAAGTGCTTATACATGTATTTCTATCTTTGTGGCCATTACTGTCCTACTCCGAGAAGTCTCGTGCCGAGACTTGGCCTGGGAAGTTCTGTGGGCAAGCATCTCCAGTCCGGCAGTTGACACTATCCCACCGCTGCCACCAATGTAACGCAGGCCGACGCTCTCCAACGGTCACCGATCCGTACATCAGACACAGTAACCATTGCTTAAACGCGCAACCTTTGAAGACTAAAGAGTTTACGCAGCAGCGATGCTGGTTTAAAGTGCTTATATTTTTACCTCTGTGCTCGTTACACAAGGTAAAACTTACAATGCCCAAACAGCAGCTTTTCAGCGCTTTGATTATAAACATATGCAAGTTAAGTGAACAACGCGGCAACAAATACCGATGTCTTTTTCCGATTGATTCGTCGACATCACATATCCAATAGTTGTTGCTTTTGAATACATCGGCATATATTTACAGTTCTAACTTAAACATATTTCATACTTTGATGACTGGCGCCGTTCTTGGGAGCGGCGCCTCTTTTGGAATGCATTTTATGGGAACGATAGTGTAGTAGACAATAAAAGAAATCGCAGCTGTCTGTGGGACATTGCATTGATAGAAAAGGTAGAAAGCATTAGTAGGAATTCGCGGCTGTTTGGCAAGGTCTTGTTAGACAAAAGAAACCGAGTAAGCTTATGTTTACAATGCAGCTTGTAATTACAGATGTATCAGGCAACAAAGAAGAAAAAAAAAGCAAAGTAGTAGATAGTCTAGTATTTAGAGGCAATCAGAGTTACAGTTCGTTACTCTAACATATTTATGTAATGAATCGACAGTGTTTAAGAGTGTGTAGTTCCAATGATAGTCATCTTTTTGTTTGAAGTGCATGCTCCCTGCGGTGATCCTGGATGTCTCACATCTGTGCTCTTTCTTATTACATAAAAATTGTATAGTACCAATGTTAACATTGCTGCACCACTACGGTGTAAAATACACAGCACAAACGTATACCTACTCGTTCTCAGCATCTCAAGTGCAGTCGTTCTACAAGACTTTTTCCAGAAATACCCCCACCGCAGACTACCGCCGCTCAGGGAAAAGGTCTCGGTTCGAAGGTGTATATCATTGCGCGTCTTGTTACATAGTATAGACAGGTTGTCACAATCATTGGCGCCGCTCTGAAGAGCGGTGCCTCTTATGGAATGCATTTTTATGGGGACGATAGTGTAGCAGACAAAAAACAGGAAATCGCAGCTATTCTGTGAGACCTTTTTTCAGAGAAAAAACTCAGTATTCCGTTTGTTAACATCGTAGCTTGCAACAATTATGTGTAGCTTGCAATTATAAAAAAGTAGCTGGCATTTATAGGAATTCGCAGCTGTTTGGCGATATATTGTTTAACAAAAGACACCGGGTATATTGTTGTTAGCACTGCGGCTTATAAATACATCTGTAGCAGAGAACAAGGAAAACAAACAAAGTAGCAAATACTCTACCTTGTAGCTGGCAAATACTTATGTAATTTATCGACTGTGTAAGATAGTATTAAGTTCCAAGGATAGTCATCTTCTTGTTTAAGCATGCTCTATACGGCGCCTGCATTGGATGTCTCACATCCTAGCTCTTTCTTGTTTTAAGTTCTTTTGTGCTAGGTTGTGAAAATAACTGACAGCAAACAGTCAAATCAGATAATATGATGAGGTATGCACTCTTTACAGTTTTATTTAACACTCACTTTGTAGCGGAAGCATTTCCTTCCAGAAGCAGTAAACGTTTGTCGTATGGGTACTAACTTGTAGAGATGTAAGCGAACGTTCGAACGTTCGGATACATACCGAACGTTCGAATGTATCTTTAGCATTCGAACGTTTGGTAAACAAAATAAGATTCTTCTCCAAAGAAAACTTTAACAAATTTGTTTCGACTAAACTGAAATCATGTAACAAAAAAAAGCGACGAAGGTCATAGTGTTTCTTACTTTAATGGTTATTGTTTATACCTTAACTGTTTAAAATTCACACCTGTTACCAAATAAGATACGTTAAATTGGGTGAGCGGACGTTTCGGACCACGGACGTTTCGGCCTAGGACAGTTCGGCCTAGGACATTCCGGACTAGGACAGTTCGATCTAGGACAGTTCGGCCCACGGACAGTTCGATCTAGATTTTAAGATTTTACAATTAACACAATATAAATATGAAGAAAACATTAACATGACTGCCTGGAAATGAATATAACTCTAAAGTCACTCACTAATACGCCTTGCATAAAATCTTGTTATTAACACCTTAATTAAGATCTTATTAAGCACTGATTAGCCATTCTTTATTCTAGAAATAAAAGTTTCCATAGCTCTTTGATCCTTTTAAATGAAGTTTTTTGTTCATGAAATAAAAATATTAATTGCTGCAATTATTTAAACATTTATAAAAGCTACTATTTTCCCATCTGAAAATATTGATTAAAGTATCATGCAATTAATGATTACACATCTGATGAACTGATGAGGATGCTAGCAAAGTTGTCTGTAATGTCAAATATTCACATTTGTTATAAATATGTATGTGCTTGAAATGAACTACAATTTATATAATTGTGCTTGAAATAAACTACAACTTGTGTGTATGTGCTTAAAATGAACTACAACTTATACAAACTAAAATCATACTGACAATGTTTTATCTATGCTTTGAGTATGAAAATTAAACAATAAACAATATTACTGAATCTCGACAAATAAACCTTCCATAAATTGTAACATTCGGATCTTATTGCAAAAACCGTTGCGCAAATTCTTTACAAGTTTTTATAGTTTTACGTCAACCATATCAGCTCAACTTTCTTTTGTAGTATCTATAAACTTGTTCCGAACATTCGAATAAACAATGATCCGAACATTCGAATGTTGCAATGAGTGAATTTTGCCATCCATAGTACTAAGTATTCAGCGCTATTGCACTATATACAATAGCGAGTTATACTTGTGCACGCCCTCTAAAAGAATGAAAGCGTTGCAAGCACTGTGTTATACACTGCTTCTGTAACGTAGACCAATTTTGAGCAAGTTAGAGCCAGTGTAGATAGGATTGTCCTATATTATTTTGTGACATATAAACGTCCATTCTCAAAATACACAAGCTTGCCTTAAATGTTGTGGATGTAAATAGAAGATTAAAGGTCAAATTACGGTAGCACAGCAAAACGTAACCGGTGTTTGGCCAGAGAGGTGGTCAGTGGTTACATCACATGTACCACGTTTCATTGGATGTTGTATTTCTGCGTGCTCTAGTTTGTGGTTTATTTGTAAATTCGATGTCCATAAATGTCTGCATTTTTATAATCCTATTTGCATCTATGTGTGCTGACCATACAAGTTATGAACATATTCTGATTCCGCTACGGGCAGTAAAACTGTGTGACTTTGCCTTTTGTTTTACATCTACCTTGAAAATGCGAAGAACTTCTTTTTTGTACATAGCGTTGAACTCCGTAAGGTCGGCTGCATTAGCATGAAGCACAAAATAATACAATTCGTTTTTAATACATTCGTCTTGGCATTCTCAATGATAAGTAAAGCACCAGATATATTGAATAAATCCATCCTTGGATTGCCGAATAAGTCCGCTGGTACCAGATATTGACTTATCAATAGCCTTGAAATGTTATCCTTTTATCGATAGCTTAGTGTCTTTAATTTTAAATTTGCATTTTAACAGGTTAACCAACCACTGAACATTATTTTAATTCCAGTGGTCATAGAAGTAGGTAACCATGACAACCTTCTTGAGATGATTGTTACAACCTCATAATGTAAGACTGGCGTAGAAATGTGACGGACGAGAGAGATGCCTCGTTGGTACAGTTGCATCGTCGGATACCCACGCTTGACTGTTCCGTTTTTTACTACATTCGTCGAACTGAATAGAACAAAACCAATTATAATACTGCTTACAAACTCCATACCCTTCAGTGTGGAGACTAGAAGTGTAACAAATAACGTCGACATTTTGATAAGTCTGTCGAAACAATGAAAGAACGATCATTGGACTGAAATCTTCATCGGATTATGAAGCGACTAATGAAATGTCATTACCAGAAACGGCGAAAAGTGAACTAAATATCCCACGGACGATGAATGGAGAGCAACGGAATGGATCGATCATAGGTGTCCGACGAATGGCACAGTTGCAGCCTTATTTATAGGAAAAATGCCTCTTCCCTTGGTAACTTATTTATTAACGTCAGTCACCAGTAGCGGCTAACATAAAAACATCTGACGCAATTTGGCGGTTAAAGCCGGTTCAAGATGGGGTAGTCTCAAACAATTCTTAAATGTCAAAATTGTTTACATTTTCTAAAAACTATTAAACTGTGTTGAGCGTTTTTTAATCACTGAAGATCACAAATCAAAGCAGCTGAATGAGTTAGTGCAGCTTTGTTTTGTTGTTTCTTCCTCAGAGTTTAACTTATATCGTATACTCTTAATTACATACCATTACATTAAACAATTAATTGTATACATTTAACATTATATGCACATGTACATACATGGTTGTTATTGTTTTTATTGAGTTAATATATTTGTATAAATGTTGCATATTTGTACTATAACTTCAGATTATGGTTCTAAAACGCAAACAGCTGTCAACCCCAAACCAGAAAACAGCCAAGACAATCCTTAGGAAATACGGCAAAAGGATGATTCCTGAGAAGAAACAAAGAATTAGGAAGGATTTATCTAGCATAAGTAGTGGTGCCCAAACATTGAGGAAAGTCACAGAAGAGAATTCATTGACATATTCTTTTTATATAGACTCTAATCAGGCGAAGTTGACTTATTCAAATTCAAAGGTCAGAATACGAATTTAGTGAAGCTGAAGTGGAACAAATGGCTGAATGGTTAAGTGAGTTAGCTCAGAGAGGAATGGGGTTAAGTATGAGTTTCTTGATTTTGTGCAAGATGCTGCAAAGCGAGAGTGAAAGAAAGAAAAGAACACTTTTAAATCTGGTAGACCAGGACAAAAGTGGTATTATGCATTCCTGAACAGAAACAAACACATTATCAGCATACGCAAAGAAAGCGACTTGGACATGAAAAGGTTTAAGGTTAGGAAGGACAAGACAGACTTTTGGTACAACAAGTTCAGGGGATTTCCTAGTCATTAAGAATTTGATCAACTCCCCAAGCAGGATCTGGAATGCGGATGAAGCCGGATGGAGCCAACAGGAACAAAGTAATAGGCCCAGCAAGAAAGGACTTGGCTAGTTCCTTATATAACCAGTGGCAAACAAATGCATCAGGACAGATGATGCCACCATAGTTTATATATCCAGAACCAAAGCCGAAAGGGATAAAACCCACTGAGTGGCGCAGTGGAGGGTGCAGATATTTCATACACTCAAAAGGAAAGGATGAACAATGAAAGTTTTGGAAAGTTCATCGATCACTTTGACAAGTTTGCTCTTTGACAGCGTAAGCAACCACATCAATCCAGACTTATTTTAAGTGCAAAATCGGAGGGGATAGTAATGTACGGGATTGTGCCTAATGCTACACATTTGATTGCAGGCATTAGATAAGGGTGTGTTTGGGCCTCTGAAAACGGAATGACACATTGTGTGTAGAAAGTACACACGTGAAAACCCTAAAAAATGCATTGGAAAGGAAAGTTTTGCAGAGAAACTTACAGAATACAGAAACATATCTACAGTTCTACAAGCCTCTGACTGTTATCAATGCATTTAAGGCCTCTGGGGTTTATCTGGTTGAAAGCACTGTAATCACGAGTGAAATGCTTAAGTCATCATTAACGTTCCATGAAGGTTCTGCATGCATCAGCACGTTAAACGCTTGAAACTTGTACAACTGACAACAAGTAAAAGCTAAAGGTGTCCTTGAAGTGCTTAAAGAAAGTTTCTCTACTCCAGCTAAAGAAAGATACAACACTCGCATGGAGGAAGGGTATGATATTGATGGCATATCACATTGCCTTGATGTTTATAAGAAGCTTCATGACAAAGCATATCCTCCTAAGGAGGATGCCAACCAACCTGCAAGATTTGGAATTCACATTCTAGCTGAAGCTGCAGTATTTCAGAAGGATCAAGAACAGCCTGGTCCAAGCTCAGTTGTATCTCAAATATTACTGGAAAGCTTGGAGTTATCAAAAGCTTCTAAGCAACAAAAGCCTGCTAGAAAAAAAAACAATGACAAATTTTCTCCCAGACATTTTAACATCACAGAACAGTATAAGAACTTTTTCATTAAAGCAGCTATAAAAAGTAAAAAGCATTTGCTGAAAAGGAGAAGAAGGCAAAAGGGAAATATTTCAAAAAAAAGTAAACAACAATGTTTGAACGAGAAGAAGGACCCTAAATCACACACAGCAAAGGGAACAGACCTAAGACTGAAAGTGAAAAGCTGCAACAATACGTAAAAAGCAATGAGGATGGTTTGTGTTGTGAGGCTTGTTACATGGCATATGAAGAGGATGAGGAATGGGGTCCTACCGATATCCACAGTATTGCGAAGTCAGTTTAGAGTGATTTCCCTTTGGTATTGGGTAGTTCCGGTTTGTTGAGAAAAACGACGATCAGATAAAATATCGAGATTTATCCCTGTGTTCTTAAAGGAATTTCAATGTTCGCTCTATATTCAACGTAGGAAACTGATGCAGAACAGCAGTACAGCCAAAGCTAAGAAAGAAAGTATGTATGATAGAGTAAAACTGTTAAAGTTTTCTCAAGAAACTGTATAGTGGGGCAAAATAAGTTGGTACTTAATCTTGACAGATCGTCCCGTAATACTGGCGTGTTGCGATTAATTTCGCTATTTTTGTTGTCCCTTTTCGTCATTGATGAGCTGCAGATAATTTGTGTAAGCTTTTAATGTAAATGTGCTGGAAGTGAAGTGGTAATTGGAGCAATTCGACTATAGTAATGCATTTTTATACTGGTCATGATTGAAATTAACTGTGTGGCATGTAGGGAGTTAGCAACATATACAACCTATTTTGGTTTGTGTATTTCTTGCTCTATTATCCTATTTTCATTAACTCATTGATCCCTACAGCCAATTAACAAGTCATCCCCTAAAGGCATTTCTCCAGTCATCCCCTACACCTGTTG
The DNA here is from genome assembly GCA_007844125.1 of Sinonovacula constricta. Lineage (NCBI taxonomy): Eukaryota > Metazoa > Mollusca > Bivalvia > Cardiida > Solecurtidae > Sinonovacula > Sinonovacula constricta. The sequence continues at coordinate 12,445,898 of CM017557.1, forward strand.
GGGGTCTTATCTGCCCCTCATGCCTGGTGACACATCTGGTGTGGATTACCGGTGAGTGTAAGATATTGTGGGTGGATGTATACACAACACTGAAATCCGAAGAACAAGTAAGATTAATAATATAAAAATTAACACAATTTAAATGATTAAAATAATATATAATTGACCTCATCAAGTTTTCTTATGTTTATAACGTAAATAACAATGCTTTATTTAAAATATATATATATAATGAGTAACTTTAAAACAGTCGGCCGTCTCTGATTGAAAGTTGCGATTTACCGGTAGTTTGAAAAAAATAACGCTCTTAAACTTCATATTTTATAGCTAACAGTAAGACACATCGCCGTTTTTCTTTGCCTCGACATAATTAATTCATTGTGTTTACATCCGGGTCACATTAAATTCAAATACATATATTTCAGGCCAAAAAAACCTTACATGTGACCACGCTTTTTCCTAATCCACAGCTATTTTCAACATAAAATCGGCGTACTCTCATTATAGTTTACTGTATATAACCGAAACCGGAACTACCCAAAGAAGCGCCACCTCGTTCAAGGGAGGTAAATACGTAGCGAAATCAGGGATAACTCCGTATATCGGTAGGACCCCATTGGGTTTTAGGCCGGGTGTGGGTGGTATGTGATTTGTGTCAAAAGTGGATGCATACAGCATATAATTACTGTGACATTGACGAAAATGACCCATTTTTGTGTCCTAGATGCCATAAAACTTGAGTGTGGTAAATTTTAATCAGTGTTGTTAAAAATGCTTCATTTTATGCTCATTTGGAATAACAGTATATTGTACAGAACAAAATGGTTGCTCCTGTACATGACCTGCACCTGTATAGTATGTTATTGTTCTATAGTTACTGGTACTCCATTGAATTAATAAAAATGAGTTAAATGTGTATAGATATCACCCAATATGTGCATTTTATAAAATGTTGAGGTATTGTGATCTGATGTGCAAGAACATAAGCATTTAAATATCATGCTTCTTCTCAATTCATAAAATCATTTAGTGTTAATATTGTGATATGGCACAAGATTTTTATTCATAAAATACATTTAATGTGAAAGTATATTGACCCTCACCTAATACATATTTCTGATTTTTGAATTCATCTATCTTCTTTTTTACTTGTTTTCAGCCTTCTTAAAAAGATGGACGAACAGCAAGTACTATCCATTCTTAGACAGGACAAATCCATCTGAACTTAAACTGAAAAACGCTGTCAATAAAGGATATCATGTTTTTCAATTCCGTGCACCTAAAACATTTCCACCAACACGTCTTACTATTGACAGGAAGTACATTAAAAATACAAATGACCAAAATGCTTGTCTTGTGTGGTTGCCACCTTTGGAAACATTTCCAGTAGAACTTCATAATCAGTTTACAGATTGTTTTGCCATGTACCTACATTTTTATTAATATAGATATTGATGTGATTTTAATAGACTACAGAAATGTTTAATTGTATCATAAATTAAACTACAAAAGCTCAATTTATCATCATGTTTATGTGTCTTTTTCTTTATCCTTCACTTGTTTTGGTGTAAATCAGCCGATTTCTGTCATTATTGCGTGTTTTGAGATAGTCCCTCGATCCAATGTCACGTGATTCCTTACTGGAGAAAGTGGTCTGCTATAGGGGGAAACTACATCGGCAAAAAACCATTAAGGAATTTACTTATAAAAAGTGTGTTTTTTTTCTCATACTGTCAATCATTAAATGTAATTATAATATGGCTTTATCTATAAAGCCATTCTACATATTTCAAGTTAAGGCGTGTGTGTGTGTGGGGTGTGTGTGTGTGTGTGTGTGTGTGTGTGTGTGTGTGTGTGTGTGTGTGTGTGTGTGTGTGTGTGTGTGCGTGTGCGTGTGTGTGTGTGTGTGTGTGTGTGTGTGTGTGTGTGTGTGTGTGTGTGTGTGTGTGTGTTCGAAAGTGATTCGTTACTGGTGACCAAACAGTAAGTATATTAATAATAAGTATCTTTTACTGTTTATATGTACATTTTTCTTGTAACACAGCTTGATCGAGACCAAGTGATCATCCAATGATCAAGAGAGCATGAAGATGCTTAACACACAGACGCTCAAGGCTAAGGTAATAACTGTGTTATAAATTTAAGGTGGTATCCGATAGTTTGCCTACATTAATATTTTAACAATATTTCTTTCCACTGTTTGGGGGAATTTAGCCATTATTTCTGTATAAACTAATAATTTAGTCTATATTAAAACGATTGTGAACGCTAAGGGTGCAACGATACGCTACTCTCACGATACGATAGGTATCGCGATACATACCACACGATACGATACGTATAGTGATACATAATACTGATGATAATATTTTGCTTATCACATCGGTACACTATTACACCATGACTTATATTAAACAGTATGTTATCACAGCTATTTACTGAAACTAAATACTTGTAAGTCTATAAGTTAGTCAATAATCAGATTGTATGACATAAAAGGTTATCCAAATATTAAATGATTTAACTATTAGAATAAGCTAAAACTTTAAGATGTTAGGTCTTGAAAAAAAAAGTAATATTATATTTCCTCAGATATTTTTCTCATCTTTATTGTAAATTCTGAATGTCCATCGCAAATAAAAAGACAACAGTTCGGTACACTATCAAAGAAAAACAAGATAAGCTTTAATAACAATATGAAGTGTCAACACAGTCAGATAGTCAGTAGTTAGTGCTTTGTATAAAACATCAGAGAAATAATGGGACAGGTTGTTACTAGGGCTCCGTATCAGTCAGAATCATCGATATGATATGAGTATCAATACAAAAATGATCGATATTCGGTATATCATATATATCAAAAAATACATGTTAGTGCTTATTATTGTTTTTCTTGTGTTTACAAATTAATCAACAACTGCCAGTAGTATAATATATACAGTCCTTCTACTATAACATGGTGTTTAGTATTGGTCAAGTTTATACAAAGGAGGCTGTTTCCTTTAACATTAAAAAATCATGGTATCTACAGTATATATATATGGTTAAATAAATACTTTTCAGCGTGAAATTTGTACCCTGATATCAAAACATTCATGTCCTAATGATGAGGTCAGAGCTTTAAGATATTATTCTACTTTTAAAATAGGTGATCTGTATTGATGCCATCAATTGTGCTTGTGATTTCACATTTCTCATGCTTTCATTTTCATCATCACCTAGGATTTTGTTCAGAAGGTCTTGGTTTTATATCATAAGTATAGCAAATAATGATAATGCATTAAATGCCATTTCCTTTAAAAATTTATAATGTCATAACAACCGCCTCCCAAATGACAATTTCTTCACTTATCTAAAATAAGACCAGCAACGCTTTAAACAGTTTCTAACTACAGTCACACTTGTATTAAACAGTCAACCATGGTACAGCCTAAATTTCAATGCTTAAAACTAGTCGACTTCTTAAGACAAAATATGCTATTATTGATTGTTTGCCTATTACTGTGAGCCTGTAGGCTTACCAATAAGTATAACATGTACTTAAATAGTATTTCTACTGGAAAGTACTGTTCAAATACATATTTACCACAATTATAACTGCTTTTGGAATGTCAACGTATGATTCAGAATAGCAGAAGTTTCTCTCTAAATAAAAGAAGTTTTGCTCCATTTTTAGAAGTCTGGTCATATAAGTACAAAGCATACCATTTTAAATTGGTCACATCAAATTTAAATTGAGTGCACCAACATATTCGTCAAATTGTTGTGCGACAAATTACCGAAAAGTGTACATATATTCGGCTGGCAATGTTCCGGGTGGTTCGTGTGTTTAACTATTCTTAAACAAAAACAGCAAGTTCTTTAACAAAAACAGCAAGTAGTGCGTTATAAGTCGAAGTAAATAATTTTAAACATCATTTAAACAAGGTTTGTATCAACTAAAACCAAAAGTGCATCAATTGTATGTACATGTAGTCAAGTAAATTTGGTGGTGTCAATCTGTGCATAAATTAACTCGCTCATAAATGTATGCTTCTGCTACCAGTTTCATTCACTACAATATATGCTGAATATGTATTGGCTAAGACACTTATTTTGCTATGACTATCAGGTGGATGATAACTAGGAATCTATTTAGATCGGGAGACCGGGACAGTTATGTGTGATAATGTGTGGGGCAAAAAAGTCAAAACAAATACCGGAAGACAATTTCTTCTGAAATAACTTCTTAGATATATAGCTAAACAAAGATAGAAATGAGAAATGTATTTTAGTATTCTTTCGGAAAAAAAATTGAACAAACTATATGACTAAACGCTAATTTTGGCGTTTTCTCGTTATCGCTGCACAATTTCATAATGACGGCAATACAGTCGATTAGCCGAAGTCTCAAGAGCCAAAAAGTTATCAATCATGCCAAAATCTACAATGGATTTCTTTTTGCAATATAGATTGTCCGACTCCATCAGTGACTTCTTAAACAGAGATTACACGTTTTTTGACAGCCGTCATTTTGAATACTAATTAGCTTTACCCAATGCGCTTTACCAGTCTAATATATACTGTTCTGAACGATCAGCTACTCTTGAAAACAAGAATGCTTACATCTCGGCAAACATTATCATAAAAGTTCTATATTTTCATCCACTTTGTCATTTTCCCGGTGTAAAATAATAGTCCACTACCGACTCATCAACGATTCGACGTGAACTCGAAAGTACACTGCAGGATTTTTACTTAACTGTATAGCACGGCTCGTACCGTAATTCTTGAGAAGTGAACCGTGAACCGAACCGTCATACGGTATATCGTTACACCCCTAGACTGAACGCTACCTATATTGTTACACAGTACATATCGCGAACAAAATCACTCTAAATGTTCATTCTTTTCAATTCAATAAATAAGCACGATGGTGATATTGGCTAAAAATATACATCGACGTCAGAGCGGACTTCCCGGATGACAATTAAACGTGGTCACAAAAGTAAGTTGTCACGTGGTTTCTTAGTTTAAAAATAGCAATCTCTGCAGCGTGGCTCAGATAGGAAATACCTGTTTGCAATGACGATTGTGGGTTAAAGGTGGTATCTCACAATTTGCTTATACCTAGTACATTATAACAATATCGAACCACTGCCTTGGGGAATTTTGGCATATTTTTGGTATAAACAGAAATACGATTCTGAACACTAATTGAATTGTCAGACACAAATTATCGCGTAAAACACTCCGTTCAAATGTGTATTCTTTCCAGGAGTATAAAAAGCTTGATAGTGGTCTCTGCTAAAAATAGATATCGACGTCAGAGCGGCTTACCCGGATGACTGTATAACGGACCTCAACAGTAAATGGTAACGTGGTTAACTTAGTTTAGAAATACCTGTTGACGAGTGATGATTTATGGTTTATCTGTTCACACAGACCTATGACAAAAATGAACAACATTTTGCAGGACCTTTTCATGTAATAATGACTCATTTGATAACATAAATTTTGGTCAACACTGTCGGATACCACCTTTAATGCTTCGGTGTTAACACAGATCTATGACATCAATGAACAGTATTTTGCAAGCCTTTTTCAGATTGATATGACATAGTTGGTTATTTGACAAAAAAAAAATATTTAGCCCAAACTGTCAGAGATACCAACTTTAAGGGTCATCCGTTGCAAAATGCGAATTGAAAGTAAGTTCTGCTGTACTGCCATGGATATACAGTCAGCTAACCAACCAATAAAGTTTGGTGATTTAAAAACAACACCAACAACAACAAAACAAACAAAAAACAACAACACACACAACACAAAAACAAACAGAAATGCCGTTAATGGTGGTGGGGCAATCCACTTTATTCCCTGCTGCTAATTACTGCAAATAAACAAAATGGTATTTAAGACAATTAAAAGTAGCCTAAACGATAATAAATAGAGAATAATATATGGTATGATCTAGCACTCTCTACCATCGGCTCATACATTCACTGAGAGAGGAACGAACGACAACTCTGCATGGGAGATTGATGAGCTAGATGTTGAACACTGTTTAAGCTTTAACAATAAGAGGGAGGCAATCCAAATGTTTTAAGAATGACAGAGTTCTCTTTCTTGACAAGCATTTAACAAGTAACCTTACTATGCTGAATTGTACACATGTCAAACAATAATTATCCATTTAATGCTCAACCTTTATTAAGTAAGACAATAATAAACCATGTGACTAGTCCTTAAATGCATATTACACGCCCTTCCCTATTACAAGGTCGTTAAATGAAGGACATATCAAAAGTACGTGTACAGAAACCGGGCATGGGAATAGGAAGCAAAAACTATATAACACAGTAGAAAGTCATTATGCAAGGTTAGTAAAAGGATCAAATAAAAAACTTAATTCACATCGTGGCAACCGGGAGTGTGCCTTTATTAAGATTATCTAAACTCCTCGTTACAGTGACAAAAGTATAGGAAACTGCATGGTTACTGGCTGTTTTGTTGTTGCAGCTGTTTTTTTGTTGGGGGTGGAGTGGATTTAACATTCCAAGCCTTTCGCATATGTATGCACAACACTGTCACAACAAAACACATTCGTGGCCGCTAACGTACAATTTGCATATACGTAGTCCTATCAGGATATCCGTCACAGAAAACTGCACGTTATCCGCCCTCGCCAGAGTTCCCCTTTAACACCGGATGTCACGTGGTATATCGTAAGGCAGCGTTGAACATTTTGTAAAATTCAACGAAGAATTGTTTCTCTGTTACAAAACACAGTAAGTATGCACTTTGTCAGGAAGTAAGAGCACACATCAGTCAGCGTTAAATCAAACTTAGTAGAAGGTCGGTGTTCACTTGATCCGTTTGTGGACCTTAAAAATTAAACGTTTGTCTGTCGAGGGTGGTGGGGTATGGCAGTTAGGACTTACCCATGATACTAAAAGGCATGAAAATGTGTTTACATTCATTAAAATTGAAATATTGCGAAAGCTTAGTGTCCAGTTGGACGTGCTTTTTCTGATGTCTTGGATGTGTTTTGCAATATATTAACGTCAATTGATAACAAGAGTTTTGTTGTTTTTTAATTTGAATTGTTTACAAATTCAATCACAAGAATTCAAACCATAATTTCGACTTACAGCACATAGTAGGCATGTACCATACTTATTCATAGTAATGCCCAAGCATCAGTTTGGTTATGCATCAATCCATGGCATGCCAAGTTCCCATGTGATTGTGCTTACCATGTGGTAATCATTACCGTAATGTGTTATGTAACTGCAGCTTCGGTTTTTGCTTCAATCTATCACAGTTCTTGTATTATTATATTTCTAAGGCATATTTAAAAGTTTTTTCAGCATATATACATTTTTTTTCCAGGTTCGTCTTCCAATGGATCCATTATTATGCAAGATAAAACAACTTCCATCATGATCGTGCTGACATTAGTACTGCTGCTTAGTGCAGAAACTATAGGTTTGAACTATACTGAGTGTGGTGATGATTATTTCTTCAACCATACAATTAGACAGTGTCAGGTGTGTTCGAAATGCAAACCATTCATGATACAGAAACTCTGTTCAGGGGACAAAGACACCAGCTGTGGTGGGCGCAATGAAATTTTTAACTTTTTCAATGGAGCCCAAGAGACCATGGAAATACAAACTAATGCCACTCCGCAGCTGATACTGTCCAATGAGGACAAAGTCTACTGGAAAAAACTTGCCTTCTCACTGATTGGCCTGCTGAGCGTGTTAGTTACCGTGACAACACTGACGGTCCTTATCACATATTACAAATTCAAACACACAGGCTGGTTCTGCAAAAGTGTCAATCAAGACCAAGGTGAGAGACCTTCCAAAAGGTTTTATGAAATGCATTTGTATTACAGTTGTTACACTTTCATTAAAAATTAACTAACATGTCAGTTAACTATGTCAATCTTGAATTCTTTAATCCTGGGAATAAGTTTTCTATATACACTACTTAGAACAAGACATTCTAAAAATAAACATCTTTTTAATGATTTACATATTTCACTTTTAAAACTTGATCATCTTTACATGCAATGTCATAAACTTGAATGATGCTCTTTTTATCAAGTTTATCTGAAAAATGAGCTTTAGGTCTTTAGTGAAGTCACTTAGTGAACTGACTTACTGAAGTCCCAGTCAGGGCATATACTTTCAATGAGAAAATCTAACTGGCCTGTAATTAACAATAGGAATGCCTCCCCTTATTAAGGGCGGAAGTCACTAGTTATTATCTATAAGTGTGTATGTGCTTCTTGTTTATCAACAAACTAAAACAAAAAGCAAATAATGACACTTCCACTGCCTTATCATTTCAGATGACATGGAGAATGGGTATGTTGTCATACACAAGTTTATCCCTGACCCTGTGAGTTTGTGCCATAATCATCAGTCAGCTTGTACTGCCAGTGAGGCCAGCAGTTCTAACCCTGTGGTCAGTGGGGCTGGAGAGACTACTCATCCTCTCCTATCATACAAGGACAATCCAAGGAGGTAAGTTTACCATAGTTCAAGGGCAAGTCCCACTTACAGTAAGTGGCTGGTTCTGCCCAGATATACATCAGCGTGTCTGACTCAATAAATATTTGCTGATACATGAAAATATGTAGTTTTAACATTTTTTTCTATAATGTTACTTTTTAGTCTGTTCTTGTTGGTACTCATTAGAATCCTTTCCATCTTTTATATCGTACAGATACCAGCACAATGCAGATTGAATAAAAGTAATAAACTGCTACATGAGTTAGTGTCTATTCCTTTAAACTAGAGCATCAGCTATGAGAAGAAGGCAACTTTAAAACTATTTGTCAAGTATTGAAAAATTAAAAGAAGTCAGGCAAAGTAAAATACAATAACAGTTATAGCACATTTCGTGGGTGCACCTTTGTAAATCCATCAGAAATAGAGACTTAAATAGTCAGCCTTCAACCATGTAGGTTTAAATCCCAGTTACAGCAATATATTGTATGTTGGTTTATGGGTTTCCAGATGACATACCATGCATTTGTCTTCATGCCTAGTTGTGTTTTTTTTAAATTAAATGCAGTGCTTAATAGTATTTCCAATGCCAAATTGTTTTGCTATTTTTCCCATGAAGGGCATCATATAACTGTCCGTCTGTCTGTTCCTTCTGTTCATTTGTATGCACATCCATCTGTCCATTGACCTGTTTTTGTGTCTCAGTCATAACTTCCTGATTATTGACCATCAAACTTCAGCATCTTACAGATATAAACTTAAAGGTCTGTCCGGCATAACCTTTTTTTAGTACAAACTAAGGTCAGTTTTATGTAAGTGGGGTTTCAATAAAGGTTGACACGCACAGGTCGATTAATATATATTTATTGAAAAGGTTCTATTGAAACCTGTAACAGAATAAATAGTTTACATAAATAAAAATACAAGAATATTAATTATAAAATTGGCAATACCATTTCAACAACTTATATTAATTCAGATTATCACGTCATATATATTTCAAATATATTAACAATATTTCAAATATGTAAATCATTCAAGCAGTACATCATCATTGCTAATAATACAATAAAATAAAAAGGTCTTACCAGTCGTAATGGAGATATCTTGATTACTACCATTAAAACAGGTATAAGAAACTAATAAAATATGTTTCTTTAGTAATTCAATATTATATGCATACTCTGTTAAGGTATAGCCTAGAATAAATGTATTCAAATCAGGACTCCAGTTTTAACTACAACTAGTACAAACATACATTACGTTCATGAATTTCACTCACCCTTAAAACCACATTCTCATACACTCAACCAGAACAAGCCATATATTATGTAACATACTGGTCACAGTGGTCAGTACTGATCACAGGTGAACAGTGTTATCCTGAGCAGTTTAATGTACAGGTAACAGCTTTAAGTATATTTAAAACACCTGCTTACATTTATATTTAAGGTAATTTTTGAGGACATTCCTAATAAATGTCTGCTCATGCTTTTCATAGAGTTATTAGTGTTTTGGCCTTAGTTTTCCACAGGTATCCCATCAAATTTCAGTATATTCTGGATAAACATGTCACAGATACATTGCTTGTTTTTCATTCAACAGGTGTAAACCCTATCGACCAAAGAGACGTTTAATGAACGAGTGTGTGGATGAAGTGTTTGAGAGTGATGACAGTGGAGGATCAAGGAGCCTTCGACTGCCCCTGGCCACAATACCTGAGGGGGATGGCAGTTCTAGTGACATCAAGGCCAGTCCTGGAGCATCGCAGGCCTAACTACATTGAGCCATGATGGGCAAAATAAAAGGTCTAAACAAGGGTCTAGATATACTTAGAAATAGACCTAAGTGTGTTCAAGATGCAGATCTTGTTTTAGGCCTAACCTTTCCCAAATTTCAGGCCACCAAAAAATCAACATCAGGGGAACTAGCAACATGGAGCAAGGATCTCATTATGCAGGAAGTAGAATAGTGTTTTACATGGTCCATAGCTTTAAGCCTTTAATTATCATAATTATCAACAAATTGAAAGCTTAGACCGGTAAGGGCACTTATGCTTGGATGAGGCTGGGGTGGAACTGCTTTTTCAACATTTTATGTTCTGTTGGAAGAAGAAGAAAAATGTGCACCCTAATAATATGATCAGTGAGATGTCTGTTCATTTTTATGAGAGGTGAAGCCTGTTTTAATTTGCCTTGTACTTGTTGTAATGAACTTTCCTTGCTGAAAATAATCATTTCATTCTGAAAAACAAAGATACTTTTTTTCTAATGTTAGGCAAACAGGTTAATAATCATTCTACTCGTTCCTGATTATGGGTTTAAATGACTGATTTGGTGCATTGTACATATATACCAGTGTTTGTTGTACTGTTAGATTGATTAGCATTGTGTTCGGAAAACTGTCACGTAGGCTAGTAAGACTGTAAAGATACTTGATAATTAAGTTCATGTTAAGAATCCTTTGAACAACTATAGGTTCTTTTTTGTTATTGTTTCAAACTGCTTAAGCTTGATTAGGCTTTAAAACTAGTTTTCTTAGTTAAGTAATTTTGTGTGTGTTGTGTTCACTTGGTTATTGAAGAACAGGACAGTATAACAATTTTACACTGTACACCATTAAAAAAGATTTTAAACGCTGCCGGATTTTATGTTTGTGTGCATACTCAAAGTACCTCAAGGTACATTTGATTGACACTTATTTAAAAGATGTTTGTTTTGTTGTTGTTTTTAGGTTTGTTTAGAAGGTACCACAAGGTGCTGGTTAGTTTTTACACTTGTTTATGTGTATAATGAGTAAGCGCTCTTGTCACTTGACAGATGTAATGTTTTACACATTGTAAAGTCATTAGATATGTTTGTCAATTGTACCAAAGATGATGAAAATATTGATATAAAGCCTAATTGTGAAACTTGATTTTTACAGTATTACATTCATTTGTTATATTTTTCTTCCAATGTTACAGTTTAGACACATGTGTTCACATTAAAATTAAACTGCCTTATTTTGCAAGGGGTCATACTTCTGCATAATTTTTGACTTAAGATGATACCTAAATGTTTACCTCATTCATCCATCATATGTTAGGTACTTTGATTATTTTAAAAGTTGTCATTAATTGTGCTTTGCTTTTAATATTCTCAAAATGACAAGATAATTTTTTTTGAAACACATAGAATAGAGTCATCAAGTCAACAAGTTATTCAAACGTTTGACCAAAAAAAATGCAAGGAAATAAACAGGCGATCTAAGATATATATGATAGTCTAACAATCTGACCACTAGATCACTGAGGCAGATGCCACATGTACTGGTATGTTCTTCATAAATAGTGTTGAAATTTGGAATGCCAAAGTAAAGAAAAAAGTACATCAGTGGTAACTTCTTACCAAACTCAATGCAACCATTGTGGTGATAGAAACTTTTATTATGTTCTTTATTTGGATAATTGGATTGACTGTAAGTAGGATCTTTAATGTCAGAATTATGTACAACAGTATAGATGTCCTAAATAAAACTATGATTATTCTATTTACAAAAATCCTTCAGCATTTTCACTTGTTGAGAATCATACTTCAGATGTTACAGGTACTCTAGTTCTTTAATGTGGATAAAATAAATCTAAAAGGCAAAATAAACTTAAAATGAGTATTGATTTTTGTTTTTCAATAAATAATTAACAAGCCATAGTAATTTTAAAATGACCATAGCTGTTTGTCGTGCCTTTTCATTATGTGTTCTAAAATGTGTTCCAATTTATACATGTAACTACAGACTTAAATACTGGTATACTTTCTATTGTTGAGTTGGTGCTTCTACATTTGACAAAAACAATATCACTTTTTTATCATGGCATGTATATGGGCACTGAAACATTTTTATAAATAATCCTTACTGGTTGACAAAAAAATGATACAAAAAACCTAACTTACTCAGTCATGCTTGTTGCATATTACTTTAGTGAAAAAAGGGTTTGTCTTAATAAATTATTTGCAAAATAGCTATATTAGGAAGGAGATTAGGACAATACTTGAATTAAGGAACTTCTTATACATGTATCAAGGACTCTATAATAATGTTATTTTATGTTACATTTGAAGAAACACTACTGGAATTAAAGATCAAGTTGCATTTGACTTAAGTTTGTTAAAATACATGCTTCTGAAATACCTTGACCAACACTGCAATTTCCAGTTGTTTATGGTAGCAGAGGACTATATAATAAGACCCCTGCAGGTCAGTTAGAAGATCTCCACTCATGGAGATGTTTACTTGACAGGGAGTCAAACCCACTTGATAATGTCTTCATGTCACTTGCAGTCCTGTTAAAACTACCAAGTTCTTAACTACTTCTCAGTTTCATTATCTGTACCTTATATATAGATATTTATGAAATGTCCATTTATTGCCATTTACTTTCTATGTAATTTATTGAAATCTTTCCATGTGATTTATCATGACACGTCTATCATTAATTATATCATTCATTGAATTTATACCATGTTTATTTATTGTATATTTAAGATACTCGTTGTCCTCATTCATTGCATAGCAGTTACTCATTTTTAATGCAGGCATATTATACTTCATGTTTCTATTATCTTGTTTATTACTTTTATGTCAAGAATTTTGATCTGTTTGTTTAAGAAATAATGTAAAAAGAGACTTGTTCTTTTACCATATGTAAATGGTTTTATAATTGTAATTCCTCATGTGAAGTTTCAAGTACATGGTGGCTATGTTGGAATCACATTGGCCGATAAGTCTCTCTGTAGACAAATTCTGTTAGCTTTATTTTTCAGTATTTACTGTTGGTTGGATGTTCATGAAAGTTTATAGGACTGGTGTGTACCAAGTATATTTAGGCATATTATGGCACATAGTGACCAGCTTGATTTTAACAGAAATATGGCCAATTGTTATAATAAAAGTAATTGTGGCAAAGCAGTATCTTGGGATATTCCTGTTCTAAAATTGTGACATCGCTTTTTGGATATTTTCTTTTAACAAAGTTAAGAAGTTGAGACCTTGGATAATTGATTTTTGGACAACCTTTTTTTTTCTAACCAAGTTATTGTTTAGTTGTGTTTTTGTAGTTGTTGTTTCATTTTCTGGTTGTGACATAATACAGGATTTGTATACCAGTATTTACCTTATTCATTTACAGTTCATTTACCTTTTGTGATAAAGGTACCTTCAGATAGTAGTTAAAGCACAGATATGTTAAATTCCATGCCAAAGCATTCTTTCTTTTGTATTAAATTGATGTTTATTTTATAATACACTAAATGTCTCTGATCACAATTACGTTAAATTTAATGTAAAACATAATATTTTCTTGAAAGTGCTTTTAAGCTTAGCTATTTTTTAAAAAAAGAAGAGCAAATTAAATCACCTGAGCATTTGCGTCAAGGTTACCATGATGCTTGCCTTAAAGTTTTGCTTGCTAGTGAAGGTTGAAAGTCAGATGACATTTTGTGAGAAATCTGACATGAAATTGGGTTTAGACAAATTTTGTGTGTATACATGCAAGTTAAAAGTTTTCTGTACAAATACTATTTAGCCAACTTATATTATTAAGCACTTGATTAGTAAGTTCATGTGGCATCTCTTGTGAACTTAACACTTTTGACCTTTTGTAACCTCCAATAATCTTATGACAATTTCTACATTATACATTTCGTGACTGTTAATTTCTTTTCTGCATTGAACTATCACTTAATATTTATACAATTCAAATGAAATTGTCACTAAAATGTGCCTTCAGGTTGTGGCTGATCTCATGTTGTCATTGAAATGTTCGTTAAACAATCGTTAAACATTGAAATCAACCATCACACTCTTTAAAACATTTGCCTGTTATTTTGAGATGAAGGCTACAGGTTCCCAGTGCATGAAAGATTGCATTTTCTACCTTGAGCTGTAATCTTGAGTCTGGAAAAGTGTGGCATATTAACGTTATAAAATGTTTTATAATAACAGTTATTCCAGTACACACACACACAAAAAATACAACAGTAATTGTTATGCTGATAATGTTTAAGTCTATTGTACAACTGTCTCAGGCTTAAATGTTTCAAAAAGAAATAAAATTGTTTTCCACATTTGTGGATTTATTATTACATGTATTCAGTTTTACAACTCACTGTTTTTGATTTAGAGGATGATAACATATGTTTTTAATGTCTTTATCATTTTTGTTGAGCATGTTAAGCTTATACTTAACATTTAATTGGTACAAAAAAAACACATATCTTCAGTTTTAAGTCATTATTTTATTATGACTTATTTTTCTTAATTAACTTATGCCACAGGGCCTCCTTTTATTTGATTTACAATAGTAGTTTTAAGTAAAATCACCAGGTTTATTATAATATAGTTTAAAGTAGGTTTTGAAGGTACAATAAATCTTTTCCTTTTGTTTGGTGTTGTTAGTGGTATGTTACAACTTAAAACATACACCAATATTGACATAGATCATAATCCCAAATTTGCCTTTGAAGGCATTGCCATGTTTTGGACAATGTTTAATATCTCTAAACTTGAAACAATGTTTTTGCATATAATCTGATGTATTAACCATAAAAAGTACTGTGATTAGGCTTATTCTTTAAAATAGTACACAGACTAATGATGCCACTGTCCTTATACTATGTAATGAGACTTTAATGGAAGGCTTTTGTCAATGAGCATTGGTTTCACCAGCTTTACTTAAACTTTAAAACCTGAGATTAAAGTTACCAATTTAAAATTTGGCAAATTGCTCAGTCCCTTTGTAGTGCAGATGTGTCACATTGAGTTACAAACCTGATGGTAACAAAACATACAGGTAACTAACTTAGAAGTAACAAACCTACAGGTAATAAACTTACAGGTAACTTACTTAAAGGTTGCAAACCTAGCTCTAGCAAAACAGCAAACTTGAAGTTAACAAACTTAGAGGGGGGAAACTTGAAGTTAACAAACTTAGAGGGGGTGGGGGAGGGGGGGCTTGAAGTTAACAAACTTAGGGGGGTGGGGCTTGAAGTTAACAAACTTAGAGGGGGGAAACTTGAAGTTAACAAACTTAGAGTGGGGGCGGGGACTTGAAGTTAACAAACTTAGAGGGGGAAACTTGAAGTTAACAAACTTAGAAGGGGGGGGGGCTTGAAGTTAACAAACTGGGGGGGGGGGGCCTGAAGTTAACAAACTTAGAGGAGGGGGGAACTTGAAGTTAACAAACTTAGAGATGGGGGCGGGGACTTGAAGTTAACAAACTTAGAGGTGGGGGCGGGGACTTGAAGTTAACAAACTTTGGGGGGGGGGGGAGGACTTGAAGTTAACAAACTTAGAGGTGTGGGGGGGGGGGGGGCGGGGACTTGAAGTTAACAAACTTGAGGTGACAAACTAGGGGCATTTTGCTTATAGATGGGAAGCAAACTTTGTTAATGGAATTAAATGCATCATGCAAGTATTTAGGCATAAATTATGACATCTTATTTGTTTAAATGCATGACGTGGTTAATTAAATCCAGGAACCTCTAACAAAACAAGCCAATGGTATTGATGATGTTGTGTTTCTTTAGTATACTTTCATTGATAGCCGGTACCATCAGCATCTATCATGCTCATGTTTTAAAGGATCTGTAATGTGCCATTACGCATTGATCTGATATGTACAAGTCACATATACAGGTTGCAACCATGGTTGGTGGTGAAAACAGAAATATACTGATTATTTTTATATATATTGACTGATATAAATAAAATTTGTCTTTGAAGTGTATGCATTTTGTCTATTTTTTATCCATTATACTATACTAGACGAGTACGGGAGGCTAGGGTTCGAACCCGGGGCACGACATACCAAAGTCGTAAAAAATAACACCCTTGCTAACGCTCAAGCAAATACATTCAAGACAAAGTTGATGCAGATCATCGAAGTCGCCGAAAAATAGTATAAAAATAGAATAGACATTTCCAAAAGCATTTATAAATACAAGAAAGAGCCAGGATGTTAGACGTCCAAGACGCCGTTGAGAGCACGCGCTTTAAGTAAAAAGATGCATTATTTAAAGAACGTGCTCTCTACGGCGCCTTGGATGTCTCACAAAACTTCACTTTGTGGCTGCTTTAAATTTAAATCATCCAAGTTTAATTTGCAAAGCGCAGCCATTGTTTATGTTTTGTGCGAACTATATTTAAGGCAAATTCTTTCGACAGTCCAGCGAACAAAACGATCGCTATTTCTTTAAGTATCATTGCACCAGATACATCCGAGGGATGATTTTGTCCCGAGGACGGAATTACCCGAGGAGTTCCGATTGACTGACTGCTGCACAATCGTCCCCATAAAAAATGCATTCCATAAGAGGCACCGCTTTCGGTGACCCAATAAGGGTAGTTCCACAAATGGTTTGTCCAGTGTCAACATAATGTAGCTGGGTGGTGTATTATGTCATGTGTTCAACGGCATGCTATACAAAGTGAAGGCAACACTATATCTGCTTCAAGTGGATATCGTCTCCAGATAACTGAAATACTGTTGGTTGGACGATAAACTCAACAAACACTAGACGGAAATGATAAGAATGAGCGTACAGAGAAACTGGTAGAAAAATGTTAGTACAGTTGTAATAAAAGATTTGATAAGCATGTGACAGCCTTCGTACATACGACTCTAAAGGATTTATTTAAGTAGGAAATAAACTGAACAAGCAACACCTTTATAATGTCAGCATAATTCATAAACATGCCCATAATTGTACAACCTTAGATTTTAGGAGATTCGGCGGCTTTTCACTTTTATCTTTCAATGGTCCCTGTAAGATTTCATTTGTTTGCCTTTTATTCAAGTCCAGTATTACAAACTTAGTTTATGATTATCACTTCAATGATAAATCACGGGCTGGGTTCAGTCGGTGTGGATTTTTTTATCGCGGAATAACTTCGAGCATCTACATATACTATACCGATGAATACGCAAATCTCATTCTTGCAGGCATTCGAAGTAACGATTTATGTTAATAATTAGATGTTCTGTTAAGAATTAACTACAAACCGACTATCTGTCAGTTATCTGCAGACGATGGTCGTGTTGAGCGGGCTTGGTACTTCAAAAAAAAAAAAGAACTTGATTCCAAATCGCCTGTTAAAAGAGATTACTTAAATTAAAATGAGCAAGAATATTTCGCTGGCATATTCCTGACACGCTGACAGTCCGTTATCGTACAAATTTGTATCTGGCTTCGTATAACAAATCCCCAGTACTGGCACCTGTCGGCGAGACTGTACGCCCCAAAGTAGCCAGACTAATATTCCAACATGGAAAGTACACGTGATAATCATAGTGTATATTTCATAACTCAGCACATTAACACACACAAAAAAAAACACGATTGCACACGCCAATTCAGGGGTAAATGACCTGACGGTCATTAGTTTCTGTTATCGCGTTTAAATTAAAGAGAAGCAAAAGGAAGTCCAACAACTAATAAATTCAATCAACAATCCAATTGAGCATCACTATGTAAACCTGACCCACCGCGTCTTAATGAATGTCCATCTTCCTCATAACAGGTCGGACTGGTCGCTGTAACCTTCTAACCGGGGTAGGTGTCCCGTAATTTATACTCCTGTCTGCTGGTTTATTTTCAATTTCATTCTGAATCCGCTTTTTTCGTATTATCATTTTCAGTTTGCGTTCTTTGCAGGTCATTTCTTCTGGAAATTCGATCGGTGGAAACATATTTCCTAAATCAGTCGTTTCTCTTGGCAAGTCCGTCGAGGTTTGCCAAGATTTTACACTGGTCACTTCAGGCAGCTTGCTTTTTCGCACGCTCTCTTCTGCTTGCTCAAGTATCCACCCTGGCAGTTGACGAAAAATGAAGTGATATGACGTCATAGTTCTGCAAGGGAAATGGAGACAACTTTCCTTATTGACGGCAGACTCCCCAATCCAACATGGCTTTGGCTGCCAGTCGTCGTGGGAACGAACCAGTGGAAACCAAATCGTGTTCTTGTGTTTGTTGTTGGTTTCTTTCTCAAAATACGAATCCAGACGAGTCATTCCCCTGTTTAGCGTCGATAATTCCACTTTGACGTCATGAATTTCAGCTTCAATGTCCTTTTGGCGTTGGCGTTTGGTTAGTTCTAGCTTCGACAATGTCTTTCGACTGTTGTTTCTCCAGTCGTTTTTCCAGCAGAAAAGCTTGTATCGTCTTCTCCCCGGATTTGTCACCAAATCTAAAATGTTTGCCCATTTTTAAATCATTGACTATGTTAAATTTCCTTATATTTGTGGTGTATCCTTTTTTGTATAAATCGTGTTTCCTTTATTTTCTATCACTTTGTCTTAAATGCAAAAACCATCAGTTTTAGATCCGAAATGACGATTTAACTTAAATTGACACAGTCAGCTATCTTCTTAGCTCATCTAATAATACCGACGTATCAATGTTTCTAGCAACATTTTGATTAAAATATGTTTTCTTTATTCGCATGTTTGCAATAACTGCAAGCCTTTAAACCTCGCATTCATATTTCCTGCTTAGAGAATGGCCCATTATTTATAAGAGAACTTTATTCTATATGAACGATCCATTCAGTGAATATCCACCGCTCCTGTTGCTGTACTCAGTTATAATGCCGCAACATCGATTTCGCACCTAAACTCGTTATGTCCCAGACCATTCGATTTCGTAAATATTAAACTGGCTGGTAATTTCTCCGAATCGAACTTTCTCCATTCATTTCGGTCGTGAGTTGACAATTCGATTTCTTACATTAAATGTTTATGAAAGCCTTTAGTAAATGTAGTTAGGACGTGTTATCGCGCCTACTTATGCCGCCAAACTACAAGACTAATCAATAGCAAACATTTGGTTATTTCATTTGAAAGCGTGCTCGCTACCTCCTCACAACGACAAACCGTGTTTGCAGCCTGCTGTTTTAATATTTACCAAACATTCTCTAATAACATTAGAATTAATTTGTGCAACTGTGTTATTTATTATTCACGTTCGATCGTAGACATAGAGAGAACAAAACGCGATCGAAGGTTTGTAACGGGGTTTGTTTGACTTGTTGGTTCTGTATAATGGAGCACGCAGCAGCTGATACCTGGATGTAAACATTATGAATGTACTACGTTTTAATTGTTCGCAATACTGTATTACTGTATTAAACATTAATTTAAAATTCATAATGTTCTTCTGTTCTTCATTTGACAGGCTCTTTAAAATATCTAGATTTTGTCAGTTTACAAAATAAGTTTATTATTAAATAAAAATCTATAAATATAAAAACACAGCAAGAAACGTATACATGTATAAGTTGCTACAAAGTTATAGTGCGGAAATCGGTCATTTAAAGCAGGAAAATCTTTTTTTCTTAAGAACGTTTTTCCATATAATGGGCAAATACAAAAGACTTAAGAGAAAATCCATACACGATTAATATATAAAATTCAAGGTGACTCCTTCAGTCATTAAATATGTAAATTATGCAAAACACATAGCTGATATATACTAAAAATGTACTTTTGTGTAGTCAATATCTATAATGATAATAGAAAAAGTATATAAAATAATATTTTCTTTAATAAAAGCAACAACAACATTTCATTAAATTGTAGAATAAGTTATTATATGTATAAAATGAGCTTAAGAAAACTCAGTGTTCACGTGTTTGTTTTGTAGTAATGGCAACGGTTGACCGGTTTGCCTAACCTGGTTGATTTTATTGGGTTTGTGATTGCCATTTATTTATACATAAAACAATTATTCACATGCATTTTTTTTTACACTTTTATTTATAACAAAATTTAAATTGTAAGAATTACACTAATCTTTGTGTTGAGAATGCTTTTGAATTAAATTGGCAAGATCAAAATATAGTACTCTACTATGGGATATAAATCTAGATCAATCAAAATAACACAATGATATATAGGCTACATAACGCACGTGTGCATAATCATTTAAGAAAAATGGGCTTATTTATTAGAGGTGTGCAACTCAACATTTCTAGGGCTAAAAGTATATTTGGAAATGTTATCCTGTTCTTTCGTCAGAGATCTACTGACTCTCTGCTTTAAAATATCCAATAAAATCACAACATAACAAAAACACATATTGAATTGGTCATTCTCAAAGCCAATTTCTTGCTTTAATGAAAATATAAAGACGATTTTGAACACTGCCTATATAGTTAGACAGGACAATGTCAAAAATAGTGATAGATCAAAATTGTGATCTCTGCTTAAAATAGATGTCGACATCAGAGCGAATCACTTGGATGGCGACATAACGTGATCTCATTACTAAGTTACGTGAGTTTCTTAGACTAAAAATAACTATTTCTGCACGGCGTGGCTCAGCTATAATATTTAAATTGATTGCAATGACGAGTGGGGCTTTATGCTTCACTGTTTAGGGCACCTAAAAACGGTATTTTGCAGGACCTTTTCAGGAAATATTGACTTATTTGATTATTTGTGGAAAACACACACACACACACACAAGCACATCAACAACAACAACAAACGAACAAAACAACAACAACAAAACAACACTGTCCAAAATGTCGGATAACAACTTTAAGGAGTAGGTCAAGTGTGTTTTTCGTCATGTTTGCTGGTATCGCTGCCAATATGCTCTGTAATGCTCAGAAATGTACTTCTGCTTACATCAAGTCAAGTCAAGTCAAGTAATATTTATTTTGAAAGTCGGAGGTATATAACAAATATGTGTAACATACAATTGTACAAATACACATATTAAAATACAAGCTCTGTAGAGTCGTTAAAACCGACTTAACATAAATAAATAAGACAAGCACAGATAAAGCATAGACAGTATAAAATACATACAACATGTGAAACACTTATACAACAACTTATGGACAGTTATATTGGGTTATAAAATTGGATACAAATTTAAGATCTTAAAAACATAAAATCCTAAAAAGTACATGGGTATAAGCATTAGATCAAAGTTGCATATAGGTAGTAAGAAGGTAAAAGGTATTAAGTTTTATTACATTACATTAATTAAGATTAATTAAGATTCTATATGTTGATTTAAAACACACCTAAATATAAGACATTACATCAAAACAATAATATCAATGAGCGTACATTATTAAGTAAAACACACATTTAAAATAAGCACATAAAACAAGATTTAAAAGCCATGGACATACATGTACATAGGTAGTAACTACATGTAACAGACATATAGGAGACAAAATAACAATGCTCAACTAAGATTCTAAGGCTAAGCAGAACAAGCATAAACTGGCATAAAGCAGGATAAGCCAACTAGCAAGCAGAGTACCCCGCAACCAGACTGATGGTGCCCCCTGTCAACCACACGCTGAACATTTGCACTAGGGGCCGTCCCAGCTTTTTATAAGGGAGCTAAATTGTCAATACGAAGTACATTCCCTGAATTCAGCTTGTAAGGAGTTCCATAGTTTGGCTGCGGAATACCTGAACGAGCTCTTACCGTACCGTTCTGTTCTAGGTGTAGGTAGTTCTACTAAGTTTCTGTACCTAAAATTGTAAGCAGAATTCTTATATTGTAATAGGTCATGAAGATAAGTTGGTCCCATTTTATTTAAAAGTTTAAAAGCCTCCAGGGCAACTATTCCCATCCTTCGGGTTTTTAGAGATGGTAGTCCAGACTTTTTCAATAAAATATCATAAAAATTTTGATAATCATCATAAATAAATCTTAATGCGCGTTCCTGGATCTTCTCTATCTTTTTAACATTTGTCTCACTTGTAAAGTGCCATGTCAAAGGGCAATAATTTAAGTTTGACATTACAAAGGAGTAATACATAGTGAGTCTACCCAGCTTGTTTATATTTCTACCTATCATTAACATTAAGTTGACATGCTGCTTTTTTTACAAATATTTGATATGTGAGTATTGAAATTCATCATAAAATCAAAAGTTACACCTAACAATTTAACTTCAGGATCACATTGAATAGAGCAGCTACCCAGATTAAAAGAAATGTTAAGATCTTTAGTTTTACGACCTAGAGCAATAGCTTGAAACTTATCTGGATTAGCTTTCATATGATTAAGTTTAAACCAATTTATGAGAGATAGGGAGTCCTGTTCAAGGGTATGTACTAGGTCCTTTGGGCATTTGCTTTGGTATGAAAGAGTATTATCATCAGCATAATTATATAAAGAGCTTCTATGAACAAAAGAAAAAATATCATTTATGAAGATGTTAAAAAGAAGAGGACCTAGTATAGAACCTTGCAGGACACCCTTTACAATATGCTGAAAAGTGCTATATTTATCCCCTAATTTTACACATTGTTTTCTACAGGAGAGGTGACTCTGGATTAAGGTGACAGAGGATTCAGATAGATCATAGTGCCTACATTTCAGTAAAAGCAAATCATGCGGTAGGCAGTCAAAGGCCTTTGAAAGGTCCCTGAGAACTGCACACAAATAAAAATTCTCATCTAGAGCTTGTTTCCAGTCCTCTGCAACCTTCAGAAGTGTAGTGCTACAGCCATAAACTGGTCTGAAGGCACCAAGGAGTGGATTAAAAATATTACTAAAATGTTCAATAAGTTGAGTGTACATAGCCCTTTCAAATATCTTTGATATAACTGGCAGCAGGCTGACCAGTCTATAGTTTCCTTTGTCTAATGTACTGTTTTTCTTTTGTACTTGTACTTGTGCAATTTTCATTGTATCAGGAAAATTACATTCATTGAAAGATCTTAACAAGGTTAGAGATAGGTTCCGAAATAACAAAACTAGCTAATTTAACCATTTTAACAGAAATATTGTCAATTCCAGTAGCTTTTTTTACATTCATTTGGTTCAGTTGTTTAGAAACAAAATTCTCATCAATATTTGTAAAAGACATTTCTCTGCAATTTTTATCCTCCATAATCTCTTTGATTTTACATATACTTTCGTGGTAATTGTCAAATTTTATAGATTCATCCCCAATATCCTTTGCAACATTGACATAAAAATCATTAAAAATGTTACAAATTTGTTCTTGGTCAGTGACTAAATTATCATTTTTCAAAAAGAACTGTATTTTTCTTAACGATTGTACCTTTGTTTGTTAGAAAAGGTTTTATTGTTGCCCAAAAATCTTTACTATTTGTACCACCAGAACATCTATCAATAAAATATTGGCCAATTGACTTGCGTTTAATTTTTGTAACAATATTTCTCATTTGCCTGTACTTGTGCCAGTTTTTATCAGTCTTTTGTTTCTTAAATTTATTAAAGAGCATGTGTTTTTGAAATACTAACTTCCGGAGTACAGAGTTCATAAAATGTACTGGGCATCTAGGTTGTTTTTTAGTTTTGACTGGGGCATGCTTATCAAAACAAGTTTAAATTGCAGAGCCTAAGGCCTCTGTAGCCGCATCCAGTGATGGGTCATGTGTAATATTTTTAAAATCTATTTGGCTGAGATCTTTATAAAAAGCATCAATGTCAAAAAATTTAAAACTTCTATAAGAAATCCACTTAGTTATACTTGGTAGAACATTAAAATCAAGCTGAAAACATACCATGTTATGAAAATCACTAAGACCGCAGGTAAAATTTAAAACATTAAGACATTTGTCAGGTTTGTTAGTTAAAATAACATCAATAAGGCTTGGATCTGATTTAAAACAAGTAGGTTCATTGATCATATTTGTCAAGTTAAAAATATCACAGATGTCCTGTAGGTGCTTGCTTTTGTCGTATTGAAGCATATCAGAGTTTAGATCCCCTGTATAAAAAAAATATCATATTTAGATGAAATCTTATCCATTGAGTTGCATATGTCATCAAAACATGTTAAGCTGCTTTCACTAGGGGGTCTATAGACTCCAGTTATAAGCCATTTTGAGTTGTTTAAAATAATTTCTATGCCTACCGATTCTACAATCTTGAATTCTAATTGTTTCTTTCTGTCAGCTGGAAGATCAGATCTCACATAGGCTAAAACACCACCGCCAAAAGCTGTTCTGTCATTTCTCCACAGATGAAAATTATCGATTTGGAATTGTGCATCTATGAAAGTTTCATCTAGTTTTGTCT
This sequence comes from Sinonovacula constricta, assembly GCA_007844125.1. Taxonomy (NCBI): domain Eukaryota; kingdom Metazoa; phylum Mollusca; class Bivalvia; order Cardiida; family Solecurtidae; genus Sinonovacula; species Sinonovacula constricta. Next base: position 12,470,463 of record CM017557.1, read on the forward strand.
CTGAAATAAATAAAATGTCAACAGTGTTTTTAAGAAGGAGGTCCTTTATAAATGGATACTTATAACGAAAACTGTTAATATTAAGATATGCACACATAAATTTGTCTCTATGCTGATTCCTAGCTTTGGTAAGGGTTTCGAAAATGTCATTTGATGTATCATCAGTTGAGTTGAACGACTCCTCTACTAAGCTTTGATCAAAGAAAGAGTCAGTAAATTTAAAGCCGTTACACTCAGTACACAACCATGGATCCTCTGAATGTTGCAGATCTATATATTCGGCCGGGGTAATACTGGCACATTTAATATGCCACCAATGTTGACACACTTCGCAGAATACAACTCGATGATTGCTAGCCACAGGCTTTCTGCACAGGCCACATAGGTGTCTGACTGGGCCTGGGTTTTGGGCCACATCTCCAGAGATTGCAATTATCATCATTTGGACAGCTGTTTTCACGTGTATTGGCATAGGATCGAGTTTGTTTCTACGTGTATATTTACAATGGTAGTACAGTATATAGTTGTCTGGTATTTGATTTGTAGATAGAAGTAGATCGTAGTGTTCCATATCAGTTGGTTTAGTCTGTGTATTATAAATTGGCGAAACTTTACTACCTGAACGGGCGTCGTTTCTAGTGTATAACCCAAAAAAGTAATTCATAATGTCGCCGAAAGTGATGGTGTTTGCAGGGAAGAGCTTCTCCGTGAACGTATCGTGGCTTGTATGGATAAGAATTATATAAAAGAAAGCTAAAAACAGTTTTAAATCTTTTCCACAGGGCGCTGCCATATTGTTTATGATCTGGGTCCTTTACATTAAAAAAAACAAAGGGTACATTGACCACATCTAGATTTGTTAACAATGGAAACTATTATATGTCATATTTTTAGTCAATGTTTAACAGCTATACAGTCGATTACCGCTATTATGTCATGGCAAGCATGCACATGCGTTGTCTCGAGCAGCCGAAAAGCAAAAAGATAGTAGATCTAGAAATCATGCGTGATAATAAAACACGTCGAGCGGTCCGAAAAAAGATTAGTATTATCAAATTCTACAATAAAAAAAAATGTAGCGAGAATGTTAAAGTCAATGCTAGTTTTAGTAATAATTATAGTAATAAAAATCATGTTGGTTCCCCTTTAATGAAGATTGCTTCCCTTAATTTGCCTCACTTTTGGAAGATACAATAATTCTCGTTCCGGTCTCTATTTTTGTCCTGCGTCAATCACCGCTTTTCTCTCGACCAATCAGTGAGCCGGTACTATAGTCGTAATACTCCGCCTTTTACATGCCTGAAATACGGTCTTCGTCTGCAAGTGGTTATAAAAATTAACGAATAAAGGTATTTTTAATTATGTCTTTGAAATTTTGAAGTTGTAACCCAGTACACTATTTTCTAATGCAATAGCTAGTTAACCGATGCCTTGATGTTTTTGCCGTTTATGTAAGAAAAACACTAATTTATTACCCACACCTCTGTCAACATTTCAATCGAGACGTTCCCATACAAAGCTGACCTCATTGTTTGATCGAAGTAATGGACGCAGCGAGGCCTGTGCTGTAATTTGAGACAGTAATCCTGATTAATACCTTATTTAACTACAGAACAACGACACTTTTATTCATGAATCGACCGATAATTGAATAAAGGAGTTGCTATTGTCCGAATTATCTTCTAAAAGTCTCTTTGTTTTTCCCTCCAAAACACCAGATGCCCTTGCTCAGAAGACTGCCATTTCAGCGTGAAAAACCACCGCCAGACTTACACCCCGAAGAGGAAGTGTTCTTTTGCAAGCTTACAAATGAAGTCTTTAGAGATTATGAGTAAGTGTCAGCTAGAAATGCTTGCCAGATGTCTACTTTCAGTTTGGATATCTGTCAAATTTGTTGTTTCTTAAAACTAAGGGTCAAGCCAAGCATGGTATTTTATCTCTAACAGGTATGAAAAGCATGCATAATGTTGTAGATATTATTTTTTCTTATAAATAATAATACATTGCATGAATATACTTTCTGTATGTGTTGTCCAGCTGTCACAATGCTTAAACTATTGGCAGTGCTATTTCCTTAAAATGGGCCTGTCTCAGTGGCTTAACTGTATGATCGATGTGTATTACCTGTTGTCAGTTGTTCATTTTCATTTAGAACCATATCAAGAATAATCTAGATTTTTGCATTGATATTAAAATATAAAGTCCCCAGAATTGCTTTTTTTATCTAAATTTCTTAAAAGTAATCTTTTACCTTTTTGGCTTAATTGAAACATCATTTTTTAATAAGAGCATTTATTTAGTGCTGAAGAGATGATAGCAGGAAGCTGAATCGGATAAAAATGAGCCTCATTGTGTACTTGGACCCTTTTACGTGTCACTCCACATGCTAAGTTTTAGATGACAGGATATTCAGCAACAATTATAGCCAATTAGGCTTCTAATTGAGAAGAGAATTTAATACAGACTATGCTGTTTAAAAAAAATTAAGAAATATCCTGTTTATAAAAAAAAGAGTATTTTTAAGTTTATAATTACTTTATTTGTTTTGTTTATATTACAGGAAATTCTTTGAGAGGATCATCCTGTGCAACAGCCTGGTATGGTCATGCTCTATCACTGGGAGGTCAGGCCTCACATATCAGGAGGCAGAGGAGATGGAAGAGAAAGCCCTTAAACAGTTGGCAGCATTTCCTGTTTACCTCCAGAAGCCATTGCTTTACCTGGCCAGCCTCACTCGCAGGAGTCGAGTGTCAGACGTCAATGATGACGTCTTCAATTATGTCAAAGATCGTTACTTTATTGGCGAGATGGTGGATGTGTTGTTTGGATCAACCAAGTAAGTTGAGAACGGTTGAAACCATTATTGTGTCAGTGCCATTTGGCCGATAAATATATTGCGCTTACTGTCTTAGACACTTTATGAAAGCTCTTCTCTTTTAAAGGTTTTAAAAATAACTGACTACTTGAATATCTTTTTTATTATTGACTTTAATAAATGGTAAATTAAGGGGAAAAAAAGAAATTTAGCTGAATTGAGCAATGGTTTATGTTATGACTTTCTGACTTATTTGCCTCAGAAATAAAATTACATGACCATATTATATTATGTATATACATATTCATGGCAGCCAGTAATCATTTATTAAGATTGCAAAATCATTTTATTTCCTTATATATAAGGAGAAAAAATTGTTTTGCAGTCTTAACAAGTGATTACAGGCTGCCATGGAAGATTTGTTGGATCCCTGTAAGAATTTTGTTGTTGTTTTTTTACCAGAAAATCATGCAAGATATTAAAAGTGATTGCACCAAGTTCATCTGTGCCCAGTTCACCAGTGGTAAATGGTGATACATCAGGCTTTGGCGATATGCCTAAAAAGTAAGTATAGCACTCTGAATTTGTTATGTTCAACTGTTTTGTGTTTGTTTTAATTGCTTATGTGTTTAAAGATGAAAATTGGATACAATTGTAATGAAAGATATAGTCCACTTAATCAAAATAATAATAACCTAGCCAAGAAGACCACTAGTGCCGTAGTAGTGGTTCTGTTTTAAAGTGTCCGCCTTAGTGAGGTGGTCCTCTTAGTTGAGTTCATGCTTAGAGGAGATGAGGTCATTTCACCCGGATCCTTTAGTATCGCTTTCCATACACATCTTATGATCCAATATCATTTTGTCAACATTAAAAAAATCACCACCACAATTGACTAATTCATGATTACTGTGAGTAAATTGGCAAAGTTGTAATTTAAAGTTGTAAAATGTGCAAACAATCAAGTTCCCTCGAGCAGTGTTGGCAGGCGTGATCAACTGATTCATGACAGTTGAATAACTAGATCACCTGGCGTTGGCCCAAGTAGCGGAGATAGAGAAAGGAGTGAATTTCTTAATTGGTTCTGAAATAACTGTTCTGTGTATCAGAGTGCCCCGCTTATCTGGGGTGTCCATCAGCAAGGTTTGTATGTAATATGTGTGGCAATGTATGTTTCTTTTATCGGATTTGTATAAATTGAATGTTATTAACATGTTGGACAAATTTTGAACAAATTATAAATGAATGTCTACTCCCACTCAGAACACCAGAAAAGAAGAAAGTTGTTAAGCCAGAATCCTACCAGTATTTGGTGCAGGACACAGCCAAGAATACCAACACAATTGTCAAGTTTAAAGCTATCAGGTGAGTCTTATTTTGAAATAATACTAACTCCTCAGGCCATCACAGAATGGGTTCAAGGCCTGTTTAGGGCCAGAACTTTTATGTGGGGTTTCCCAGTTAATCTTCTATACCCTGGTGGCTCTGCACACATAATTCTGAGGTCTTCTTTCACCAATAATTAGCTGGATGTCGCTAGTATGACCATAGTTGTGTCAGTGCTTGGTAATACTTATCACATAACCTGCAATCTGTGATAACAACACATACTTTTGTTATTGATAATTGCTGAAATAACAAGAACAGCTTGGAGCATCCTGGTTTGGATACACGTTATTGGATTATGTTCAATCCATTCATGATTAGCAAGTGAAGATTTAATCTCGTCCAGATGAGGATGTAAACTTGTTTTGTATACCATGTTTTGCATTTTATAACCCCCCTTGGAGTATATCCCGCTAAGCCTTTTTTATGATTTTTAAAATTTACATGTATAATAAATACCCCGCAGCAAGATATACCCCGCAACATATTTGCCAAAACTTAAGTGTAAGGAAGCCATATCCTTGGGTCAAACACGTGACAGTTGCATTCCTGTATCATGCTAAGTCAGCATGACTTGTGTTATTTAACACCAATTCATGGATCGATATTCCTTCTCGATTAGCTGTACACAGCAACAACTGAATCTTTGTTGGGTCACACAGTGAGAGCCCACAATTTATGGGCAAAATTTGGAGAGAGTCTGTGAAGATCGAAGGGAGAAGGGAAAATGTGTAATCTCTATGTGAGCTCACTGGTAAGAAATAGAAGAAACGAGTAAGTTTTAGTTCATCAAGTAATTACAAACTGGTCACCACTAGTTTTATTTAGCCTAAGGACTATTCACTATACTATGCTAACAATGACCTTAATTTGTCATGACGATGTGTTATGACAAGGTTATGAGGGGTTGTGTAGAGAGAGAGGCATGTAGGAAGTATCTTAGCAAATAGCTTCTCATAAAATGTTTCATTGCTGAATAAGGACCAATATTTTCAGATGCTTCCTACAAAGATGCAGATAACTAGAACAACAAAAGATTTTATCTCTCCTTTATTTGAGTTGTACAAGTATGAATTAAATGAATGTGTTTATGAAAACTGTTTAATTATGTGACAATGGTGAAAGTAGTTCATTGCAAAATATTGATTAGAATTCTTAGAGACTGGCCGTCCAACCATTTTATTAATAGATTCCCCCTTCTATGATACCCGGTCCTAAAAACAAAAGTTGCGGGGTATATTCTGCTAAATACAGTAATCGTTAAGTCGCTTTTTTAAACCTTATTCAATATTGTGGGTATTCATTATCATTTTCCTTTATATTACAACAACTATTTGATGATAAAAATAATAGTGGAATCATATTATGTGGAAAATTGAGATATAGACTTTAAATTCTATCTGAAAGCCCATAGAAAAAATGGCAAAAAATAATAGTTGTATATAAATCAGTGGACTTGAGGTGTAAATGGAATTTGGCTGACTATCTATGCAACAATATATTTTTTTCATAGAATGTTATCCAATTCTTATGTTATCTACAATTTAGGTTTTGGCGCAGAAAAGATTCAAACGAAGGATTCAGATTTTAAAAAAAAAAGTGTTTTCATGAGCTCTGATGCTACTACAGTATTTTGTTTGATCGTTTCAGTTTCCGTTTCAATGACTAACTTAGAAAAATATAGCTGATAGTTATTTTTATGTGGCCTTATACAAATCTGCTAAATATTTGTTTTTAATTCTTTAAATTATTCAGGTGAATAATAATAGTTCATGTCTGCCTGCTTTTAATTTCAGCCGCAAAAGGGGCTTTTTTACAAGGGACAAGACAAAGTTGTTCTTGAAACAGAATTGTGACAGCATTGATGGTGTTTTTATAGTAAAGGTTTGTATGACAAAACTTGTCATTCTCTGTATGTCTTCTGAGATATCGACTGCCTCATTACTTGTGACTGATAAAAATAATGTAGGGGTGGGGGGACAACATTCTTACTAATGCCAATGTTCAAAGTAGTAATTTTTAAGTTGCATGCTTTTAGGAGATGACAAGTAAATTTAGTTTGGCAGAATGTAAAATAAAAGAAAAGATTATGACCTTTATATTTTATTTGATGCATGATTAGAAAATACAGGAACAAATTTTCTGAGAGACGCTTACCTAGATCAGCTCCGTTGTATGTTGTTTGTTTTTTGTGTAGGACTCTAAATGGAAAAAGTTAAATCTGCACAATGCAACTTTTGAGGATTTCTTCTCTGGACCTCCACCCAAATTTGAATTCTCTGAGATTAAAGTAAAGAAGGCCCCAGCAGTAAAGAAAGTTGAAAAGGACAGCAAAGAATCCTCACCAGCTCCAAGTATCAAGAAAATGGAAAAAGAAGGTATGTATGCTTATTTTTGTAAGTTAGATTTTTTTGGGTGGGTGTGGGGTTGCACTTCTGGCCAAGCAGTAGATTTGGTCACTTTTGACTCTCAGCACTTCACTGCATGGGTAAGGGTTGTAAATTCTCAGAGTTTTTTTCATGAATACTACCAAACAAAAGAAAACCTCTTTGAATATTATTTATAATATAATTAATAATAGTATTTGTGAAATGCTTGTTTTTAATCATGTTGTCTATTGTTGTATCTTTTCAGCTAAGAAACCTTCCCCTGGGCCCCAGCTAACTGCAGAAGAGCTTAGAGCTCTAAAGGAAAAAGAGCGTGAGGAGAAAATGGCCCAGAAACTCAAAGAGAGAGAAGAGATGAGAAAGAGGTTTGAAGAGGAAAAAGAAAGGAGGAAGAAGGAGAAAGCTCAAGTATGTAGATCTATTTGTGAAGTGTTTTTGAAGCCAAGATACTTGGTAATAAATCTTGTTAAGCTGCTAAAAGTTATAAAAGAGTTGCATGATAAATGTCTGGTCACAACCTTCACTGTGCTTTGAAATTGCTGAAAGTAAAGATGTAGAATTCTGTTATTTCATTGAGATTCTAAGAGTTGACCTGGGTTTGATTTTTCAGGCAGGAGTATATTGTTACTCCTCTGACTGCTTAGCCTCTCACCGCATGAGTCCCAATTTGGGCAAATGACTTAATGTGAGAAGGTCTTTCAGCTGACCTGCAGGGCGCCGGTGGTTCTACCCAGACATTTGTTTGGGGTCTTCCTCCACCAAAATAACAGGACAGCGCTATAATGATCATAATAGGTCGCTGTGATGTATTTAAAAACACAAAACAATTATTGTTGCTCCTGACTGCTTAACCTCCCACAGTATGTGTCCGAGTCCGATTTTGGGAGGATGGAGTAATGCTGGAAGGCCTTCCAGCTAACTTGCTTGACATTGCTTTTTTTAACATAATTGAACACTGATGTATTTCAAAGCAAATTCATTATTTAATTGTCAAAAAGTGGAAATAAGATGCATTGGCATTGATGCGGATCAGTGACTGCCGTGGTACTTGAGTGAACTGGACTATGATAATCTTTTGGAGGAGTTTAAATACAAGTAAAATAGAGAGATGTATGATGACAAATAAAAAGTTAAACATGCACATATACCCTGTATTTCTTTAAGACCCTGTTTCTGGGTATTTAACGTGGGTAGGAATAAAACTGACAAATAATCGTTGAGAGGTGCAATTCACAGTATTATGGCTGATCCGGCCATTTACATTTTCATTAGGGTAACGCTAAACAATACCTTAGCCTAAATAGTTTTCCTTCACATATTAAGTATAATGTATCAATTTCAATAAAACAGCCTTGAACATGTTTGTTTGCAGGAGATGGAGAAGAAAAGAGAAGAGCGACGTGTACAGGCTGAGATGTGGAGAGAATGGAGTAAAGTTCGAGATGATCTGGATTGTGATGATCTGGCGGTAAGTATGCGGAACACTACTTAAATTGTTTTTTACTGTTCCGGAAATTGGGAGACATTATAAATTTAAAAATGATGTAACTTGTATAATTCTCTTGCTTTCACATTGTTTTTTGACTTGTTGATCTGGTGGCTGGAAAATGTGACTAGGTGTAGTAATTTGTGCAGTTACTTTATCAATATGTTCTATCACAATGAAGACATTGTATTTGATGCAGTGAACCAATCTCTTAATCACTGATTCTGCCAAAAGGTCTGTTCAATCAACATCAACAACTTCTCAACCATGACAATAGATATTACATATGGCGAGAATGCATGATTTTCTGTTGTACACTATTGTGTGGTTACTTGTATAAATTGTTTTGTCAGGCTGATTTTTACTAACAAAAACATGAGATTTGCAGAAGAAATTATGAATTAGCACAGTAAATATACCACTTCTCTCATGTCGTACCAAAAATTATGCACATTATGGAGATAAAAGATTAAACATGAAGCCCAGCTTAGCTCAGAAATATATAGTCTTACTAACATGTTCCTTGACTCAGTCTTGGCTTTTCTTTTTATAGTGCCAAAATTTAGTTCACACAGGCATTGTTTGATATTTGTAATTCAGTTTAATATCTGTAAACTCCTTGATAACAAAACAAGATTTCAATGACAATTGACTGTAAAGCCCCTAAGTGTTGCTGAGAGATCCTTTGCAAAATCTTACCTTTAATTCAGTCATCTTTGATACTTTGATAATACATTGGCTGCTGGTTGTTCTAAACAGTATCCAGACGTGTTGAAACATTACATCATTTCTTTGTTGCAGGTTTTGCCAGAACCAACACCTGTCAAAAGCAGAATTCCACTGGAATATTTTGGAGATGCTATAATGATTGTAGAGTTTGTCAACTGCTTTAGCTCCTTGTTTGACCTAAAGGCAAGCTTTCCAAAAGGATTCACTCTCAGTAAGTTATTTGTTTGTGTTTTTTTTTTCAAGAAATAGTATGAGCAAATATTATAATATTATCCTTTAATAAACACTTCAAACTTGCTATAGAAAAAGCTCCTTAAGTCATACTCATTGTGTTTGTTTTTTCATCCCACCAACACAATTATAATCATATTGGCAATATGTCTGGCTTGGTGGTCACCTGGAACTCACTTTATAAATGTCCTCACCGTTACTGAAAACCCCTGCATGGAGCGGCTAACATAACTAAGGTTCATTTTTTTAAACGTAAAAATCGATGTAAAAAATGTTATTATTTCATAATGATAAACCACCAATCTTCAAGATTCCAAACCCAGGTAATGTTTTGTAGAAAAATGTGTAGGAAAATGTGTATAAAGTATAAGTCATGCTGTCACTTCATCCAATGTTTGACCCAAAGTAAACATTTACATGATCATTGAGACCACAGTTCAGACTGTCTTCGATAAGCCTGGGCTCCTAAATGGAAGCTCTTCACCTATCTCTGTCATTATTTTAACACATGGCTGAGACCCAGAACTTTCATGTTATCAAAGATCATCTAAAATAAGGTTTTCTTCAGCCTACTGAGTAATAAAGATCGATGGTTCTTTCATCTTTATACACTTTTTTAAAACTTTTTTACACTTGTATCAGTCAATATGTTAACAGTAGATTGTTATTGAAATGCCAGGTAGAGTCACCTCAGGTTGGGTATATAGAGTTGCTACACTGTTATTGAAGTGCCAAGTAGAGGCACCTCTGGTTGGGTATATAGAGTTGCTACACTATAATTGAAGTTCCAGGTAGAGGCACCTCTGGTTGGGTATATAGAGTTGCTACACTGTTATTGAAGTGCCAGGTAGAGGCACCTCAGGTTGGGTATATAGAGTTGCTATTCTGTTATTTGACTGCCAAGTAGAGGCACCTTGGGTTGGGTATATGGCATTTCAAGGCCTTTTTTCGGCCAATTTTATAGCCGATATTCGGTCATGTTCCCAATGGCAAAACATATACTTTTTTCCCAATCAGAGAAGAAAAATTCCCAATTGAAAAAAAAAAAAGAATTGACTTGCTTCTAAAGCAAGCAGCGTTAGGAGAGGCGGAATCATCAACGAGTAAAGTGGAATTAAATAAGGCAAACGTGATAAAAAACAACATATAACAGCACAGCTTTTTATTCCCCAAAGGTGTAAAAAAATTCCCAATTTCTGGCAAAACGACGCGAAATTTCCCAATTCCAGGGGTATGGGTCATATTCCCAAAATGGTGAAAAAAAGTCCTGCATTTGTTTGGGATCCATCTTCACTAGTTGGATGGTGCTTATATTGTTATAAATGTGTGGATGCATTGCATCTAAGCCAAACCTAATGCCTTTGTTTTTACCATCAGGTACTATGGAGGAGGCCCTGTTAGAGACGGATGCTGGAGGTCTGCTGGCTGACCTGTTGCTCATGATGCTCACAGCCATCTTTAGTCTACAGGAGGAGGAGGAAGAGGAGGAGGCTGAGCTTACCAAACAAGGGCAGAGTAAGATAAATATTCATTGTACTGATTTTAATAGAAATACAATTAATTTTTAAATCCCCATTGTGTGTTTATACCCTTCATCTCTGGTCTGTCTGATTTGTCTGCACTACATTTTACGATTTTTTTATCATATAGGTGTTAAAATAAGGACAGCATTAAGGTGTGTATGAAGTATAAACAGTTTTGTTACTGTTTACCTGTTCTTGATCACAGTAGTTCTAAAATGGATCCAAAAAATATTAGGTACTGTTAGTGTCTGCAATAATATGATGCAGTTTGCAATATCATACATCATACAAATATGTGTTGACCTGTCATTTTTTTTGTCAGATATCACAGATGTTTCTGTATGTGTTTGCAGGCTCCGAGAGTATGGCAGAAAAAATATCTGGCTCTGATATGTCCTTGAATCAGCTGATAGAGGCCGCCACTGCCATGTCCCAGATACCTCAACTCACACAAGGTAGTATATAAGCAAAATTTATACTGTACAGTCTTGGAAATAAACTTCAGTTATAGTACTTGCCAATATTGGAAATTTTTAAGGCACAAAACAGGTTTTACAGGCACAATTTTCATTTTTTTAATCAAAATCACAGCAAATTACTCAGTTTATTCTTTGTGATTTCATTTGATGCATCTCCATTTAACTAGATAAAAAATGATGCACAAAGGCAAACCAATTCTTTTTCCAACTTGCAACAAGTTTAACAAAACATTTACTATGAGTGAGATGTTACTTTTATGAATGTATTTATTATGTTTTGTATTAAAAAACATGCTTTATGTACAATTAAATATCAGTACTAAATTTAAGTTATCAATGAGACGTACACATTGCTGTATCTTGTCTCACTGAGTCTGGTGTCTTTGTAGGACAAACTTTCTGATTTCCTTCCAAATTTTCTAGTTTCCTTTCTATTTTTATTTTTTTCTATAACAGTCTCCTGTTCACTTAATTTCATAATTCATTGCATTAAAAATGTTGGTTGGCACAAATAATTGATATTAACAAGTCGTGATCAGCAACAAGTCACTTTATCAGTAGTGGGCCAGAAAGTTTTCAAAATTTCCTTTCTTAATTGAGTTATCCTGCTTTGGAGAGACTTCAGAAAATATTAATTCTTGTTAATTATAGTTTAAAAAGCAGTAATCCTTTTGTGGCAAAAAGGTATTTCCTCTGTGTGGACTTGATTGATTTTGTTGTTAATACCTTAACAAAATGTCACACATGCAGTCAATCCAATTTGAAGTCAGTTACTTGGATGAGCTTCAAGACTTGTTCATCCAAGTTGTGTTCGGATTTCAGTTTATAATGTCTTTTCCCTGCATAATGATTTTTTATATTTCAATAAAAACATACGAAGTTGCCATGACTAACCAATATTCTAAACAGAAAGATCACAAACTCTAATTGTCTGCCATTTTAAATTATTGAGGAGACTGGTTATATGTTGCAGTTGAATTTTGTTGCAGTGAAAAAATATTATAAAGATTTGTGCAGGTATTGAATTGAATATAACAGTGATTGCTGATTAAGTGGTTTAACTGGTGAATATACAGAATATTGAAACTTGATAATAAAACCAGAACATGGCATAAATTTTACCAGGTAAAAATCACTTGCCCATTGGGCTATTTACTTTAGAAAATATACATGCTCTATCTAAATGGGTCGCCATTGCAGGTCAGGCATGTGATAATTTCAAAGACTGTACTGTGCTAATAAATGTATACTTGTATTAATATATACTTAATACTTATACATGCAGGCTATGCAAGAAAGGTGATTTATTTAATACATTAAAAACAATATGTTTTGGAAAAAATGGTCAACATATTGGTATTATATTTACTCAGAATCGCCAGTGTATTTATAACAAAATGGTAACAAAATTCTCAAATGTGAAAACATGACAATATAGACCCTTTCAGTTACTCGATTAATTTGCCGATTAGAGTAGCCCCCCTTGTTATGTGTGACGTAATCCGGTGATTGCTCTAGAAAACGAAAGCATCGTCTGCATGCTACTGAGAAGTGCATTAAACTGTTTTCAACGATTTCACGAACGTTTTGAGCATTATTAGGTAAGTTTTTGTATTCTGCAATATACTTTCATAAACCTTTTGCTTAATTATTGGAAATAATGTGTGTTTTTTTCGTATTGGATCTGTTAATGTGATTGTTTTTATAAAAAGGTTGAGGAGGCCAAAATGGCAAAATGATACACACAGCGAATGTACATGACCATGACTTATGCAATTTTATCCTTATCGAGCATGATTATTATTTTATGCCATCAATGTCGAAGTTTAAAAATATTATTTTGGTTTCTTAATAACGTTGAGGTCAAATTATTATTTGTAGGCCTATCTTATTTCATTTATTTTACATAACCAATTGTAAACAAATGATTGTTTAGATAAAATCTAAATATTAGTTATCTCTACTGAGATTATTAGTAATTGTTATGGTTATGCAGAATAGTGCTGAGCACATTAAAAAAGATAACGTACATATATCCAAACTTATGTGTATGCTGACAAAATAAATTATTTTTCAGGCATCATTTCATTCAATTTGGATGAGATTTAGCACTGTCACATGGTTCAATAAAAATATGCTGTGATGGCTACCCTGTCTGAGCATGTGAGTGGTGCTGGGCAGAACACAGATAGCAGTACTTTGCAAGGAGATTGCACATGTGATGCAGTAAGTGTTTTTTTTTTTTCTAAATAAACTTCATTTTACCTACTAGGACTCCTAGTAGGAGTAGGAGATGCAGCAGACAATAAGATCTTTTATATAATAAATCATGTTATGCTGGTATATTTATTAACAGATCTAGCAGAGCAAGGAAAAAAGTGGTGACATGTTTGCATGTTTGTCAATAAAAAATAAGATATTGCAGTATTGATTTATAGCAGATTTTAATTGTACATATGTTAAAACAATCTCAATTTGGTCATCAGGCTTAATTTGAATTTATTATGATTAAAAGTATGAAGTTATTTACATCACATATTGGCAGATAATTTTAAAGTTGCTCTATGACTGTATTTCTTAGGTCTGATTTGTTTACATCTTACATTTTAACCTTATTTAAACAGTGAAACCTACATTTTGTACTCTCATAAATATGAAAAACTTCCAAATAATAGTAATCCATGCATGTAAAAATATTAAAGACAGAATGATTTTGTTGAAAATGTGTGGTCCGCAAATTTGGCTTATTTATTTACGATTGACCCATTGCATCAAAACAGTTAAATAGCTTGTCTACAAACATTACTCCGAGTTGACTGGTGGTGCAGAGGTAACGCAACTGCTTTGGGTGCGAGAGGTCCCTTGGTTTTTACTTTTTTTGTCCAAAACCTTATTTGTCACAAACTTTTGCAATTTCTTTTGAAATATCAATAAATTAGGTATACTTAACATAAGGAAAGATTTGTGACTGATTATAAGGGTATAAAGATTCAGACCTAGCATCTTTAATCATACTAGCATCTACTGGTATGACTTATTTCTTTGCATTATTTTGCAAAGCAGGTGACCATCAAAATGTTAATGTGTCTTTAAATGTTTTCTCTTCAGCTAACAGTGGCTGATATACCTGGGGCTGTCTTACCTAGGGAACCGGACAAGTGCAAGCTGAATGAACTGCGTTTGTGGTTGAAAAGCAGAAGCCAGAGGGTTAAGTCCAAGGAGACAAAAGCAGAGTTAGTAGTGAGGTGAGACCCAGCAGCTTAAAAATACTATATTATTTAAATCTGTAATACATACCGAGATGTGTGATAAATTTGTGTAAGCATTAATTTAATGCAAGGGAAACAAAAAAATTTTTAACAGTACTGAGACATAAAAAAAATAGGAATAAGTTCTGAAAATCTAACTAGAAAGTGTACATTTTAGCTATAGAATTAAAATCCAGTTTTTTTAAAAGCGATTAATGTAAAATAAATAAGACAAATGTAGCATTTTTAAGTCTTAAACTATTTTGAATAATTTATAAATTCAAGACAAAGTATTAAAAGGTGATTCAATTTGTCAAAAACACCCAAGTTTTATTATATCGTGAACTTTTAATGCTTTACGGCTTTTACATTTTAACATGAAGGCAGTTTTATGCATATTATATGCAACATTGACAATGTACAGAAATAGTTCCTAGTATTTTACAAAATTGTCCTAGGTTTTCCTAGTATTTTCCTAGTTTTTCATGTTGACTGTTCCTAGTTTTTTACCATGGTCCGCGGGACAGCCTGGTCATGCCTATCGCCAAGGTTTAAGATCATGGTCAAACTTGAAGGTCAAAAAAGCTTTAAATCTGTTGTCAACGTGGCATTTGGAGGCACTTGTGATAAAACTTTTGATGTTTTTGGGTAAATATATTTTTATCTTTTTTTGACAGAGTGAAGAAATGTCAGGAACTGGGTGAAAACCTTCCAGTTGTGGACCCTCACCCAGACCAGCCCTACCTAAGAAGAGCGAAGGCGAGCTGTGTGGTTTGCTCCAAACAACAGCAGTCCCAGGAAAGCCAGCAGCTTCTGACTAATACTGACACACTGTCATGGTCACAGGATACCGGTGATATTCCAAAAATGTTCACTTTTGTAGACATCCTAAATTACTAAAAAAAGTCTGGGAAAAACTACTATGTGGAAAAACCAATTGACAGGGGATATGCTTTTTTCCATGATGGTTATGTTCATAATCAGAGTGTAACTAATAACAAATCCATAGTTACAGTAAAAGCCAAGTGTTACAGGTCAATGAAGAAAAGTGAAAAGCCACATGACTTATTGGTGACTCTGAAAAGCGATGGTTCTGTGCAAGAAGGCAAATGTTCCTGTGTGGCAGGTGTAGGTGGACATTGTAATCATATATATGCCCTGCTGTACTCAATAGACCATACCTTGAAGCTGAAGTTAAAAACATTTCCAAGGGCAAAAACATGCACAGATAAGCCTGCTGAATGGACAAAATGCAGAGTGGATGGAATTCAGTCCGAGCCAGTCATGAAGGCCACTGTTGTTAAGCCCAAGTATGGAAGTTCATCAAAGGGAGTGAAAACTACTTTGTATGAAGCGCGTGCTGGGTGTGCAAAGGGAAATATGACTGTTCCGAACAGTATTCAGGAAAAACTGTCAAAAATAAACCCTTTGTTTGGTGTAGGCTTAACGACAGGTTTTCAGTCATCTGACATATCAACGCAAATGGGGTTGTCAGTCCCAAAGGGTTCACCACTCTCTTACCAGCTAGCCATAACAGAAGGTGATTTTTGTGTAATAGAGAATATTTCAATAAGTGCATCTGGTTTGAAAACCCAAACATGTACCAATCAGATTCCAAAATTTCCATGGAGTATTACAGATATTGAAAAAGTTGCAGATGACATATTGACAGAGATAGGGCTGGATATCTCCGCAGAGAAAGCAAATGAAGTGTATGAGGCAACTATGGAACAAGCATTGTCTGACACATGGCATGATGTAAGGAAAAAACGCTTAACTGCAAGTAAATTTGGCGTCATAGTGACAAGAAAAAAAGATAAGGAAAAGTTTATTCTGAATCAGCTGCTGAATGAAGTAGACTTATCTAAAGTACCTGCAGTACTGTTCGGGAGGGAAAATGAAGACAAGGCAGTTTTTGACTATGTTCAATACATGAATAATAGTGGCCGAAATGTGAGTGTGTATAGAGCTGGCTGTGTCATCAATCCTAATTTCCCTTGGTTGGCTGCATCTCCAGACAGGGTAGTTCATGACAGTGTTGCAGGATTTGGATTAGTAGAGGTGAAATGCTCCTTTTCGAAAAGGAATGTCAGCCCCAAGGAAGCCTGCATGGACACAGCATTCTTCTGTGAGATTGTTGATAGTAAATTTTGTCTTAAGAAAGACCATCACTACTATGCACAAATACAAGGTCAACTAGGAATAACTGGTGCAATGTTCTGTGACTTTGTGTTGTACACAAAAAAGGGCTTGGGAATCCAACGAATAATGTTTGATGAAATGTATTGGAGGACCATGAGTAGCAAGCTGAGATGCTTTTTCCTGAATGACTTTTTGCCAGTTCTTAGAGGTTAACATTCAGTAAAATAAGTGACAGTGCTAATGTGAATGTTAAACTGTTTTTTATTCAAGGTGCATGTGTTCGATATTTGGACATAATTCTTTATGTTGTATCTAGTTAAAGATCACAATGTAACCATACTACAACTAGTAACTAAGGCATTTTGAACAGAACTAGATCTATTGTAGATAAGTTATTTTTCCTGTATTCTTAAACTTTTATATAACCTTAAAATGCTCATAAAACCATGTTCTTTGTTCTGTTATTTAAATAATCTTGTACGCATTGAAATTAAATTTAATGAAAAATAAACTTTGTTACAGTTAAGTAACTACTAGGTTATTAAATATTTTCAACACATCTTGTATCAGTTTTTCAAAGAGTCTACTAAGCAATTTTTAAAAAAATTGACCATGTTTACAAATTATTCCTGCTAGTAGACTGTTCATGTGAGTGACATTTAGGATAATTTGACATTTAAGGCAAACAGAACTCAAGACAATCTGGTCTTTTCTTTGACTACTTTGTTGTTACATATTGTATATTGTCTAAGGCACATACATGTATAGTGCTGATAACCATTAAACTTTTGAAACTTTGTTGAAATGTTTCTTCTCTTTGTGATAATCAAGTACACACAAGGTATAAAAACCTGTATTGCTCTTACTTAAGTAATTAAATAAGAAGAGGATGTAAAAAATCCATTACAAATGTCAGAAACCATGTCTCGACAGGGCTTACAGTGTTCTTTGTTCCGGGAGAAGTAAGTCATGCGTTGACACCACTGGCTTTATTATACCCCGCCAAAGGCGGAGGGATATAGATTTGGCCATGTCCGTCCACATTACACCTTTCCCTAAATTTCTTCACCTCCCATCAATCAACAAAACCTGTTCGGCGGGGGATATCAATTCGAAGAATTTGCTTGTTCCATTTTAGGTTAGAAACGGATATTAAATAACACAAGTCTGCAAAGTTTTCAACATTGTATTATGTGAATCCGCCAGATTGTCATATAATCTTATAAAACAATAATGTATTTATCTACATAAATAATATAGTAATTAATTTGAGTGGCATTTCAGTCAACCTTTAATCAATATTTTATCAATTCTTTGAGATCAAATTTGCAGTTATAAAATGAAACATTATCTCTATTAAGCATCAATTAACATGTGTATTTACAACTTAACCTAAGCAAGTATTTAAGGTCATGATTTGCTTATCACATTTACAAAAATATAACACAGATGCAGGTGAAATGTACAATTGTCCCAATAATTGTCATCACACAAGCTATTGAAATTTTCATTATTGCCAAATCAACAAAACAAACAGTTTATATTAAGTATCTTCATTAATCCACACATATCATAAATCATTCAGTTTAACAGTAAAGTAATACTTGTCATACAAGTAGAATCCCATGTTAAAAATACATGCATGTTGATTAAGATGCTATGTCTGCATTTTGGTACTCTTGTTATTGGTCAAACTTTTTAGTATGATATGTTTACTAAATGAAACAGCATTGTAAAGAATGAGAACCTTACATGACAAGAAATGATTAATAACAAAATCAGTTTTTTTTTCTGTAGAATTTGTACATGGGTAGATTATTAAATGTGCCATAAATAAAAATACTTGGCATTTTCTCATGCTTATGGGAGATGGATTTACTGCTTTAATGCCTTTTACTATGAATTAAAAGTAAAATGTAAACAATTTTGGTCACAAGATACAGACATGGCAACTTAAACTATCACACTTGTAAATATTACAGCCATTCATATGTAGGCTATTGATTTCCTAGACATGATATGATGGGATCCTGAAATAATGTCAGAAGAGCACACACTGTCCAAATTTGGTTAATGCTTCCAAACAGTGACAGCGGAATCGCCTGATCAAAAATGTGAAATTTCTTTATCTTATTAATTGCCCTTTCCACATGAATGCGCTCTGCTGCAATACTTTGTGTTGTTCTCACTTCACAATCAGTCAATTGCCCGAACTGTCCTAAAAATGGTGGTATGTTTAGTTTCACACATTTGACATCTAGGAGGTCTTGGATGTCGAAGCCTTTATCAGCCATTACGCTATCACCACTACAGAAATCCAAATCCAGAAAGCCACTTCGCTTTGTAATTTCCCTGTCTGAAATACTTCCAAGGTACAATTGAGAAACAAATGTTATACTTCCACATGGTGCAATTCCTATTAAACCCTTGAGTGTATTTGAACTTTTATAGTTGCTGTAAGTTTGACTTTTTAGAAGAAGAGAAGAGGCTATCTCAGTTTTTATCTCTGTACAGTCAATAATAACTCGTGTGGCAGGATATTTGTCTTTAAAACTTGCTGGCATTGTTTTGTTCACTTGGTCTCTCGAGGGCCAAATATTGAGGGATCCAAGCCGCAAATACAGAAAATTTGCCCAAGTTATGATTAACATGCTAACAGTTCCTATGGAAATATTAAAGCGTCTAGCCAAGTCGTATTCGAAAAGCCCAACTCGAACTCTACACATAAATAATAAAAACTGATTTGCAGGTGACAGTTTTCTAGGCTTACAAGACTGTTCTTTGGACCCTTCTTTTTTTGAGTACATGACGATGTTCTCTCCCTTTTCTCCCGGGTTTACAAGTTCTAAAACTGTATAGAACGTATCCTTTGATGAAAAACCTGTGTAAAACTGAACTTCAGATGCATTGAGATTTTCAATACAAAAACTATTTGTTTCCTGATCTGCTTTAAGCTGTCTAATTTTAGCTTTTAACTTTTCATTCTCACTTAAAGCTTTATTTGCTTTTTTCTGTAAAAACTCGATGTGTTCTAGAAGGACATGTTTGCTTATATTATCACTGTCTACTTGTGTTTGCAATGTGTCTTCAGATGCAGTAAGATCTGATAAACTTACAGGCTTATTTTCAGATATACTTTCCATTGCTTCATCAGAAGCATCATAAAGAATTGTGCTTTCTTCGCGTTGCTGTTGAAGCCTATTTTTCTTTCTTCTTGTATGGATCTTCTGCAGATGTACCTTGTTCTTCCAACAGTCAAATTTAGTTGGTACAGCTCCAGGTTTTAAGTATGTACGTTTGGCAAATCCAGATGTTTCCATGACCTCCTTCTCAAAGTGCAAACAGCAAACAAAAGTGTTGCATGTCACCTGAAGAAAACAAAATAACAAAATAACACAATGCTAAGGATCACCTTCTTAACTTAGGTTTACTGTAAAATTGTCTTCCTGCATGTAGCCGGTAGATTTAAGTACCAGACTAAGTCTACAAAGGATTTTCTAAAAATTAAAAATATCTAATCAAAATAACTTATGTTAATAAGAACTATTCAACATGGTCATATGATTTTCTAAATTTTTAACAAAACACTGGTGCATCAAGGTGTTTGCTACAGCATTTTCAATGATAAAATTACAAGTAGAGAACTTGAAAAGAAAACCATGGTTTCTTGAGACTGACTGAATTAACCAATGCTTCTTATATTGACAATCCTGCTACTTACTTTGAAATGTGGTCCTTCATCTCTTCTTATTTTGTGAAGCCAAACAGAACGAAGTGGGTCCCCTGGCCTTGGAAACCCATGGTAGCTTGGTTTGCCATATCCAGGTATAATAGCGTATCCAGTAGTGTGACACTCAGGAACACAGCAGATTCGGTTTGACTGCAATTGACATGTTTAAAAAAAATTATAAGCTTGTCAGTATGCAAATCAGTATGAATTATATATTTAACTTATTGCTGATTTATGTATTTGTATTTTAATGTGGTTGTTCTGAGTCAATATAAAACAATCAGAAATTAATAAATATTTGAAGAAAAAATACCCCCACCCCCAATCCTGCCTAACAATGACAGTTTGTAATTTAACATAAATATACCATAGATAACTTTATTACCTTGGTTCTTTTGATTGACTCTACTGCTGTTCCATCTGGCTTTGTTATTCTGAAGCCTTCCTGCTGATATAGCTGTTCAGAGTCTTGAGTAGCTTGCTGACAATACGTGTGGTCCGTTTGCCCGTCTTCTGTCATCTTTTGAACGTAAAATATTATTAAATAAACGTAAAATAAGCTATATACAATTGTCTAACAGAACTAATCAAATAATCTGTTGTAAGTATTATGTGAACTTCGTCGATCAATCGGTATCAATTTCTTTTTAAAAATAGCGAAAACATGTGACAAACGGAATTATGTCAAAACAACTCATTTATGGAAAAATCTTTTACTACTAAATGATGCCGATACTTCATATTTAATTAATTAGAGCCCATTTCATCTGTAAAATAAATGCGTTTTACCTTATTGTTTGCATTCCATTAGAAAATTCAGGTTTCTTCGTTATTATTTCTGTAGTAGCTGGTTTGCGCTATAATCACCGGATGACGTCATCGAAGGGGAGGTAATTCAAAACCCGTAGTAACTGAAAGGGTCTATAGAGCTCAATATTTTACAGGCTGCACATTAAGGAAGCTGCCCCTGGACAACTTTACTATGACGGAGGTACTAAGGCTACACATTCTGGCATCGGGGGCCCAGGGCAGTCAGGGTGATGCAAAGTTTCGCTACCAGCAGAGGGGAGGCTACATGCCCATTGATGATGCCGGCCTTGACTTCAAGAGAAGGGAGCCTCACATTGTTTCTCGACTGGCTGTCGACAACATCTATGATTTCACCCCCGGTAAATAAAGTGTGCTCTACATTCATTGAAGACATAAATGTGTACTTTTCTTAAACAGATTCATTTTATTGCAGAGCTAAGACAAAAACTTATTTATAGATAACATGAGATGTTTTCTAATGCTGATCTTAAAAAATTAGAAAAGACAATCCTGGCGATAAATTTGTAGTGTTTACTGACTCAGTATTACAGTCTGTCTAAAAACCTCAATTTTTTCAAACCTCACATTAGAGAATTACTTTTGAAAATTAATGAACTTTCCCTTAATAAGCATATTGTTTTCTGTTGGCTACCTAGTCATGTAGGCATACGAGGAAATGAGGATGCAGATAAAAGTGCAAAATCTGCTTCAGTACTTACTGAAACAGATCTTTGCATCCCACACACAGATATTAAACCACTTATCAATCGATATATTTTAACCAAATGGCAAACAAGTTGGGACAATGCTGTTTATAACAAATTACAAGTAATTAAACCTAACGTCAGTGCCAATATCTCTATTTGCAGAGAAATTAGACGGGAAGACATTGCTCTTACCCGCTGTCGCATTGGACATACTAGATTAACTCATTCATATCTTATAAAAAGAGAAGTCCAATCTGAATGTGTTCCTTGCCAGGAACCTCTTACAGTTAATCATATTTTACTGTATTGTATTGATACAGAAATTCGGTCTAAATATTTTAATGTCAATAACATGAACAAACTATTTAAGAAATTATCCGATGCTAAGCTTGTTTGCTTCCTGAACGAGATTTCTATTCTTAATAAGTTATCAATTTTAAACTATTTATTATGCTAATGTTATACATTTTAACTGTTTAATATGTTAAACTGTTTTCACTTATAATTCACATTTTTAACCTTATAGATTTTTATTTCTTCTCATGTATTTTAATTTTTAACCTGATAATATTCTAATTTCGTTAAACTTCAATGTATTTGGCGCTGTATGACCTATCAAGTGTCGGGTGTGCCGTAAAACCCAAAATACAAGCACAAATACAAACTATCAGCTTATTAGGGTGTGGTTGCAAGTCCCAGTCAGTCGAAAGACTTGCATCTGTTTGCCTGCCAAGATTTATGAAATAGAGGTGCCTACCTAATTGAAGGTGTGTACATTATGACTCTGGGGGAAGTGTGGGGGGGGTGCATTGATACTCATTAAATATGTATGTTCGTTTATTGGGTTTATCGTCCCACCAACAGTATTTTAGTTATCTGGAAACAGTGTCCACTTTAAGGAGATATAATGCTGCCTTCACTGTGTATAGCATGCCGTAAACTTGATACCACACCCAGTTACATTATCCTAACAGCGGGCCAACCAGTCGTGGAAGTACCTTTATATTTGCTGGAGCATTAGCAAGGAAGCTATACCACTATCCTTTGTAATGACTTGGTATGTCGGTGCCCGGGATCGAACCCGGGGTTTCCCGTACCTTGAGCCGAAGCTCTACAGATTGTGCTACCAGGTCTGGTAAATATGTATGTAATCAGATGCTAACGATTTTGTATTTGTAAACAGAGGAAAAACTGAAGTTATTGAAGGTTTTGGTGGATCAGTTCCTGACCTATGCAGCCACAAGAGATCTGCTGGAGGACAACTATGACAAGGTGCGGCAGCTTAAATTTGACCTGCGCCAGCTACAGTGGCAAGAACAGAAGAGGGAGAAAGATGAGGCAACAGCAAGGTAGTTATATGTTAAGTTAGTAACTAGGATACTAACCTGTTAATATTAATTGATAAGTCAGAGAAAGCAGTGTAGACCCTGGTCAGCCAGATCTGTTTGGGAAATCTTTGATCAGATATACACCATTAGCTTTTAGAAGCCTCTAACATTTTGTTTTTAAGTTACTCTAGCAAATAGTAAAATACTTGGAATGGTTTGTTAACATATACATCAAGTTAAAGACTAATCACATTTTGAACGTTCGAAGCATATAGCACTTTTAAGAACATGTCATACCCCCAGATATGAAATACATGGGGTTTTATTGGAGTCATTTCCATCTGTAGGCATGATTTGTCCAAACTATGTTGTGGCTTCTATTGGTCAGAAACCATACTTGACTGGTAAATATCTAGCCTTTTTGCTCATATCATTGGCACATCATTACAGTCTTCATATAACATGAGTTATGGTCCTTTTTAAAAAAAAAAAATATATATGGTATGTGCTATTTCTTGGCTACAGTTTCTTTGATATTGCTAAAAGTTTACTCAAAAGTAGATACCAAGGATTATTTTGCATATCATTGGCATATTGTGATTGCCATGATTTTAAATTTATTACGGCCCTTTGTTTTTATTTAGTTAAAATATTTTGTTTACATTATTTGTCAGCAATATTTAGTTGGATTGTCATTTTACTTAATAACAGTTATAAGCATCAAGCCTTATATTGTGAGTTTAATGCATGTCATGTGTGCTTAAATTCAGTTGCTTATGATAAGTTTTTGTATTTAACTTTACATGATAATAAATCCAAATGGTAGTTTGTGAAGTCTTGGCACATCATGAAAAGCTTAAATTTATTAAGTAATAGCTTTTCTCTACATTCAGTAAATATTTTTTGTCTGGGATAATTCTTTGTAACCATTTATCTAATCTGAATGAAACATACATGGCATATTCTAAAACTTTCTCTTACATTGTGGCAAAGCAGTATCTGTGGATAACTATGATAGAATAAGTTCTTGTTGATGTAATATTTTCGTAGTTTTACTATATTTAATTTGGAAAAAAATCACTTTTAAGTTAATTTTACTGTTTATTTTAATATACAGAAACAATGCAAAAGTCTAAATCCCTATAAAAGTGATTTTTAGAAAAGAAATAACACTCTTTATAAATTACAATTTCGCTACAATTCAGTTAAAGAAAAAACACACAATCATCTTAAAGATGATATTTATTCTTTCTATTCAGATACCGTGTTAAAGTTGAAGAAAAACAGAAGGAACGAGCTCTGATGGAAATGAAAAGAATCTTCAAACTACAACAAAGGGAAGAAGAGATTAGGAAAGAAGAAGCAGCAAGGTAAAAGGAAAGCAGATTGATATACAAATTATTATTTTTTTAGATAATAAACCTACCCCATCTGAATGTGATGCATATATTAAGAGTTAACCTCGTCTGTATGCACGACTCCATGTATTTTTTGTTTTTTTCATCAATGACGGTCTCAAAAGTTAACAGCTTCTACTTATCCAATTAAATTATAACTTGTCATAGTCAAGAAAGGGCATGCAAGAAAAAACAACAAACAGTAACACATCAAAAAGCTTCAAAAATTAGGAGTCATATTGCAGGCCTCACTGCATTTGTATTTTTTATGCCCCGAAGGCGGGCATATAGTAGTCAAATCGTCTGTCTTTTCGTCTGTCTGACATTTATGTCCGCTCAAGAACTCCATCATTCCTGCATGGATTTTAAAATAACAAATGTAAAATTCGTGACCACAAAAAGTCGCGCACAAACTCAGGTCAGTTACACGAAAGTTAAGGTCACACTTAAAGGTCAAAGTCATAAACCCTGGTAGTGCACTGGTGGTCGTGTCCGCTCAGTTTCTCTGTCATTTCTGGAGATATTTTGAAATAACCTGGCAGAAATATAAAGACACATGAAGACGACCTGTTGCACACAAGACCCAGGTTGGTTACTCGAAGGTCAAAGTCACACTTACAGGTCAAAGTCACAATCCCTAGAAGTGCATTGGTGGTCGTATCCACTCAGTACCTCTGTCATATCTTGGTAATAACTCAAATGCCTCCATGACAATTGCAAAATTTGCTTTACTGGACATAGCTTCAGCAGTAAATGTCTGTTTACAAGAACATTTCTTGTTTTACTGACTTAAGATTTTTATTTTTTTACAATAAATTCAATAATTAAGGACAATGTTGCATTTTCTTGTAGCCACATTTTGTCGGCTGCATAACACATTTCTGTATGAAAGTAACAAAACTGAATATATTTTGTTTTTAGAGGAACCTTTATGAGCATTTCATAGGCAAAAAAGAACCCAAAAAACTTCCTCATTTGGTTCTTTAAAAAAAAGGCTTACGAAAGAACTTTTTTTTTTATATAAGCCTAATGTTTTCAAAAGTTTTATTTTCAAATAATGAAAGCACTGAACTCAAGTAATTCTTTTTTCAGAACTGGAGTTGAGCCTCCTACAGAATCCTTGGAGCCTTCAAGTACAAACATGAAGGTACTGAACTTTCTTTAATTGTCTTCCTTCTATGAGAGGGCGCCAGTGGCTGAGTGGTTAGCATCATTGTCCTATTACTCCTCAGTCCCTTAACACATGAGTTCAAGTCCAGGTCAGGGCGAGAACTTTCATGTGGGGAGGTTTTCCAGCTAACCTGTTTTGCACCTGTGGTTCTACCCGGACATAAGTCTAAGTAATTAACCAATAATTAGCTAGACGTCACCAATATGACCATAATTGTGTCAGTGCAGTGTAAAAAACATCAACAAAAACCTTCCTTCTATGACTTATTTTATTTATTTTATTTCTAAATATCTCAAAATTGACAAATGTAAAGGTTAACTTCTGCGGGACGATAAACCCAATGAACAAAGGTTAACTTCTGATGCAACTTATATCCCGCTTAATTAAACAGTATATATTAAAAGGAAACCTAGTCAACATCTATGAGTCTTTCTCCATCTGTAATTTTAGGATGTCATCCAAGGACCTTAACTGGTGCATATTTACACCCTAAAAACAAGAAATAGAAAGAATAGGTTATATGTCAGGGCACTCTTTTGGCCGTTTTTGGGGCCGAATATCGGCCCCATTCCCCTATCAAAATAGTATGTTTTTTCCCCTATCTATGAAAAAAATTCCCCTCGAAAATGAAAAAAAACAACAACGAAAGGGTCGCCCGAAAATACACGTAAATCTTTTCGTGAAAATTTTTGAGTACGAAACCCATATAAAAACACTGTTTTACTGCGCATGTCTCGGCTTAGGTTGACACGTTTATTTACCGATAACGACTGTGTAAGAGTCTAATTAAAAGAATCCTTCACGAGTAATTTCCCCTGACAAATTTGGAGTTCTCGGATATGGCCGTTGTAAAAAAATGTCGCACAATCAAAAGCACTATCGTAAGAAGATCACTTCAAAAACTTCAGAAAATTGCAAGATTTCCTCTTTAAACAGCAGTCACTGTCTTCGATCCCAGAACCTACTATATCTAGTATTGAAAATGACGTAAGTGAAGAGTCTGAAATAATATACTGGCTATTATAATATGTGGTAAAAAACAGTGTTAGGGTTTTAAGGAGTTAGTGTGACACTAAAATCAAAATGTGTATATGACTTAATAAAATACCCCTTTTTGTCTTTTTTTTCTTAAAACGACACGAAATTCCCCTTCCTGAGGGTATGGGTACCTGTCCCCAAAAGCTGTCTAGTGCCCTGTATGTTCATATTTTTTTTTCCCAGATCACAGAGGAGGAGATAGCAGCACTAGAAGCATCTATGCCTTCTGCTGAGGAAAGGGAAGAGGCAAGAAGAAGGGAAGATGATGTTGAGGCTGACTGTAAAGCTGAGTATAGCTCCAAGGAGCGTGAATTCTGGGACAACATCATGGCTCTGCAGCATGGCAATGCTGTCTACCCCATAGGGCGAGACAGGATGTACCGGAGGTACTGGATGTTCAAGTCTATACCAGGGGTGTTTGTTGAAGATGATGAGCAGTTTGTGAGTGAAGAAGCCCTAAAGCCCTGCAGACAGAATCCTGAAGGAAGCATGTTTGATTTGAATAATCCAATGGCAGCACCTCCTAGGTTAAACGTCAATGTGAAAGTTGTTGAGCCAAAAGTGCCAGTGGAGAGTAAAGATGGCAGTGATAAAGAAAATGAGTCTATGAATACATCAAATCTAAATACAAGTGGGACAGGTGGAAATTCTAGTATTGTTGCAAATTCAGATAACACATCTCTAAATCCATCAGCTACTCAGGAAAATAATGCAAGCAGTGTGAATGAAACAGCTGTTCTAAATGGAGATGTAGATGACAGTATTGTCATCAGTGATGATGACGAAGATGATAAACCTCCAACACTTGAGCTGGAGGAAAATAAAGAACCAGAACCGGCTGTGATCACACCAGCTATATCTCAATTAAACAGCTGGAACAAATCTCTGTGGTCATTTTTCAAGTCTGAAGATGAGATTGAAGCATTAATACAGTCTTTAAATGGCCGTGGTATACGTGAAAGTGCTCTTAAGCAGGCGATGTTAGAACAGAAAACAAAAGTAATGTCCACGGTGTCTGAGGTGCCGTTAGATTTGGTGCAAGTGGAGGAGGAATCTGAAGAAAATGTCACAGATTCTCCGAAGGTGAAGAAGATGGAGTGGCGACGTGGACGAAGGAATGTGACAGGAACTGTGAAGAATAACTCTGCCCATGAAGGTCTTGAGCTTAACTTAAGAGAGATGATTATGGACCTTGAAGAGAGGATACATGTGGGAACTCTGGGATATCTCCGGGTAAGTACATTTATAAAACCCAAACCATGCCTCATTAATTAATGAGCAATACAAAAATTCTTACTTATTTACATCTGCATGTAGGTTGAAGATACCTAAAAGTGGCAACTGGCCGTTCTGGAATGACACTTTTTGGTTTAACCTTGTCCGTATGTGTCTAGCAGGCTTAGAGTAAATATAAGCAATGTAACTGGTTTATAGATTAGTTACATTATGCATTTTTGTACAAATGAAATGAAGTAGAAAAATTAATGTCTTTCTGGAGTTTTTTTCGGCTGACTTGCTGTACATCATTGGAACTGTATTTTAATGCATCACGTCAATAAAAATTTAATCTTACCTTTTTTATTATTATTAAAACCTTTTCAACAAAACATGTTTTGTTCAACTTCCAAGCTTTATTATACTATGCTAGGAATTATATGACATTAAAAAATTGGTTGTGTAAATTAAAACTGGGACTTAAAGGTCTTATGCATATGTAAAATGTTTGGACTAATACAGTGCAGGTAAACTGTAGCAAAAACGGTCAAGAGAGAAAAAATTGAGGCATCAAAAGTCGCTGATGTCCTGATCTATCAAAACTATGCTACTGCAGAATGGCAAACTATTAAAATTTAATGAAAATTGCACAGATATTTATTGCTGGCTGTTACTTATGTAAAATAAATAGAAAGACAGGACAACATGTTTGGATGTATTATTCTTTCTCCAGATTAAGGACCGAGCTGCATGGAGAAGTGCCATAGAATCGGGCTATGCCCCTCAGACTGATGATCCAACTTTAGCTAAGGAGAAGACTGAAACAAATGGGTATGGACAATTTTATTCATGATCAATTTTATCCTGTGCATAGTCAGCTGATATCCCATTTTACCATCTGGTTATTGGGCTTTTTCTATCATCTTCCTACTGAGAAGATAAATTTATCACTGGGAGATCACACTAGCATTGTTGAGTATTACTTTTGTTTTTAGATGAAGTTAGATAAGGTTAATAGTTCAAAGTTAATACCTTGCACATAGAAATGCTCCATTTATGATACAATACATATAGTCAGTTTATATCTTGCTTTGAGTTGTTACAATAAGATACATTTGGGAAAATGGGAAACTTCAGATTGGTTTGTTGGTGTTTAACTTAACTGATAAAATTTTAAAAGAAAATGTTAATTTTAATATATAAACAAGCTAAATAACAAAAAAATTTTTTTTTTCAAAACAGCACACAGCTGTTTAAACATTATAGGATCTAACAAATCACAGTAAGAACAGTGTAAAGTATATTTTAATAGTTTATTAAATATTAAATAAAAAACAGAATGATTAGAAGATTTAGAGATACAGTAATTGTTATGACTAGACAATAAAATTTAAATTTAACAGGGAAGGCACACATTTGTCTAAATATTGAACTGAGTCGAATTTGGCCAAAAAATATTCAGTGCATTGTATCGTAGCTGTATGTAATGGTTATCTGTGCATTGCAATGAAGCGTTATAGCTCTTATAATAGTACAGTTCAGTTGGTTTATTTTGTCTCTAAGGTCTGCTCAACCAGTCGGTATGTATTCCTGTTCAGCTTTCAACAGCTTTGAAAGTAGCTTTATTGTGTAAAACCACTAGGGTCATTCAGACCCTTGATTTTCATTTAAGTCACATAAGCATGATTTTACTTCATTTTTCTTTTTACTTTTCATTTTGCGTTTCAGCAGTGCTGGAGATGTTGAAGACATGGATACATCAAATGAAGAGGTGAATCCCAGCGTTGCCATTGCCAAGGATATGGCGAAGGCTCTTGTTCAAATAGCCAGAGGAATAGAACCAAAATATCTCCAACCCCCATTAGGTATGTCAACTAGATTAACTGAATTGGTTAAATGGTGTCAAATATCAATGCTATATAGGAATTACAAAACGATCAGGCTAAATGTTTGTAGAAATGTTGTCAGGTCTTAAAATAAAATACAAAATTATCTAAATATTCTGTTATTCAGAGCTTCAACATGCACACTGCTTTAGTTTGATCTTGCAGCAATTTGACTAAAGCGCATGATAGGGTTGAAATCCAGCCATCATAAACTGCTGTCTCGGATTTTCGGATTTCCAAGTTGCTATTATAGACTAAGCACTGTTATACTACAGACAGGCCAATCAGAAACCCTGTTTCATTCCACTGTAGAGGTTTGATTTCTATGCTTTGGAATGAAAATCCACAAATAAAACAGCAATCAAAACACAAGTTTGTTTTTACAGTTGTATTGGCAACTGTTGCATTTTGACAACTCTGTGGTCTATGATAATTACTACATGTGACAATCACTACTGGGTTCCCTGTGTTTAGTGAGGACTTTCAGACATTAGTAAGCAAGGCTCTGATCGGCTGAATCAGCGCCTCCGTTAACGGGCGTCCGGGCGTAAATTACGTCCGAAATTCGCCAGCGTACGCCGAAATTTGAAGTTCAGGAAGTCCGCGGGACGTCCTGTTTAATTGTATTACGCCAAATCACAGAGCGCTCGACGTACATGTGCATTGCTAATTGACCAAATGCATTGTTAATCACCACATGCGCCGTAGGCGTGTATGCTAAGCGACTCCATTGATAAGGAAACAGCAGGTGACATGATCTCTTTCGCCATACAACTCTTGTCAAGCTGTACACTAGTGATGTAACTATGGTAATTCCCGCGAACTTCGTAAACTCCGCCTACCTGATCACTGCGGGGATCGCGAAAGCCAACAGCGAGAGTTGTGGACATATACTAATTGATAACTATGCAAACACGTGCGGGGATCGCGAAACTGTGAGAGTTGTGTTATACTGACGGGTAAACTTTCCCGAAACTCCCCAAAATAGCCTGATTATCTGTGCATGATTCGGAATGCTCCGCCTCCGTGCAATGTATTGATATGTTAATAATTATCGACCTTTACGGTTCGTTCATCCACTACCGTATATATTCGATCTTACAAGAACTTTTACTCTTTGAAAAAATGATAGACCAAGCAATGATAGTAATGGGCGGAGTTTATGCAAATTAACCTAGACGTAGACCTATGGACGAGCCGATACGTCATAGTTTCATTGGCAGCGTCTGTTTAAAGTGCCGACATGTTTGTGTGCTCGATTGTCGGCATTTAATTAGTGCAATCAAGGTAAAGTTTGATGATGGTAACTAATTGGCTTCGTCTATCCCGCTTGATTAATATGTGACTGAATTTCTGATATGAAACTTGTTGTTTAACAGTTAGGTCATACTTGTGTGATGTATATTAAAAAAGTTGTTTTCCAGGGCAAATAAAATGATCGTGTTTCAGACTGCAGCAGCTGTGCGTTTCACTTACTCTTGTTACACATGTAAATACTAGTTTATATTTAAGTCACAGGTCTAATATATAGGCATATTTCATGCTAGGGAGATGCGTTTTACATTTCTGATTACCACCAACTTTAATTTATTTGACATATTGCATGACAATGTGTTTGCATGCATGTGTTGTTATAAATAAACTGTTAAATAAATATTTATGAACAAAACTCTTATTTGTTACTTTAACCCTCTAGTATCTTTTCTAGTATATGATATATGTAACATGCATATATACAGTTATAATTGTGCTTTTCGACTTAGTAGTACTGTAACAGAGACTTCCAAAAATAATACCTGGGACTTCCAAAAACTAACATCTGGAAGTCTGGACTTCCAAAAAAATAATCTTAGTGGAAGCGCTGGGCTGAATGAAAGGTCACCAGAAGATAACCTGTAATATGTCCGTATCAGATCCTAGCCTAGCGGATCGTATGCTTTAGTCAGATTGATCTTGCATGTTTGATTGCTTTGATGTCTCAGTAAAATTATTTTAATTTATTCAGAAACACTTTACCATTTTAAACAAGTGCTGTATCTTTACTGTTAGAGCATTCAGTGTCTACATGTCCCGTTATTGTAACATCTTCTTACCCAGGAACTACCAAGAGAGCTATACCACTAGTATTTTTATAAGATGAGTTGCATCCTAGGTTTGAATCCGAGTCATTCTGTATCTTGGACAGTGGCTCTACTGATTGGGTTAGTAGGGCTTGCACTAGTCATTGTAATAGTTTACTTTGTGTGTTTTCTAGCTTAATTAACAATTTAGTTTTCATTTTTTCTTAATGTTCCTTACTTTTAATTGTCAAGTTCACATGTGGGCATGTGTATAAATTATGATGTACAAGTTCCATAAAAAAAGTTTTTGGTAGTATACACTGTTTTGTCACTGTTGCAGGTGAAAATGATAAGATGAAAAACCCTAAACAAAAAGCGGAAACCTCAAAGAAGGAACAACAGAAATCAAAGAAAAGGGAGAAAGAGGAGAGTGATGACAGTGATGCTGGTAATTTTCTTGTGGATAACCTATTTCAGCTTTCAAGCATGTTTAGTTAGCTTTGGCAGATTTTCTGAAAAGTTTTCCTGGATCAATGGACCCAAATAACTTTAACTGGATTTAGACTCGAGCCCAGTCAAGGAATGAAGAAGTAAAAGATTGTGGGGGTGGGGGTGTATACTGAATATTTGTCTGGGACAAAACCTATGTATAGGCTTTTTTCTACAGTTTTTTCTTTTCTTTTTTGAGAGATCTACAAACAATAAGCAGGAATAGGGGTAGTTGTTAGCCCTAGGCTTACAGCTTTAGTAGTCCTGGAAACTTTTTTTTAACTGTCCTAAAATGTATACTACCAAGTAAAAAACGACACATTTACCATTGTCGTCATTAGAACCATTGCTATTTAGAAGAAAAAGAGAAGAAATATGCTCACTTTATACTGATACTCATATTTACTGCCATGTTGATACAGAGGCCAATAATGATGACTCCAGCTCCCGTTTGTGTCAGAAGAGTGTGATGGAGAGATGGGAGGACTCCTGTCTGTTGAGTACAAGTCTTGCCCAGGTGTTCCTTCACTTGTCTACGCTCGAGAAGTCTGTAACCTGGTCCAAGAGTATTCTACACACGCGCTGTCGCATCTGTCGAAGGAAGTGTGACCCTGATAAGATCCTACTGTGCGATCAGTGTGACCGTGGACATCATATGTACTGTCTGAAACCACCTCTCAAGGTTGGCACTTAGTTCTTTGTTGGCTTTAAGCTTCTTTAAATCATATCCCTCGGTTTAACATAAACAGTAGTCCGACCATCTGGGACAACCAAATTCTTGGTCTGGACAAGTAATATGGCAGTAGCTACTAGTCTTACAAAACAAGTGCTTGGTCGACAAACACAACTTAAACTGATTCGTCAGAAGCAGTATTTTTGATAGAAATTCAAATTCTTTTTTTTAATTTGTATTTTTTATTGTCTGAACAATTTGTTGAAGTTTTGGGAGACATACAGTTCTAGCAGGTACCTACTGGATGCAAGATTACCAGACTGGATATGATAGCTTTGAAAACCGAACTGCATCCTGTAATAACAAGACTGACAATTTAGCTCCATATTTTATCGAGCAAATTTGTTTACATCTCCCGAATAATTACTGAAATTGCATTTTGAATGAAAGTTCAAAAGTTATAATACACTGGTATATGTTTGCATTTTTTACTGAATGGTATGTTTGCAAAAAATAGGATCTGACAACACAAACATTTAAGGCATCTATTAATAACCTATCAATTTACAATTTGTTTATGCTATTGTTGTCTGCTTTCTTTAACTTAAAGCAATATCTGATTTATTATAACTTTTGAGTTTAAATCTTCGAAAACTGAAAGTGAAAAGACAGAAAATTAACAGAAAACAAGGGCCAAGAAACAACAAAAAATCCTATGAACAGAAAAGAGCACATGAGTTTGTTTCAAAGTGGTTAAAAGATTAGAACTGGTTACGTTGACAATTTAAACAAGATGTTTTGTACTCCTTGTAAAAGTTATAATGATGCCAATAGCTCTTCATTAGCATTGGGGTTGGTTGTTTTCTGAATAGAAATTTTCTGAATCAGAAAGAGGAAAGTAGCAGATAACAAAACAGATGATTACTCTGGAAAATTAAGAATTTTCCTTTTGTTACCTGTTTGTTATGATGTTTGAAGAATTTTTTCATTTAATAAGCATTTTGTCACTGAAAGCTTTATTGGACTGTCACATGAAAGGTGTTAACATAAATGCTAAAAACAGCACAAAATCCAGTTTGGTCCAGACAAGTGGATTTTCTACCTATGCATCTGACTGGACTTGTGACTATACAAGTTAATGTCGAGCCATGTTTCCCCAGGTATGGAGTATATGGGGACAATACTTGAGTCACATCCGTCAGTAGGTCCATTCACCTGTTTGTTATCCAGATATATCTATGCTTAGCAGCTATGTGTTTTAACAATAATTTTATTTGCACCAAAAAGTAGTTTTAAGTATGTTTACCATTAGTGCAACACAGGTTCAGTACATGTTATGTTGCCTATCAGTGTGCTTTAAAATGTTTTGGTGTCAGAGAGTCAGGGGTGGCGAAATCTCAGAAATGTTTACTTGTCCACGGACAAGTGGTTATAAAAATGTACTTGTCCGTACCAGTGCGCTACTTGTCCGTACAATAATTAATAAAAACACAAGTATTTTAACAACAATGATTTAATAATCACTTAAATCTGTTAAACCATAAAACTATCATGTAATTACTTCATGTTTAATCAAATTTATCATATCACAATTACGAATGTGAACAAATCTTTTAATGCTTTTAGTCTTATGTTTCAGTTTGGGAAATAAAAGTTATTTTTGGGAATTTCAACACTTAGAAATTGGATTTTTTCACAACTCGGACAATTGATTTCGCCACCCCTGCAGAGAGTTAAAGATGGTATCTGACAGTTTGGACCAAAATTTCATTGTTATCAGAAAGTTGCTAGCAAAATGCTGTTCATTGATGTTTTGATCTGTGAGAATGGTCAATCATAAATCACCTCTTGTCATTGCAAAAGGTATTTCCTGTCCAAGCCATGCTGCCGAGATAGCTATTTTTTAAATTTTAGAAAACCATGTGACCACTTACTTTTGAGATCACGTTATATAGTCATCGGGGTAATCTGCTCTGACATCGATATCTATTTTTATCAAAGACCTTTAATGAGTTTTTCATACAGTTGGAAAGGATACACATTCAAGGTGGGTTTTTTTAATGGTGATAAGTCTAACAATTCAAATTTTATTTATTGAGACTAAAGTATAAATGTATAAAATAATTATTCCCCAACTCCCCAAAGGAGTGCTTCAATACTCTTATAAATTTGATATAGGCAAACTGTTGGATACTGCCTTTAAGTTCATATTTGAAGGAATAACAACACTTTCTTTAAATTATATATCTTTAAATGTTGTTCTGTCAGAGTATCCCTAAGACAGACTGGTTCTGTCCTGACTGCAAGCCAAAGGAAACTAAACGAAGTCCCAGAAAGGACAGAAGAAGGACATTTAATGAACAGCAAAGTGATGAAGAAGAGGAGGAGGAGGAAGAAGAGGAGATGGAAAGGTATTGTTTTTGAGACAGTTTTCAGGAAGGAAAGTGAAAATGCATTTTATTTTAAGGTTTTAAATACAGTCAAACCTGTTATTAAAGACCACCCTCGGAACAGGGCAAAAGTAGTCTCTTGAGACAGGTGGTCTCCTAATGCAGCATGGTTACTTTTGTGAGAACCACACTTAAATTTACAAATTGTGTTGTATGAGCAAAAAGTAGAGAAAGCAATAACATCAATATATTTTATTAAAGGTATTGGCAGGCATGAATTGCAGCTTAACGTTTGTCAAGGTCAAGTGGAGATGGGATGGTGCACTGTCCAGAAATATCAAAATATTCCTTTCCTTTTTTCTCATTTGTTTGTCGATAGTTTTTAGCCAGTCTTTGAAGTTTTAGCTTGTCATTCATGCCTTTTGGTTCCTGTAGTACTTGATTGGAAGTTTTTCATGTTTTAGTGACTTGAAACATCTTGGGTTCATTGTCTTACAAATTATCACTGGCTGCAGCTTTTCACCAGCCATTGAAGCACACAAAGACACTGTCACCCTCTCTTTTGACTGTTTCCCTCCAGCTTAAGTCTCCCCTTTCTTAAAAAACATTGTTCTTGTTGTGTCTCTGTAAAACAATCCTGTTTTGTCCATGTTGAAGATGTTACAAGCATCATATCCTTCACACAATGTAGGCAGTTTATTTTTCCAATCACGCACTATGTCCATATTAACAGCTGCTCTTTCTCCGGATTGAGTTTGCAGCACAATGTTATTTCTTCTTAGGTACTATTCCAACCAGCCCTTTTATGCTTTAAACTCTGACAATCCCAATTCTTTTGCAAACAAAAGAGCTTTTTCTTTCAAGAGTGGTCCTGACACTGGCACTTGATGTCCGGTCTCATCCAAAAACCAACGATGACACAAGTCGTTCAGCAAGTCATTTTGAGTTGAACGTTTAACTGGTTTCACTTCCGAATTTCCATGTTCATATTTGTCCATTATTTCACGTTTTCGTTTTTCAATGTTCTGAATCTGCATTTTTCCGACACCAAGCTCAGATGCAACAGCACGACAACTTATCCCACTGTCCAAAAGTTTGACAACTTGGACACGATCTTCTAGAGTAAGGCACGTCGTTTAGACATGTTAATGCAAAATGCAATAAAGAACAACTGTTCCAGATATTCCATTATATTACTGTATCCAATTGCAGTTTGTGCTTTATAATTGTATGTTTTAAGTTTTAAGCAAATCAATTTATCGTAATAATACAAACATAACTTTGATTTTCTTTTAAAGAAACCAAAGTCAGGACATGATCAATAAGTGTCAATACGAGCGGTAATAGGGCACACTCGATTATTTGTGAATGGATTGGGGGCTTGATGTGTACATCGACCCAGTGACATTACGTAATTTCCCAGTTTGACACGGCCGATTGCAGTGATTAGCAAAGAAGGGCAAACAAGTCAATTTATTCCTTATTGTGTGGTTGTAACTAATGGGCCAGTGGATTAATGCCGTCGCCTATTAGGGGATAATTAAAGCATGTTTGACATGTTCATGTGCAGTCGCTGGACACAGATCAAAGGTGGGCACTTATTACATTACAATTACAGAGCAAATATGATCGGGCGGCTTTGAAGTGGTCGCATAAAGCAGGTGGTCTCTGGTAAGGGGTGGTCGCATGGTAATCATTATAAAAAATGGTATTAGCTATTATTATACCCCCACCACAAAATGGGGGTGGGGGGTGCTATAATGGATTCGCTTTGTTGGTCCGTCTGTCTCCATTATAGCGTCCGCTCTATAAATCCGATACAAATTGAAGGTTACTTCAAACTTGGCTTAAATGTTCACCTCAACAAGAGGATGTGCAGAGCCCATGTTGCCCATGTGTCAGTTCAAGGTCAAGGACACAATTGAAGGTCAAACATCAAACAATCAAATATTAGACATGTCGTGTCAGCTCTGTAAGTCCTACACTAATTGAAAGATTTTCTTTAATGTTAGCTCAAATGTTCACCTCAGCAAGGGGATGTGCAGAACCCATGTTACTCTTTTGCCGGCTTAAGGTCAAGGTCACATTTGAAGGTCAAAAATTGACTTAGAAAATATTCTTAAATTTTAACATGTATTTGAATATTTCTGAAACTAGAAAAAGTATTTGCTTGAAACTTAAAATATATATGAAGTGTCACAAAAAGGATATGCAGGTCAAGTTTCATAACTCTGTATTGCATTTGGACAAAGTTATGCCCCTTTTGAGTCTTCAAATTTACATACAATCAAGTATTAGACAATATGTCGTGTCCGCTCTATAAATCCTATACTAATGGAAGAATTTTCTTCAAACTTTACTCAAATGTTCAACTCAACAAGGTTATGTGCAGAACCCATGTTACCTTTGTGCCGGCTTAAGGTCAAGGTCACACTTGAAGGTCAAAATTAACTTAGAAAATGTTCTTAAATTTTAACATGTACTTGAATATTTCTGAAGTTAGCACAGGTATTTGCTTGAAACTTAAAAGATATATGACGTATCAAAAGTAAGATGTGCAGGTCAAGTTACATAACTCTGTATTGCATTTTGACAAAGTTATGCCCCTTTTTATGCCTTCTTTTAATTTACTTACAATCAATACTAGACAATATGTTGTGTATGCCCTATAAATTCTATACTAATGTAAGGATTTTCTTCAAACTGAACTCAAATGTTCACCCCAACTGGGCAATGTGCAGAACCCATCTTACACTTGTACCAGCTTTGTCAAGGACATTGGTGTGGGTATGAATCGCATTCAGTGATAGTTCTAGTTTAGAATTGATTGCTTTTTAGTCCCCTACCGGTGTTTACACCGGAGGGGACTATAGGTTTACCCTCCGTCCGTCATTCCGTCTGTCTGTCCGCTAAAAATCTGGATCCTTTGATAACTTAAACACTATTAAAGCTAGGCGCATGAAACTTGATATGTTAACAGGTAGCAATGTGTACAATATGCACGTGCAAAATTTGGGTCACTACCTTGAATGTCAAGGTCACAGCATGACCTTGAAGCAAAAAAAATTGTGTCCAGCCCATAACTTTTTGAGGGACTGGTAGGGGACTACTGTATTGCCCGCAATACTATCAAATGCTTGTTCATTGATATTTTGTATCCATGGTGGGATGTACATGCTAACATTCAATATTTATTCAGTGTTGCAATCAGTAGAGCATCTGCTCCAGGTATAGGAGACTTAATATTCAATCCCAGGCTGCGACATACCAGTTGTTAAAAACAGTAGTGGAATAGTCAGCGTTTTTTTTTGCCTCATTGGGAATGGGTCCGGTACCATCAAATTGGGAATTTTTCGAATCGTGAAAGGTGCCAAATTGGGAATTTTCGCATCGTAAAATTAGGCTAATTGGGAATTTCATGTACAAGGTGAATATATTACAATATTTGCATAAATGTGAATGGTTTTGCATTCTTTGTATGTAAGTTTATTGACTTGAGAGGAATAAAGTGAAAAAAAAAGTCTTAAAATAGTTTTATCAGCATGTTTATTTGAAACATGATAATGTTTTTGCAAAGTGATGGTGCAATAAAATAAATCACTTTGATGAAGAAAAAGTTGAAAACTACATGTATATCTGATCATAATTGTTACCTTATAAACAACTGTTTCTCATATTTTATGTTGGGTTTTCAATAATAAGAATATATGACAAAGTCCTATGAGTATTGCAACTCTGTCAGACTGTTGTGACCAGTGTTGTTATTAATATAACCATCTAAACTTAAGTCTTTCTGTTTATAACATTAAAAATATTGATTACTCACTTAGAAAAACAATTCTCAATCGGGACCAAAACGGCAACAGAAGAAAAAAAACATGGGATCAAAATTCGAGACGTTGTGCCATTTAAAGGTTTTAGACATCTTAACGTGCATGATTTAACTCAAAATCTACTGGGTTTTTTGAAAAACAATGCTTGTATTTAAAAGTTATCCATTGCTCTTTCATAATACGCTATTACCTGCATAAAGTCTTAATAATTTGGACGATTGGACGATTGTCATTTTAAAATTTCGTAGCAGCCATGCCTTTTTTTACGTCAACAGAAAATGCGATTTACGGTAAAGGAATTTCTCGCTGTTAGCCAATCAGCGTATCCCAAACTGGGGAAATACCATCGCGTCATTGTTTTTGCCACAGCGCGTCACACATTCTGTGAATCAACTGGGTTATGTTTCTATTTTCATACCTCGTGGTTTGCCAATAGATATTGCAAACCAGTCTCTAACATTTTGTTCGTACCTATAACTTTTCGATCCTAGCGGCGTAAGTGAAAATGAGTAAGAATTGAACGGAATTTTGTTTGTTTTTTATATTTTTCTACTTTTTTGTGGGTTGTTTTTGATGAAATTAGGAAAAATGCTTCTTCGGCGTCAATGGGAAGGGTCCGTTCCCAGAAATTGGGAAAGACCGGTACCGATTGGGAATGGGTCCGTTTACCGGACTCGGCTAAAGAAGGAAAAAAAAACGCTGAATAGCTTCCTTGATAATGCTAAAGAAAATAAGAGAGTAGTTCTATGGTGGCAGGATAAATAGACTGGCTGTGGTATTATGCCAGGTATTCACTGCTGCAATACACATGGAAGGCAGTGCTATATCTGCTTCATGTGGACGGATATTGTGTAAGTGAGATTATTAACATAATAAACAAAGTCACTCTGCTGTTTTTTTCTAGTGAGGAATTAGCTGAGGATGAGGCTAGCTCTGATGAGGATGTGGGCGGTGCATGTGCTGTTTGTAGCAAGTCCGGTATGCTGGTGTGTTGTGACAGCTGTCCACTTTCCTACCATCTGTCCTGCGCCATCCCCCCTCTTAAGAAGGTACCCCGGGGCAAGTGGTTATGTCAGGTGTGCTCTGGCACGGACCAGAAGTCTGGAAAGATCAAAATGAATCTGGGCAAAGGTATGTGGCATGGGTTTTTATTCTTGTATTTATGCCAATAATTGATATCAATGGTTTTGTGCTTAGGTTATTGTACTGATTCATGTTTCAACCAAGATAACCTAGCTTTATACTATGTCTTATATGAACTTTTATGTAAATACTGCATTATTCAGAGAATATTTTATGCCTTTATTGACAATGCCAGAAATTAGGCTGAGGAGAGTTGCCTATTTTGTCCGCCATTACATTATGTGGCTGCTACAGCCCTATTGGTCTATACTTATAAGATAAAATCCTTTATTAATTTTTAAGTTACCTTTCTTTGGAATGGCTAGCTTTTTGAATCGAACAATGATCAAATCTTATATTTTGTTAGTAACGATCGAGACAGATCACTTTTTATTGTATTTGAAGAGATTTTGGGACACAGGGATGTGGCCAATTTCTATATATGGCTTTATAGTAAAACATTGAAATTCTTCTTGTAAGAAACTACAAGAGCATTAGCCTTGATATTCGTTTTACCTGTTCCTTGAGTGGCCCTCTACATAGATTGTTTAAAGAACATGTCTTCTATTTATAATCATGTTTAGAATAAATCATGCATTGCTTCAAGGGGGAAAATCACCAAGTTGTTCTAAAATGTACATACCTTAAATGATGCAGATTAGATCAATAATTTAAACAAATTGCAGGTGGAAAAAAGGGTAAAAAAACGATAAGCCCCAAGTCGACTGGGTCCAGCAAGCAGTCATCTCGTCGCAACAGCCCACGGGACAGCCCTCTGACTGTAGTGGCTTCAAAGAGAAAAAGACAGCCAGACTCGCCACTGATAGAACAGGTGTCCCAGAAACTAAAGAAGAGCTCAAAGTCAATGTCTAAACTGTCCATCTCTAAA
Source organism: Sinonovacula constricta (assembly GCA_007844125.1). Classification (NCBI taxonomy): domain Eukaryota; kingdom Metazoa; phylum Mollusca; class Bivalvia; order Cardiida; family Solecurtidae; genus Sinonovacula; species Sinonovacula constricta. Next base: position 12,511,624 of record CM017557.1, read on the forward strand.
CTATCTCAGGAGACAAAATCTGGTGAGTTTGCACCCTGTTTTATGTCTGCTAGACATTTCTTGTGTGGATGAAAAACTCGTTCTTTGGAATTTCTTCATACTTGCATAGATAATAGATGTTGATATACAGCATGTAGGTGCTATAACTGAAATTGTTTTGTTCATTTCTTTAAGATTGAGGCATATATTCACTGCCATTGAATTCTTGTTTTAAGATGATATCAGTTATACCCCATTTGGAACAAGTGAATAACAATGTTACTGGGCATCAGTAACGTGAAGAAGCTCATGTTTTAATTTTGTGGTCACTTAACTCTTAGCTTGCTAAACACATATATTTATACGACATTGGCTAAGAGTGTAGGTCCAGATCAGCAAGCTTCCTGCTGGGAGGTGTCTGATCATGATCTGCTCTATTTGCTTCATTCTCTAGCAATATGTCTAGGCACCTCTGCATGTCAGTATTAAGAAGATAACTAAGAATTAGTCTGGGTTATTAACAAATGTAGCAAGTTAAAGGTTGCAGCATTGTTAATATGCATGTCAATTATGTCTTCATTTTATAAATTTCCACCATTTATCTTTGTGTTTTGTATTCCAGATGATATAAAGCACTACACAAGCAGTTCGAGAGGCAACAGTAAGGTGCAGCAGCTCAAGTTATTGGAGGAGGTTGTTATGGGCCTCATGGAGGAGGAAGATGCCTGGCCCTTTCTCAGACCTGTCGCCAAGAAAGATGTATGTGTTTCTGTAAACAGTAGACGCATGTTTGACAGTGACTCATCTGCAAATCTTCTGGTTCTCGGGTTCATATAATCAATTGTCAATATCTCATAATTACATAAGAAAGTCACTTGTTAAGCTCTGGGTTAAAAGGTGTTTTCTTCTTCAGTTGGCCCTTACGTATGATGACCACCACAGCTGGAAAAAAAAATTGAGCAATTCTATGTTATGTCATTCAGTTGTTGTGTCGCCTGAAAAGGCAACATATAGGGATTACTTTGTCGGCATCTGTGTCGGCGTCTGGATTTCCTTGTCCTGAGCCTAACTTTGTCACCGTAGGTCCAAATGACTCCAAACTTGGTATGCATGTTTCTGGCAATGACTCGAAGTGCAGTGCACAAGAACCGTAACTCTACCTTGTTCCGTTTTTGAATTATTCCCCTTTGATTGATTTTTATAGAGCATTTCTTGTCCGGAGTGTAACTTTGTCACAGTAGGTCCAAATGACTCCAAACTTGGTTTGCATGTTTCTGGCGATGACTCAAAGTGCAGTGCACAAGAATGGTAACTCTACCTTCTTCTGTTTTTTAGTTATTCCCCTTTGATTGACTTCATATAGCATTTCTTGTCCGGAGCCTGACTTTGTCACCATAGGTCCAAATGATTCCAAACTTGCTATGCATGTTTCTGGCAATAACTCGAAGTGCAGCACACAAGAACCGTAACTCTACCTTGTTTCGTTTTTGAATTATTACCCTTTGATTGATTTTTATTAAGCATTTCTTGTCCGGTGTGTAACTTTGTCACCGTAGGTCCAAATGACTCCAAACTTGGTATGCATGTTTCTGGCAATGACTCAAAGTGCAGTGCACAAGAGTGGTAACTCTACCTTCTTCTTTTTTTAAGTTATTCCCCTTTGATTGATTTTACAGAGCATTTCTTGTCCGGAGCCTAACTTTGTCACCGTAGGTCCAAATGACTCCAAACTCGGTATGCATGTTTCTGGCAATGACTCAAAGTGCAGGGCACAAGAACCGTAACTCTACATTGTTCCGTTTTTGAATTATTCCCCTTTGATTGATTTTTTTTAGAGCATTTCTTGTCTGGTGTGTAACTGTCACCGTAGGTCCAAATGACTCCAAACTTGGTATGCATGTTTCTGGCAATGACTTAAAGTACAGTGCACAAGATGGTAACTCTACCTTCTTCCGTTTTTTAGTTACTCCCATTTGATTGATTTTACAGAGCATTTCTTACAAAGGACATAACTTGTTGTGCATGTTTTTGCAATGAGACAATTAAAAGGTAACTTTATATGTGAATTTTTTGCAAAAACATTGCTAATATCTGTGCAACAAAAAACTAATTAACATTTTTTATGTCGGCTACAAAATTTTCGTCAGGCAACACATCCGACTCGCGGAGTTCTAGTTAGACAATTTTGGTCAGTTTGTTTGAAGAAGACTTGATTGGCTGAAATCACTGTTGCATGGCACATACTTTAACAATAGTTAAAAGTTAACTTATAAAAAACAAACATCCACATAGTTTCTTCTTTAATAAATGTTTTTTGGTAAACCATATGTAAATTAAATATTGAGTATAAGCACATATATATGGCAAGTTGAATATAAATAAATAATTCTAGTTTCTATTTCAATGAAAACAATTTTCTAATAAGCAAAATGGGTGCACTGTTTTTGACGATATAACACTATTAACTTGTTACACTTTTCATTAATGTCATCATTTTTTCTACAGGCTCCAGACTATTACAGTGTGATCAAGCAGCCAATGGATTTCCAGACTATCAAGAATCGTCTCAACAAGTTTGAGTACACTGAAACAGAGACGCTTGTGCGGGATGTTCGGCTCATTTTCTCTAACTGTGTGGAGTACAATAAGAGGACCACCAGCGAGTTCAAGTGTGGCTCTAACATGTCAAAGCTGTTTGAGAAGAGACTAAAGAATCTTGAGGAGTCTGCAGCCACTAATGGGCCATCAGCCAAGAGAGCTAGAACGAAGTAGAGAGTTTACTGAAGTTGGGAAAATTAGCTTCAAGATTTATGGCAGATTCTAAATGCTTATATGCTGCAACAGTTGTCATCAGTTATCATCAACATTTGGAAACAAGCTTGTTATATCCAGGAAAGAAAAGTCATGGATTATTTCACTGTTACATTTATGATGAATTAAAGGTGTTTGTATATGTCTTGCAAAAAGACTTAATGCCTATGTAATTTTGTATCCTTGTTAATGGCAATTCAGAATGCTTACACATGTATGCATTCTCATTTATCATTATTAGAATTGTGATGCCTTTAATGTACATCGGCCATGTTCAGGAAAAAGGAAATTGGGATTTAAATCACTTTTTTTAATTTATTTTGAGAAAGAATGTAGACTGATGTGTGTAAATATATTGAATACTTAGAGATTGTATAAAAGGCATGGTGGGTACTGTTGCACGCCCGTATTTTATCATGCCACCCTGGAATACAGGACATTAGTCTGAATGAATACTTACATCGACCTTGCACATTTCAACATGCGTGTTTGTGTGACGAATTGTGATGTACCAATGTGTACAAAGGTTGTAGAATGTTTTAGATGTCCAGTATCGAGTGAATAACTGACATGCTTAATTGTTTTTTTGTGTCTTTTTTCTCCAAACTTTATTACTGGTAGTCATAGATAGCATTGGACTTATTGAGAAAATGTTTATGAGTACTTTCAATTAGTTCAGGTGAGTTGTTGGATATATTTCCATAATGAAAATAAGATTTATACCTCTCTTTTCTGGAGTTTTGTGTTTATATCAATGTTGTTTATGATTGTGGAAACATTTATTTATTCTTGGAGCTTTTTTGACCATTTGCAATTTATTGCTTGCTACGTTTAATAAGCATTTCTGACAGCTGTATGATTGCTATCACTTGCTGTCCTTTGCCTTTAGTTGGTTATACTAAGGAGTTTATTTTGATGTTTGGCGCTTTGATAAAGGTTTATTGTACAATCATGTTCATGAATATTTTTCATTCTTGACAGAAAATATTGTTGCATTTGAAATTCATGTTTCTGTGGATTTTTTGTTTTCTGCGACTTACTTTGTTACGGGGATAGTTAAGCACAAAGTTGTAGTTAAAGGACATATTGAATCTGATATTTGCCCCTTCTCATGGTATTTATAGTCAATCAAACTTCATCTTACAGACATGCACAAAAGGTGTGTCACACATGACATTTTCAAGAACAACCACTAAGGTTTAGCTATATTGCAGATCATTCTATAAGTGGCTACTTATGTTATACTTAGTGTCTTGGCCATGACTTAGCCATTTTGTGTAGGTATGCCAATAAAGTTCACCATGTTGATGGTGTTCACTTTTAAGTTTTGTTGTGTGTACCATTTGCAGGGACAACCTTTGAGACCCTGTGTAAGGTTATTGCATCTCTGTGGAAGGGAAGCATATGTCAATTCCAGTGACAATACTTGTTTTGTACATTTTTATTCTTACTATATTTGCATTTCTGATTAATTCAAAAATATGTTTTACAAACATGTTATTAATTAAACAAGTGCTTTATTGTGGGTATTTTAGTTAAAGATATCAAAATTGTTTTGGTTATTATCTGAATAAAACTAAATCAAAATTGTTTGTTAAAAATAAGAGTGTTAAAAAAAATGTTTTTACATCAAATGCTTGTTAGCAAATTAGGTTTGAATCAAAATTCAAGATACGTATTTGGGCATATTCCTTTCATAATTTTGGCAGGGGGAGGGGGGGTGTTCATTATGGTGGTTATTTTGATAAAAAAACACATTCAGTTTGACCTATAAGAGTAGGCATGCTATCTGCTTGTAACTTGAAAAGGTTATCTTTGTTGAATAGTTACTGTTAGTATTCATTTTTGTATTGTCATTTTAGTGGAATTAGTTAATGTCATTCCGTTTTTAGGGACCATTTTGTAAATGTAAATGATTTCATTTGTGTATATTTTTCATTGGTATTTATGAGTTTTTCCTTCATGTTATGTTCCCATCTTTAATATGTCGGTTGTTTCTTGACTTAAATTTGAGTTGTTGTTTCACTGAAATGCTCATATACTCTCTTTTTCTAATTTTACAAGTAAGGCTTTGCGCATTCATTGTTTCAAAAATCATGTAAAGAGAGCTTTTCATAATGTTTGGATCTTGTTCTAACATTACTTGTCATTAGTAGTAAAGATTTGAGAATAATCAAATCTGAATATTAAATTCATAAATATTACTGCTATTGAGTACAGTGAATTTAAGCAAATTATCAACATTTTTAGTTCCCTTTGTTTTTTCGATTTTGGAACCTTTCATATCAAATTTCTACATTTCATTGGCCATCCTGTGATTCATCATGCATTCATAATATTTCTTATATAATATCATGCAACCTATATTAAAACGACAAGATCATCTACTTAGTATATTCTGTTCATTGTCCCTCAAAGAATCTTTCAGTTCTGGATACATTAACTGCTAAGTCCTATGGTGAAAGCAACTAGGTCACAGTTCTGTAGGTACACATGGCACATACAACCAAGTGCATGGTGAAAGAGACTAGGCCACAGTTCTGTAGGTACACATTGCACATAGAACCAAGTGCATGGTGAAAGAGACTAGGTCACAGTTCTGTAGATACACATGGCACATAGAACCAAGTGCATGGTGAAAGAGACTATGTCACAGTTTTGTAGGTACACATGGCACATAGAACAATTGATCCTTGCTTTAAATGCATTTCATTTATTGTGTCACTATCCACCTAATCAACATATGAAGAAGTAATACATTAGGTAAATTTAGGCATGCACAGTTATTATATACCTGTTTTTTGTTTGTTTTTGTTTTTTTAGTAAAAATAAAAAATAGTTGAGAACAATCTAGACTTAAAGACAACATAATACTTAAAGGACAGCGTGTCCATAAGATAATAACATTTTAAGCTTTGTTTAAAACAGTTGTATTTACAGTTGTATTTACTGTTTTGTTTTTTGGGTTTTTAAAGCAAGCCTGATGATTCAGATGCTTAAGAATATATGTGGGATTTACATATCAAACAAAACAAATTACATGGGTTTAGGGCAAAAATGTATAAGTAATTGTTGAAATCAAATACAAACTGTGCTTATGCCAAGAAATGTTGAAATCAAATACAAACTGTGCTTATGCCAAGAATTGTTGAAATCAAATACAAACTGTGCTATTGCCAAGAAATATAAAATAAGTAAAAAGAAAATGTTATGATGCATATGACCGTATCTTTTATTCATTGATTAAATGTGAATCTTAACTATAAAGTAATTTCGAGCTCAAGCTTATATTGTCATTAGAATTTCACATCGAATTTCATCCATCGTTTTGATTAAATTTCTTTTAAAATAGTTTGTTTCTTGAATCAGGTGTTGAACATGGAAATGGTCTTGCACTTAAGACTCAAAATTATTATATAACCTATGACCCTGCTAGGTAACAAGGTTATACAATTCTAAAATATCGGTGACAAATCGCAAACAATTGATGGGTCACATTTAAGGTATTATCTGACATCTAGCAATATGTTATGTTACTTTGGGGCATTTGTGCATTATTGCAACAGAAACCCTTACTTTAGCCTAAGAAAAGACGATTGTGAACATTGACTCAAATGTAAGACAGTACAACTAATTAACAATCACTCGTATTGTTGTATTGTTCGTTCTTTCCAAATCTGTAAATAAGCAATGTTTGTATTTCTACTCAAACTAGGTATCGACGTCAGTGTTACTAGGATGTTGATATATTAAGATCTCAAAACTAAGTGGTCACCTGGTTTCTCTTAATTTAAAAATAGCAAACTGCAGCATAACTCAGATAGAAAATACATGTTTGTGTTAGTGTTATGTTCCACTGTTTATATAGATGTGTAACATCAATAAATACCATTTCGTGGTATCTGTTCAGGTAACAATAATGTGGTTATATTAGATGGTGTGTGTGTCAAAACTGTAGGATGTCACCTTTTAAAGAACTTCCGAAAATTATATCATTGGGATTATAGAGATGTTGAGAACGATCTGTAAATGGACCTAGAGGTTTTCAACCTGTACCCAAATTGAATGAACCACTCTGTATATTGGCATGTATAGATGTTAGCCCTCCACCACTGCATGGCTGTTGTAACTGTAGAAGTGTGATTGTGTAACACAGTAGGCACCGAAAATAAACATGTATGTAACAGGTTGTCTTCCCTGTCAATAAAACTATTCTCCAAACAATGCCTCCATCATTTTCTTATGTCCTCATCCGCTGAAAAATGAACCAAAGTACACTTAGTAAATACTTAATCGCTAAGTAAAATAGTTGTATACTTAAAGAGTGTTCATTTCCTTCGTATCAAAATTTTGACATATTTGCAATTCTAAATTCAATTGTCATAACCTGCTGTTTGTGGTATTGCTTGCTGCAACAGTATTTTAAGTTTTTACATAACCCACATTTTCACGAAGGAAAGACCCACCCGGACACTATAAAGCAGTCCGGCTTTCCTGAATTCTAGTGAATACGACTTTATCAAAGGCATACTGTCTTACACTGCCAGTTCATTTCATTTACCACTCTAACAGGCCCAGACCCCTTTAGACCACGTGGCTCAATATCACAAGTTCAACGTCGGTTAGATATGTGAATATAGCAGTTATAATTCAAATACATGCACATTTCGTGAAAAAACATAGGATTTATATGATTTAATAATTATTAAATTTTATTACGACAGATGATATGTTTTATTTAGTTTTGAATCTACTTGTATGTTTTATTACATTTTATCGTTGACATTCGCGTAACAAGTACAGAACAGTATTCCAGTTATTGCTAAAAATCTGTTATAACCAATTTTCAGACCAAAACCTCTTTATTACCACCAGAATCTTGATCTTCATGGACGTGAGCAAGGGTATATGTGAGAAATACGACCGTTAACTGCTTATGAGTACACCGGGCTAAAGGAACAGTGTGTTGTTTTTTTAAGTTGTCAAAGGCGTGTGTGCACGGAGTACTTTCAAATACTGCTGACTTTCAAATACTGCTGACTAACGTTCCATACCAAGACGGTGACGCATTTATGTACAATAGTGTACTTTACATGTTAGTTATATATGTTGTTTTTCGTTTTGTTTTTTGTGCGTGTAAAAATAAAATATATCTTCCTTTATACACGGAACTATTTACAACGCGGAAGCACAAATCCATAAAATCGGATAGCTGCAATGTAAAGGTTAGACGCCACTAAATAAGTTTGTTTAGATCCTATAGTAAATCGCGAAAAATTAGGAACAAATTGCACCATGACCCAGTTACGATAGACCTCCATAAACGTACATAGGTGAAAAGAGCTATTTATTATCTACCAGAAAGACCCAGAAATTAGTCAGCTTTTGCAACTTGTAAGAATGTTCTGTGTCATAACATGAGGTATGTCAAATTGTCAGTCGGTAACCCATCAGTTTCAATGAAATATGTACTTCCTGTTGAATTGGATCAGTCCATTATTGTGCATAAGTGTTCAAGACTTTTTAGCTTTCTTTTAATTCTACATTGTTTCAGCTTCCTTTCGACACCAAAAGCTTAAGATTACCTTCAAAATAGTAAATCTGATGCCAAAACATAACAACAGACTGTTCTTAAAATGAAGTCTATGTCACCGTAGTCTGGTTCCCAGCTTCTATTGTAAACATAATAGAAGACAAAGGGCAGGTAATCCAGACTAATGTCACCGATTCTACTTTAGTGTCAGCCACCCCTTAGAGCATTCGGAACACCTCGCCCTTTCTCTGGCCGAATAGCCGAGGAGGTCCGAGTTAGTATAGTGGTGACTAAAACCGAGTGACGTCACCGTCTATGTATAAAATGGTACCAAACAACTTCCTTACTGAGTACACGTGTTAACCCTTTCCCAAACTAATTTTAAACAGGAAAAATTTTAGTCTTATTTCAAACTTTTCTATAGCTGCAGTTTAGAAACATACCTCTCGTCAACACTCAACAGTTTAAAATAGCTATAATTAAAACAAATAAATTTGACACATAATACTGGTTTCCTATTAAACATGACTGTATTTTGTAACTTTAATTAATAGAATTTGAGCACTTTGTCAAAAGCGGTATCAGAATCAGTCATATGTTTCCCGGTAACTTGATCTGTAGTTTGCACTATTTTTCTAGCCAGTTTTGTAGTATTTATCCGTAGTTTGTAAATTTGTATAAAATAACATGCTGGTAGTAAAATCCAAACTTACACATGGATCATTTTTTTTATTAAACTTTAATTATCTTTTTTAACACTGTACACTATATGCATGGATGATAGTCAAACTAGAAAAATTAACACGTGTTCAGTAAAACACACACGCATCTTACTCGTAAGGTCATGTCAGAAAGTGTGTAATCACTTACCATTGATCACACTCTAGTTCACAATTTGCAGCAAATACATTTCTTTGGTATCAATATTTTAAAACAGCAAAAGAAAGAATGACATTATTGGACAATGTCTAAGATGTAAACAGAAAAGTGCTGAGGCATAAAAAATACCCAACATTGTTGACGTCCCCACGTATGTTGAGTTGGGATTAGCACAGCAATTTATTGACAATTGTTAAAAGAAAAATGCGGAAAAAAACATATAAAGATATATGTTAACATGTCTCAATATCACTGTTTTCTCTGAACCAATATTTACATTGTAAATACACATTTATTGAAAAAAATCTGATAGGCAAAAACACAATTGTTATGCTAATCATATTTGCCATGAGCACTTTTCTGCATTAACAAACTATACTACACTTCTATGAAAATATAAACATAAACATAACATGAACAATCGTACACCCAGTACACTCACTGAAATCACTGATTACATGTAATTTTAAAAAAATAAAATTAAAATAAAATTCACCAAACAATCGTGCTAGCAATCGTTTTTTAGGTATTCTAGTTTTCGATCAAATATGATTCAGTTACAATCCAAAAAACAAAACAAACAAAGGATTTTTAAAAAATAAGCCAACTTAACTTAAAAAACAACATAAGTCTGTTCTACATCTGTGTATTCTTTTTGAAACTCTTTTCGCTATCACACAAGATACTAGTAGTCTTATTTGTCCACTGAAGCAAATTCAACCACTAACGACTCGCCTCACAGTGTACGATGTATTCTCAATTTTCGAAATGAAAGAAATGTTTTAGTTATCTCCCTTGTGGGAAGGTAATACTTTACACAAGACAGAATAAATTTGATTTTCAATTTGCTTATTTTTGAAAAAGCGCTGAAGCTTTTTTTTAAAATTAATTCTTATCTCAATCAATAAGATTCCATTTTATGCGCATGCTTCAGTCTTAAGTGTTTTTCAAAAGCTTAAAAGGTGGAAAAAGCTTATGTTTTCTGCAGTAACTATATATCAATTACCTACCCACAAAGGAGGTAGGAATGTAGTTTTTTATTAGTTAGTAAGTCCCAGCACATACGACATGAGGTAACTGTTCAACGTTAAGTTCGCCTGTTTTCTTGTGTTTGTTGCGTTCGTTATCGACCGACTCCGTTAAGCTCGCTTTTTTTCGTCAGTTTGTGCCGTTAGTCCTCGGCCGACTCCGTTTAGTTAGTCTTTTTTTCGACGGTTTCTTCCGTTAGTTATCGGCCGATTCCACGATGTCTTCGCCTGGCCGAATGCCGTGGTGTAGGCTGCCTTCTTTGATAAAGGCCCAAGTCATCTTCTCTGTGGTGAACGACTTGGACACCTCGCTATTCTTTCCGATCACGATCACGCCTCCATAACCATGGACGCGGTCAGCCATGTAGGCCAACGCCCTATCGGCTGCCTCCTGAGTACTGAGACCTGAAGGAAAGATTTTGGTAACTTTATGATTAAATTTAATATACAAGTACGTGACATGTCGATAATAGTATTGTCTTTATGCCAACGTTTAGTCATTGTTTGTGATGGAAGGCGCCAACAATGTCTAGGTAGAACCACCGATGCATTGCCAGTCAGCTGGATGACCTCGTCCTTATAATACGAACATGCGCAGACCCAGAAGAATAAAAGGGTGATAAGAAGTCTTCGAACTCCAAGACACAAAGCAAACGCTGTTAATCAAGCGTTTACATGTTTTTTATCTAGATTCATAAAAGCTATCCATAAAAGCTTGTTTTTACAACCTATGGAGAGACTTGCATTTTGCTTAATAATATAGAAAAAATACAAACATTAAACACATACTAGACTATACATTTTTGTGCAAATTATAACAATGAATCCCCATTACCTTGTTTCATCAGTGTAATGATTTTATATGCCAACACAACCTTAGAGATGGACTCGCCATGTCCTGTACACGACACACCGCCGACTTCATTGTCGGCGTACCCTCCTGCACCAATGATAGGACTGTCTCCGACACGTCCCGGCCTCTTACATGATATCCCGCCGGTGGACGTCCCGAAGGCGATGTTCCCTTGGCTGTCTATAGCCACCGCCCCGACAGTGTCGTGACCAGAGGTGCTAAAAGGAGATACTTTTTGTTCATTTTATAGCCGTTATACATATTAGGAAAATGCATTCTTTCTCCATTTTCAAAGGAAAAAATGTGAAAAAAACCCACTATTTAGAGTTCAATCACAATAACGAAACCATAACAAAAGACTATTGTTACCAATTCTGAACAGTTTCTAGTTGTTCTGCTTCATACGCTTATAATTATTATAGATAGTTTCCAAGTGATGTCATAGGCACTGATAAGACAGGCAGCTATCTTGGAAGGCAGAAACTAAAGCAGGCCGAAATATGAAAATATGCGCTGTATTAAACTCACCACTGTTTTTTTATTTTTCAGTCTATTTTATTGAATTTTATATCAAATTTAACAGCTTTTACGAAATATTTTAAATATCAAAACTATATTTTGATAGTATAAAATGTATAAATATACAATAATTTTCAAAAGATTTCCAATGGTGTATAGTCTTTTAATTTTTGGACCACAAATGAAGAAATTACAAGAAAATAAAATTTACGCTTCTATACAATTCATCTGAAAATCCCTTAAAGTTGAAATCAAAGATGGCTGCCAAGATAAGTAATTCTCACTGATGTGGAAACTATCTATATTTAATATTGTTAATAAAGATATCTGGTCCCTTTCCCTTCAATAATAAGTATGGGAGATTATGATTGCAATACAATCTTTATTTAGTCCAAACGTAGAGCGAAGAAATTTCCTTTGACGAAATAAATAAAAAAGTTACAGTTGAAAACCATATTTTAGCGCCTCTTCGGGTTATTCGACAAAACACGCATATATGATCAATAGTGCTAAATACAAATCAATGTAGAATGAGATACGGTTGAATGACAGCCCAGGAAAATAATATGAATACAGTCTAATGCTTCCTTCAATATATCATAGCAGTTCAAATGAAATCATTTATTTGAGGACATTTTGTCCCTATATGACCCGTTTAACGTATTACATTTACAATCTATATAATTCCAAACAGTCTCAATGTGGTATACGACAGTTTGAACCCTAGAAAAAATCCTCAAACATCCAATAAATTATTACCTCAACAAAACTTGATTACCTCAAAATGCTGTTAATTGATGTCCTACAGCTAAGTTAAAAAAGAAGAATGACACCCAACGGTCCATACAAATATGTATTATCTGAGCCAAGCTCCACAGTATGCTATTTTAAACTAAGAAAACCACCTGACCATTTAAATGTTGAGATCACGTTATCTCATCCCGATAAGCCGCTCTGGCGTCGATATCTAGCAGTAATCCAAATAATTATTTATAAATATGGAAGGATGAAGATTTAGAGTGATTTAAAAAAAAAATTGTATTGTTTTACAATAGGGGTGTGTTCGTAATCGTCATTGCTAAGTCTAAAGTATGTTTCTGCAGAAATTGTGTACAAATAACCCTAGCAGGGGTCAGATGGTGTTATAATGTATTCTGCAGAAATTGTGTACAAATAACCCTTACAGGGGTAAGATGGTGTTATAATGTTTTCTGCAGAAATTGTGTACAAATAACCCTAACAGGGGTAAGATGGTGTTATAATGTTTTCTGCAGAAATTGTGTACAAATAACCCTAGCAGGGGTCAGATGGTGTTATAATGTATCCTGCAGAAATTGTGTACAAATAACCCTAACAGGGGTCAGATGGTGTTATAATGTATTTTGCAGAAATTGTGTATAAATAACCCTAACAGGGGTCAGATGGTGTTAGAATGTATTCTGCAGAAATTGTGTACAAATAACCCTAACAGGGGTCAGATGGTGTTATAATGTATTCTGCAGAAATTGTGTACAAATAACCCTAGCAGGGGTCACATGGTGTTATAATGTATTCTGCAGAAATTGTGTACAAATAACCATAACAGGGGTCAGATGGTGTTAGAATGTATTCTGCAGAAATTGTGTACAAATAACCCTAACAGTGGTCAGATGGTGTTATAATGTATTCTGCAGAAATTGTGTACAAATAACCCTAGCAGGGGTCAGATGGTGTTATAATGTATTCTGCAGAAATTGTGTACAAATAACCCTAACACGGGTCAGATGATGTTAGATTGTGTTCTGCAGAAATTGTGTACAAATAACCCTAACACGGGTCAGATGGTGTTATAATGTATTTGATTTTGGCAAATTTTCGGATACCACCTTGAACTATCTTAAGTATATTTAAAGCGACATTTATACCGACATTTTATACACTACATTTATACGTCAACATTGTCAAACTTAACCATGTGTAACGGTGTTGAAGTTTATGTTTATCAACTTTCAACATCTAAGTGCGTGGTTTGTGTGTGTTCCCTTTGGTGCAGTGTATATGAGTGCATATCAAAGGTACGAATGTTTGCTTTCGCTGTCAGTTTTGTTGTTTTTGTCATTTTTCTTATAACTGTTCATGCCAAAATTACGCGTTGATTTAGTTGAAATTAGGCCACTGTGAACACAACGTAAGTCTTTCAATTTCATGTACAAGAGAGCAAAAGAAGGTCACAATTTGATGCAAAGCATAAAATGTCGCCGTCAATGGCCTGCTCAACAACGGAACATTTTTGCTTAACAACAAACCGACCAAGAAACTGCGAATTCTTGTAATTGTTATTGTAAGATTTACAATGCCATCCGATTTTTGTTTTAAAAGTATATAAAGTGACGAATTTTCATTGGATGCCTGGAAAATGACTCAAATATCAGAAAAAATACATAGCATTTAACATGTCCATAGTACACCGTCGTAGCAAATGCAAAATAAATTAAACAAGTCATATATACAATGAAAGATTAACAATTTAACTTAAAAGGTAATGATACAACAACATTTTAAATTTCAAACTAATTAAATTATAATATTCACCCAAATTAAATAATAACAGAAATTCAATGCATCAAGCGACTCACGTCACTTGTTTTCAGAACAACATGTCGCCATCCATAAGACTTTACCAGGAACGATTATATATTAACACCGAACGCGGCGACATTAACCTTGATATTTTGCCAGATGTCTGCAATCTGAAGCAATGTCACGACCGACAAACTGAATCAACCATTGATAGACAGCGTTCTACTACATAAATATAATCTTACAACTAGCGTTAGCCATGCCTCATTTATTTATTTATATTATTTATATCTTAGACTAGCTCCAAGCATAGTACTTACCACTATAGACAAAGGTAAGAATATATATTGCTTGATTCCGTACCAAATGGTAAACATAATCAAGTTTCTCCAGCCGGCAGAGACTTGTACAGAACTACGTAAGTAAGAATAAAAGACTACGAACAAAATCGAGTGATTTATAACATCTTTCATTATACAATAAATACCTTACGAGAGAAGACGTTGCTGCTAAGCACCAAAGGCGACGCAACAACTGGAACAGTTAAACAGGTTAAAGCAATATGGTAGGAAGAAACAAAGGCATATTTGAAAAGTTATGGTTTTTGTTTGAAAGCTTTCCGTATACAATAAATCTACAAAAAATATGTACATGTATAATGCTTATTCCTGAGACCATAGAATGATTTAAAACAAATTCAAAAGCAAACCGATACCATTTAAAAGGTTTTCCAAGTTTTTAAATAGGTAGAAGAAAAAAAGTTTTATTTTTTTTTAAATTTAACTATTAAAAAACCTAAAGTTTAAAAGAAGAAAACGCACATGCACAGCAGCTTCACATTGCACAAATCATTATTGTTTAGTTTTTTTTTCTGGAACATGGCATTTTTTCTGTCTCGATATCATAGTCTTTTTTTAAAGTTGTTTTGTATGAAAGCACTTTTGTATCTCGGTTACGTATACAAAATACAGTGTTTAGTAATTCCTAAACTTAGCCTACGTCACATATTTAAAAGTGAAATGGATGAAGACAAACTGAGAGAAAAAGTAAAAACAGAACGATCTAGTATGTCCTTAATCCCGATGAAACAAATGTTGTAACAATGCAATGTTACTAAGTAAGTATGTGCTACTGTGGTTTACAATTACACACGCCACTGACATTAAGAATATAACTTAACAAAAGTTGCTATCAAATGAATGGTAGTATGTCACTCAATATTTGACCGAAATACAACAAAATATCAAACTGATTTATTATGAAATGCAGTAGTTTAATATTATCCAAGTTGGATACTATTATTTAGCAAATCTAGGTGTAACGAAGTGATAATTAATCTGACCATTTTATGAATTTTTGCAAAATATTGGTGTCTTGGACAAAGAACAAAAACTCATGTCAGACTATGGTTTGAACTCAGAACCCTCCTATCCCGAGTCCATAACCTTAACCTCTTGGCCAAGAACACTTCAACCATACTATAATTGCTTTGCTGGAGTGTTGAACGTTTCTTTAATGACAATCAAAATCCCTTATAACATCTTTTTTGAAACTTGTCATAACGGGTCTAGAATTTGAGTTCGGAACCATCTGATCCCAAGTCCACAACCTTAACCTCTTGACCAAGAGCACTTCAAGCATATTATAAAAAGGGTTCTTGTGTGTTGTACGTTTCATAATGCAAGTGAATTGATCACGGAATCTTTAATAAGATTATTTGAAAACGTGTCGTAAATTTGAAACCCTGCGATCCAGAGTCCAAAAAATAATCCTTGACAACAAACACTTCAGAGATGTTATAAAAACATTCCTGTAATGTGGCAGATCTGGAAATACAATTTTTTATTTGCGCAGACCTTACAGAAATAGTTTGTGTAAATTGCGAGTATCTTAAGATGTTGCATAAAATTGCATCTAACGTCAAATTTTAACGGGCATACTCGATGGATCGTTCAGAACAAGCTTTTTCTGGTATTGAACTATTTTGTTGCTAATAGATTATTTCAATTTGTTAACATGCAGTCCGAACATCTACGGACGTACCGAAGAGCATTCCTACCTATTTTTGTAAGTAAGGGCGTACATCGTCTCCATATACATTCACGTTAAATTGTTTTGAATTTTTTTGCCATGATTACATAAAAATGTTACAGACACAGAAAAATAAATATAAACATATAAATAAAATAGACCGCCGTTTACCGAATTAGGATTTGATCTGGGTTAGAAAGTTCGCTAAACAAAACATAAACAATGCCATCGTTTGACAGCTGCTTGACTGCTGCGCTGGGAAACTTAAAATTGGATGTATTAAATTTGAAGCCGCCACAAATTGAAGTTATACAGGCATCGTACTGTAGTGAACTGTCATCCGAGCTGCCATCTTGGTTTTAACTTCTGTCACCTTTTGTGACATTTAAGGAAATGGCCGAGGTGATCCGACTACCTACATACATCCAAGAGATGATTCGTGAATTATCCGAGGTCTTCCGATTGGTGCCTACATGAATCACATTCCAACTAACGCAATATTACAGTGGCACAGAGGTACGGTGGCACAGAGGTGACATGCACTACTATGTTTATATCTCGTTCCCACGAGATACTAAGTCGTGGGAACGAGATACTTATTCGAGGGAACGAGATACTAACTCGAGGGAACGAGATACTAAGTCGTGGGAACGAGATAATAAGTCGTAGGAACGAGTTAGTTAAGTCGTGGGAACGAGAAAATAACTCGAGGGAACGAGATACTAACTCGAACAAGATACTAACTCGAGGGAAGTAAGTCGTGGGAACGAGATAGTTAGCCAATCAAAATGCTTGTTTTATTCATGCATGCATGATTCGGTTCAATGATGACCGATGGCAGAGAAAGACTTATTAAGTTTTAGTTTGAAACTGGGTAAACATATGCAGAAAATTGATTTGTTTTGACAGAAAGGCATGATATAATGCTATCTGTCAGACAGTTGCATTAACGCACTTATAGTCATTTACATTAATCGGTATTAAAAGATCTAAGTAAGAAGTAACTTGGTGTATGAAAAATGCATAAATGTAACAACATTCCGATTGGCTGACTAACTCGTTCCCCCTAAAAGTGCGTAAAAAGTGGTATCCGACAATTTGAACCAACATTTTGTTTTAAAAATAACAAAAAATGTATTGTTTCCTGAAAAGATCCATCAAAATGCTGTTCCCTGATGTCCTACATGTATCCGAACAGTAAAGCAGAACACGTAATTTATAGGAAACACATATTACCTATCTGAGCCACGCTGCACAGTTGCTATTTTTTACTTAGAAATCCACGTGACAATTTATCTTTGTAATCCAAAGCTCTGACGTTGATATCTCTTTTTAAAAACAATACTCTTCATGCTTATCTATTAATCTGGATATACAGTTATTATTTAATACAGGCAAAATGTCAGATACCAACTTTAATAACAGTAAAATTCAGATCAGTTCGCAGTGGTACAGTATAGGCTTACGGAACAGAATCGATTCTCGGAGCAGAAATGTTTTGCATGGGATTTTTTTAGACTAATTACATTTTTAAAAACCAGTAGATTTGTTTATATTTAATTGTAAGAAAAATATATTTTATCAATAAAAGAAAAACATCACTTTAGCAAGCATTTTTCAATGTTGGTAGCTCTTACATAACATGATACACAAAATCACGCCCCCACCCACTAACCAAAAAGCCTGGATTCGACACTGTGGGTGTATATGTAACGTAAGATACAAGATGCACACATATGTTCCACTGTTATTTCTAGTTCAATTGATCTTTTGAACTAGCCCAACTTGTTTGGATGGCGATCATACTTCAGATTATTGCTGTGTACTTTACGAAAACTGTCGTATACTACCGTTAGCGCCTAAAATAAATTAAATGATAATATAGTACTACTTAATGTATGTATTAAACTTACCATGTGCATCGTATATTCGAAAAATGGTTGCAAAATCGTCGGCCCGTACCCTTAAACTATTAGCGATACAACGCTGTCGCAGGACCCGGTACCCGTGCATACTTCCAGAAGGCTCAACTTCATTAGTAATAAAGTTCTCAACAGTTCGACAATCGCTATAAATTCTTCTCGCAATCCCAGTACACGTAAAATTCTATGCAACTGTCCGACAGATAACATTATATCATGCCTTTCTTTTAAAACAAATCGAATTTCTGCATATGTTAACCCAGTTTCAAAGTAAAAATTAATAAGACTTTCTCTGTCATCGGCCATCATTGAACCGAATTATGCATGCATGAATAAAACAAGCAATTTGATTGGCTAACTATCTCGTTAATACATAAAAAATAAAACACTGATCTGGGGAACAAAAAATTAGAATAACTGACACATGTTGTACACAAGTACAATTATGAAATTCTGCAAAATGTCATAAAAAATGTCACACACACACGCACGCACGCACGCAAACGCACGCACGCACGCACACACACACACACAACTGACATAGTTATGTCTTACACAAAGCAGAAGGACATTTAGCTTTTGTAGTATGAGTCGACCAAACATTAGGAAACGTGCACTTAATTATCATCCCTTTCTCAAATATCGAGAATGGCTTGCAAGGAAGATGTGTTTAGTTGGAAAGTACACTGTTACTTTCACGTGTTGTAAGAGCTTTTTAGAACCAGGAGCAATGAACAGATGGACGTCATCAGCATTGCTTACATATTTGATCATACAAAGGTCATACAAAAAGTTGTTTTCCTAAAGTTATTTATTTAAAACTTCGAGTGATGATTGATACCTATCTTTCCCTACGCTTGATTTGATACAAAGATACAGCTGGAGCGCGACGTCTTTATTTAGACTTAAGCATGAGTGTAGGCAGAAATTAAACTCAATTTTCCCGAAACAGGGGCATTTTTTTTTTCTCATTGTTTTTGAGAAAGGCAAACAGTCGGATACCACCTTTAACTTCGACTATGTAGCATATAATGTTATACTCCATTATACAGAGGCATGAGGGTAACAAAGCAAAGTCACACTATGGTCAGTGAATTAACATAAGGAAAGAAACAATATGGGTAGAGACGTCCATTTATAAATTCCCACTCCACCCTCAACCGCGTGTGTGCGAAACCCGGTCGTCCGGTCATTGGCTTCAGCTATGACAAAAGCTAGTGATGTGTGTAGTGTCTTATATAGTTTAAAGTATCACGACTGCATAGAAGAATATTTGTCCTAAACAATTTCACGGAAAGTATTACGACTGCACAGAAGAATATTTGTCCTAAACAATTTCACGGAAATGTTATTTTTATATATTCGCAAAATTTACTACATTGCCTCTGTGAACACGTAGACGTTTGTTAATAGTTAGAATGAGCTTTTCCAGGAACGTTTTTCATATAAGTGACTTACAAATGTGTGCATTACCACAATGTATAGACAAGTCAAGAGCACTTAAGTGCGCGAAGCCCTGAAGCAGTTTTCTTCCTTGTGTTAACTATCACATCGTTGTCATCTTATAACTATCGGTAATCTCCCCACATCCTTGTATGACCTTCTCCATCGTCGGATACATTTTACTACATTCGTCGACCATGGGTTTATTGGTACATTTTCTGTCGTTTCAAATAACTGAATAGAACAAGAATTCGCCAAACATAATACTGCTTACCAAATTCAAACTCTTCAGCGTGGAGAATATAAGTCTGACAATGGCTGCGCCCAGTGCCACAATCGAAAGAAACGAGCGTTATAATTGGACTGAAATCTTCATCGGATTATGAAGCGACCAATGAAATATAATTAGCAGAAACGGCGAAACGTGAACTAAATATCCCACGGGCGATGAATGGAGAGTAACGGAATGGATCGGTCGTAGGTGTCCGGCGATGGACCATCTCCAGATAACTCAAATACGGTTGGTGGGACATAAACCCAATATACAAACATCCTTGTATGAGTCAAAACGTCAACATTTCTTCCGGCTTTACTGTTGTCATGCATGCCTACAGTTTATTCCTCCCGCTCAATATGGTTATCATGTTGGCCTTCGATCGTAATTGAAGAGTAAATGATACATGTGAAGAGAAAACTCGCATCTGCATCTCAGATTCGCAAACCATGAAAGTTATAAATAAATGCAATCTGATGAGGAGAGTGGGCGGTAAATGTAGGCTTCAGCTATGATAGAAACTAGTGACTTGAATAGTCCTTCAATTGTTTAAACTATGACGAATATTCGTCTTAAACAATTTACGGATGTTATTTCATATATATGTAGACGTTTGTTTATAGTTAGAATGAACATTTCCTTTCTGATGGGGTGGGGATAGGGCTTTCTCTTAAGATTGCATACTTAGAGGTATTCGCTAAACCCGGGGCTTGAACAAACGTAGTGACGTGCTGACAGTCTGTAGACAGACAAGCGCTTGGCCTCGACGGGCCATTGTTTAAGCGAGGTTCTCAGAAATATCGAATATATCGTTGCTAACAATTTGAGTAAGTACGAAAGTTCCGGTCATCGTTAGTTGAAAATCCGGAACCATTTTTAACTTGACATAGTGAAACGTTGAATTCAATCTTGAGCATGTTGTTGTGTACAAACTTCATATTTGGGTTTTGTTAAGATTTATTCATTATTTGAAGTATGGATCCCCATCTGAAAGGTACAGAAATCATCGCCAGCTCAGCCAGCCCCGTTCTAATATCATATGGCATTCTACATTTTGATTGGGGACAAATTGTGTTGAATTATTGATGAAACGCGATGGCCAAATTTTTTTAATATGTTTAGAATCACTCCTTTGAAAATCACTTCATCGCCTCGAACCTAAAACCACCCACTGTTAATCTAAGGCCATGGCCTATACAGACAATCGATGCCAAAGTTCAAGAACGTCATACCCAAGCTTTTTTCACTTTTTCACTGTTCATAAAGAATAGACCAGTTCAAGCATATACTGCACACAATGTCGATTTAAGTCTGAAAATGCGGCGTGCAATTAACCTTACAGAAAAAGCATTGCTATGAAACGATGAGGGGCTGGGACAAACTGACAATAAAGTATGATATGCGACACTTTGTTTCAGAAGAGAAAGGCATCAGTTTTGTGTTTTTAGATATCACACTTACACAGTCATGGTCTTATTGGCAACATCCAGCTAATTATTGGTGAAGGAATACCCTAGACTTATGTCTGGTTAGAACCACCATCGCACCGTTGATTAGCTCGAAAACCTCCCCTTATGAAAGTTCTCGCCCCGACCAGGACTCCAACACACGCGGTGAGGGACTGAGGAGTTACAAGTTAGCGACTCGAACCGCTCGGCCACGGGCGCCCTCCCTCCACCCCATCATGTAAAGGCAATACTATGTCGTTTCTTTGACACAAAAAACATCTAAGGTCCGCACTGATGTAATATATTTGTGTGTAAATAACCATGTAATATCTAAACAATGTGTTTACTTATTGTACGCTTTTGATACCAATTGTGACCACGAACTCATTGTTACATTTATAATCTTATCCGGGTCGCTTCAAATACAAACGGTTATTGCAAAATGACGAATTTATAACACAATTATATCAAGAATAATACCAGTTAGAATAATGGTTTTAGGTCAGATTCAAGTAAAAACAGCGGAAATCCTTAAATCCGTGCAGTAGATTATATAACAAATAAAACCCAGTTATGTATAATTTAAACTGTCTAACCTAGTACATGAAGTGCTGCCAATCGTTTTACACATTATTTTATGTGAAATCTAGGAAAAATTACAAAACACCCACAAACACACTATCGTTAAACCTATCGGATGTACCAATACCCTCTATTTGGATATCTTCATACCTTGTCCATGACCTCCCTAGCCAAAAGGATGGGGTTCTTGATGTTCTGTACGCAGGTCACGCCCCCAGTCCTCAACGTGTCTCCGTCCATGATCACGGCGTCCATCTCCACGTCACCGTTAGACGTCAGGACAGAGCCAGTACCTACAGGTTATATATCAATATATAACTAATATATAAGGGTCATTTTCATGATATGAATGATGATGGTGATGATCGTACTACGATAAGTACGACAGCTGCTGTCGATATTGATAGCCTGATACTACTCTGACAACAACAATAACAACTTCTACTACTACTACTACTACTACTACTACTACTACTACTACTACTACTACTACTACTGCTACTACTACTACTACTACTATTACTATTACTATTACTACTATTACTACTACTGCTATTTCTAGTACTGCTTCTACTGCTGCTACTGCTTCCAACCAGGTGTATCTGTATGTTACAAAGTAACACTTCAAACTGAAACAGTGACATTTATTGTCGACAAACAGTAACATTAACAACCCACTACATGTACTTGTCTAAGACCAATGCAAACAGTGCAGGTCTATATTAAACAGCTCCCGCTGGTGTGTGTGTGTGTGTGTTGGGGGGGGTCTGTCAGATCAGGAACAGCACTATCTGAGATACATGTACTTTACCAGGGTTGGAATACATGTATAAATACGTCACACAAGTACCGCGCGATGAGACACTGAAAATATTATAGATTTCAATAATTTCCAGCTTAAGTGCATTGCATAGGAGACTGTTCGAATTAGACAAGTTCCTAAAATAGCAGACAACTCCAACAGCAGACCGAAACAGCAACCATTCCAAGGAGAAATGATGGACGCAGACGCAAGGTCATATCGGGCTGACTAGAATCAATAGTGACCAGAAAGATACATGGACAGAGATAAGTTAGCCATAAATGGTAAACTATTAAAAAATAATGCATAATATATGATATCTATTATGTATTTCATGATAGATAAGTGGCATTGGCATAATTATCATAGTGATTTCTATTTACGATGGGTGGATGATTGCTGGACGGAGAGCTCAGACGAAACCGAAAGTCTGGTAAAACCAACAAACCACATACATTAGATGATACAGTACAGGAAGACACGTATCTGGGCCGTTTTTGAAGTTACGCACAATTACCAGGGGAGTCCGGGGGTATGCCAATCTGCTACAATGGCTCAGGTGCATTTTAGGGCCTTTTTCGCCCAAAATAAGTGAGAAGAAAAAGAAAAGAAAATACTTTGTTCTGCGTGGTTTTGGCTAAAGTACATCTTAGAGAAACAATACAACTTGAAACTATGGAAATAAAATATGGTGAGGCATCTACTGACATGGTGTTGTTACTTTTGGTACTTTTAGATTTTTGATTTTTCGAACGGAGGTTACGCACGTGCGTAAAGCGCGTAATGGCAGATACGCGTCAGACAGGACACACAACTACAAATCAGAGAAATGATCACAAATGTGCACGAAGTCTGCTCCTTTTCGATCGATAATCTTTGTTGAGCCATTTTATAATAATATGTCCAGACCGATAGCGATTAATTGTCTTTGTACACCTATTTACCAACATGACAAAAGAATGTTTATGATAGTTGAAATAATTTTTTATTCCTATCGTTTTAAATTATGAATACGAAATTTTGTGCGACAACAGTATTCTTGAACAACCACAACAGTACATTGCATAATGACATTATGATGGTGATGGCGATAATCAGTATTCACAATAGAAAGAAAACAAGAAATGAAGGAAGGAAAAATAAAAATAAGAAAAAAGACAGAGAAGGGACCATCAAATAAAACAAAAATAATAAAAAGAAAAGAAAGTTAAACAAGATGTAAAAATAATCAAAATAGTAATAAAATATCGAAACGCAAAAAAAAAAAAATAATGATAAAAAATCGCATGGAAAAAGACAAAATTACCAGACACCTACCTGCGTCGAATGCCGGGTCATCCTCGAGAGCTAGGATTGAGGCCTGTACCGCGTCTACAGCACACCCGCCCTTCTGTAGCACTTGGTTTCCTGCTCGAGCCGCCGCCTTGATCCCGTGCCGAGACACTTCCTCTAGATGGTCGGGAATACTCCAAGCTCCTCCATGCACAAAGATTACAGGAGTGGCCATTGAACGGTGAACTTAATATAATCCGTACGTTTTCCTCCTTATTTTTTCTATTGTTTTCTTTATTTCCCCCTTGATATGTTGTGCACAGATTCGTAAAAAAACAACACTTTCTGGTGTCGTTTATTTTATTTCCGTATTTATGCGCTCCTCATGTATTCTCTCGCTTTGCGAAACTGTCTCACTTTCTGTTTTTGTGACTTATGTTATTAAATGATGTCACGTGAATCTTCACAGTGAGTGATAGAATGAATTAGAACTATCGTATCGATGAATGTAACGAGGACACTGTGTCTGAAAGAAAGAGAGAGCGAAAGAATGAAGTAGTATTTCATCAGCTCGACTGAGACACGTGGGAGTGTTGAAAAGAGGAGTGAATGACGGAAGTCAGCTTTAGTACGATCTCAATCGATCGTGTAGGCTTAAAGAAGTCTTCCCCTAATGGGAAAAATTTCATACTAAGACTTGCAATATTTGTGATGTATTTGCATTGTCTAATTGAAATACACATTTAAACAAATTTTTACCGTGTATTTTTTGCATTTCCACATTTTTTTATTCCCAGACTCGACTTTTTGTGTATCGGAAAAAATACAATGGTACAAGATTTCAAAAAAGTTAACTTTTTTAATTTTTTGCACAAATTTATATGCAAATAAGCATTAATTCACTGCAGATATAATTGTTCTCATTAAAAAAGTTCATATCATGAGTGATTTGAAAAAACAACACTATCATAATGGAGAAAGCAGTAAATGGCAGTATGTCGTAGGGTGAAACTTATGATGGCCTGTTTTCATATAAAAATATTTTGTTGTTTGTATTTTTCATTATTGTATGTGTTATGTTGATCTGTATGTGGCTCCGTAGCAATTTAACTGGTAAAGGGAGACAACTAACCTGTTAAACCTTCACCTCGCACTGCACGGTCACCATTGCAGAGATATTACTTAGCCAACACAAAGCACGGATTATTTTCCATCTTTTGAATATATATTGAATATATTCAGGTACGTTATATACTTTATTCTATTCATGAGTTCAAATTCTTTTAAAAACAACTATCATTGTTAAAGTATTATATTTGTATGTCTTGAAAATAAGGTTTTTATATCATACTGTACTTACCTCTACACATTGTTTGTGTAATATAATTGTGTTTTACATTTTGTTAATCATTGTACTTATGCATATGTTTCTTTTATATTTCAGATTGATTACCTTATCACAATTACCGTTTGAACTATTATTGGGATATTAATACATGTTATCTACGTAATCGTCACGGATTTTATTCTTTATTGTGTCATCACCCGAACCCAAATAAAAAAAATGAACCTAGCCTAGCATCTCTTATCCGGATCTAAGTATTTTTCTACTCTATACCTCAAAGCTGGTTATTGGCAAGTAGCAATGAAAGAAGAAGACAAGTGCAAGACTGCGTTCAGCGTTGGACCACTGGGCTTCTATGAGTGCAACCGGATGCCTTTTGGTTTAACTAACGCCCCAGCCACGTTCCAACGCCTTATGGAGTCTTGCATGGGCGACCTAAACTTAAACACCTGTCTAATTTATCTGGACGATATTATTATTTTTTTCACAAAGCCTCGAAGAGCACATAGATCGTTTGGATGCAGTATTCTCCAGACTCGCTCAACACAATCTGAAGCTAAAAGGTAGCAAATGCGAGTTCTTCAAGAACCAAGTCAAGTACCTTGGACATATCATCTCTGAGAAGGACACGCAAACTGATCCTGACAAGATTGCTGCCGTAAAATCGTGCCCAACCTAAAGAACATCAAAGATGTCCGACGATTTCGTGGATTTACTGGCTACTATCGCCGTTTCGTCGAGGGCTATGCAAGCATTGTCAGACCGCTTAACAACCTTTTGGTTGGTCACTCTTGCAAACAGAAACAAACAACCTCCCGGAAGAAGGTTCCATTTACATGGGGTGAAGATCAAGAGGCTGCATTCACCAAGATCAAAGAAGTGCTGACACAACCGCCCATTTTAGCATACGCCAACTACCAGCTTCCGTTTTTCGTCCACACAGATGCATCAGGAACTGGTCTTGGCTCCCTTCTCTACCAACAACAGGGAGGAATTGATCGAGTCATTGCCTATGCTAGCCACAGTTTGAAGCCGTCAGAAAAAAAATTACCCAGCACATAAACTAGAGTTCCTGGCTCTCAAGTGGTCTGTCACAGAGAAGTTCAGCGATTACCTCTATGTCGGTAAATTTGTTGTGATGACGGACAACAATCCTCTCACATACATCCAAACAACGGCTAAACTTGACGCAACGTGTCAACGATGGATGGCATCACTCGCCTTTTTTGATTTTCAAATAAGATACCGCAGCGGACTTATCCAATATGTGCATAGATTCTAACACAATCGGAGCACTAACACAAACCGTCACAGCAGATCCTTCAACCAATCCATTTGTGTTGAGTCTCGCTCAGTCAGCAGAGGTTCTTGAAACCACTAAAGACATCGACGTTAGACCTCCTGATGAGATGGTAGAGGCATACTCTATGCCCTTAAAGGATTGGAGGAAAACACAGCATCAAGACACGGTTATCAGCGAGGTCATTTCTCATTTTGAAACTGGAACCAGGTCGTTTGCTAAGGGGGCCAGTTCTCCACCAGCTCTGAAATATCTCAGAGTATGGGACCAACTAGAACTTCGAGATCGAGTTTTGTATCGTCGCGGTACCATTGCTGGAAGAGATGTGCTTCAGTTGGTTTTGCCTCAACACCTGCGTGAGGAGATATTTCATTCACTTCACGATGACCTTGGTCATTAAGGCCGAGATCGTACTACTTCTTTATTCAAAGAACGGTTCTTCTGGCCAGGAATGGAGAAATGGATTCAGGAGATGATTCGAAGCTGTCAGAAGTGCTTTCGTCATAAGTCGAAGACCGACACTGCTCCGTTAGTAAGCATCACATCTTCGGCACTCATGGAGATCCTTTGCATGGACTTCCTGACGTTGGAACGATCGAAAGGTGGATTTGAGCATATCCTTGTGATCACCGACCACTTTACAAGGTATGCACAGGCCTATCCGACGAAAAATGAGACCGCTAAAACAACCGCTAGGATCCCGTTTGATGATTTTATCACTCACTACGGATTCCCGTTCAGGATTCACAGCGACCAAGGTCCGAATTTCATGTCGAAGGTCATGACTGAACTTTGTCAGATAGCCGGAATAGGCAAGTCCAACACTACACCGTATCATGCCATGGGAAATGGACAGTGTAAACGGTTTAACCAAACCCGCTTGAAGATGCCAAGCACTCTTGAAAATCATCAGAAAGAGGATTGGAAGAGCCATGTCAACACCCTGACTCACGCATATAATGTGACCATTCATCCAAGCACAGGCTATTCACCATTCTTTCTCCTTTATGGAAGGCAACCAAAGTTAGCAGTAGACGCTTTCCTTGGCCTTCATGAAACTGAGAAACCTCAATCCAAAACGGAATATGTCCGAAAGCTTCAAGATCGGCTTGCTCACGCATATCGGCAAGCCAGAGAATGTGCGAAGAAAACTGCCGCATCTAACAAAAAGTATTACGATGTCAAGGCACATGCCAGTCAGCTTCAGCCTGGTGATCTTGTTCTCGCTCGGCATTTAGGATTGAAGAAGCGAAATAAGTTTGGAGACAAATGGGAACCTGATCCATATGTCATTGTGAGCCAGCCTAACGTGGAGATTCCGGTCTTTGAAGTTAGGAAAGCAAATCCTAAAGCCAAGAAGACAAAACACCTTCACCGAAATCTTCTCCTCCCTCTTCGCATGTCAGAGAACAATACCAGCGAATGTTCTTACAACAGTTCTTAGCCGAAGTACATCATTCCTGCTCGAAGACCTGGTTATCAACCAGATGAAGATGCTGATACGACAGACAAAACGCCAACACGACCAAAACGAACCCGCCGCCCGCCTAAATGACAACAGTCAGGTGATTCAGCACTCGACCTTAGTATTCATGTCATGCATTTACTTCTATGTGCACATATTACGAACATACGTGATTGATTTCTTTCACTATTTTGTGACAAGTGCCCTATTTACTCTGTTTTATAGAAAACTGTTATTCATATAAACACGTGCCTACGGACTTTTATAGATGCGTCCATGAGATGAGACAAATACGGGTATCACAGTGATGAAATATAAGTTTTAAGTGTTGTTTGAATTAACAGGACGTTGTCATGCCTGTTCAAAAGAATGAGTTCGTGATTGTAGTAACATGTACAAGTCAGATTATAATTTGTAAATATACTGTTGTTTATGTTTAATACTACACACCACTACACACATATATTATCTTTATTAACATTTCCCGTTACAGTTTCGCTTTACTAAATGGTAAAATAGTATCCCTTCTTATCTCGTGTTTTGCCGTTGTAATATTGCTAAATAATTATGTTAAAAGTCAAGGACGACTTTTCCAGAACGTGGCGTAGTATGTCGTAGGGTGAAACTTATGATGGCCTGTTTTCATATAAAAATATTTTGTTGTTTGTATTTTTCATTATTGTATGTGTTACGTTGATCTGTATGTGACTCCGTAGCAATTTAACTGGTAAAGGGAGACAACTAACCCGTTAAACCTTCACCTCGCACTTCACGGTCACCATTGCAGAGATATTACTTAGCCAACACAAAGCACGGATTATTTTCCATCTTTTGAATATATATTGAATATATTCAGGTACGTTATATACTTTATTCTATTCATGAATTCATATTCTTTTAAAAACAACTATCATTGTTAAAGTATTATATTTGTGTGTCTTGAAAATAAGGTTTTTATATCATACTGTACTTACCTCTACACATTGTTTGTGTAATATAATTGTGTTTGACATTTTGTTAATCATTGTACTTATCACAATTACTGTTTGAACTATTATTGGGATATTAATACATGTTATCTACGTAATCGTCACGGTCATTGTGTCATCACCCGAACCCAAATAAAAACAATGAACCTAGCCGGAGTGTGAGCGATGACAAGTATATGAAAATTCCTTCAAAATCTCGAAAAACCAAACTTGCCGAAGTCACATTACCCTATTTTTAAAAAAAAGTTAAAGTAGGTACATCCCTAAACAATACATAAATATCATCTACCATCATAACTGAGTAAAATATAACAATTTGATTTTTTTTACCGTAGTTAACTCAGATATTAAGATTTAAAAAGGACTACCCACTGAGATATTACCACTGAGAGCAAAATGACAAAGTATAAAAATCGGGTTTGTACATGTATCTTCATCGCACAAATACATATTTGCGTAATTGTGTTCCGTTAATAACGTTGTACTGCGTTTTTCCGTATTGTGGAACGCTTACATGCCTTAAATCTTCCTCGAAAATCACGTTCTTGTGGCATTGGATTTTTGTTGTTTCGGTTTGCAAACAGGAAATTCCCAGAACGTCATGTGACAGGAACTTCGCATTTTTGAAAATATTTTCTCTCTTAACGTGATATATGTCAAAATTTTTGTCCTCTATGACATACCTTGAACCATTTTAACATTTAACCTAAACATTAACAATTAATTTAGTGTAATTTGGTAAAATTACGGTTTTCACCGGGCAAAAACGAAAGCTTCCGTTGCGAACCGAATGTGTCGATATCGGCCGAAATTCATTTTGGGAAGCCTTTCTAAATTGAAGACTTAAATGTGTAATTTTCTTAAACAGATTCATTTTATTGCAGAGCTAAGACAAAAGCTTATTTATAGAAAACATGAGATGTTTTCTAATGCTGATCTTAATAAATTAGAAAAGACAATCCTGGCGATAAATTTGTAGTGTTTACTGACTCTTTATCAGTATTACAGTCCATTAAAAACCTCAATTTTTCCAAACCTCACATAAGAGAATTAGAGTATCTTTTAAAAAGACAAGTACAACCTGAATGTGTTCCTTGCCAGGAACCTCTTACAGTTAATCATATTTTACTACATTGTATTGATACAGAAATTCGGTCTAAATATTTTAATGTCAATAACATGCACAAGCTATTTAAGAAAGTATCCGATGCTAAGCTTGTTTGCTTCCTGAACGAGATTGCTATTCTTTATAAGTTATCAATTTCAAACTATTTATTATGCTGACGTTAGACATTTTAACTGTTTAATATGTTTACATGTTTTCACTTATAATTCACATTTTTAACCTTATAGATTTTTATTTCTTCTCACGTATTTTATTTTTAACCTGATTATATTCGAATTTCGTTAAACTTCAATGTATTTGGCGCTGTATGACCTATCAAGTGTCGGGTGTGCCGTAAAACACAAAATACAAACACAAATACAAACTATCAGCTTATTAGGGTGTGGTTGCAAGTCCCAGTCAGTCGAAAGACATGCATCTGTTTGCCTGCCAAGATTTATGTAATAGAGGTGCCTACCTAATTGAAGGTGTGTACATTATGACTCTGGGGGAAGTGGGGGGGGTGCATTTGATACTCATTAAATATGTATGTTTGTTTATTGGGTTTATCGTCCCACCAACATTTTTTTAGTTATCTGGATACAGTATCCACTTGAAGCAAATATAGTGCTGCCTTCACTGTGTATAGCATGCCGTGAACTTGATACCACACCCAGTTACATTATCCTAACAGCAGGCTAACCAGTCGTGAAAGTACCCTTATATTTGCTGGAGCATTAGCAAGGAAGCTATACCACTATCCTTGTAATGACTAGGAGTTTAAGATGATATTTACTCTTTCTATTCAGATACCGTGTTAAAGTTGAAGAAAAGCAGAAGGAACGAGCTCTGATGGAAATGAAAAGAATCTTCAAACTACAACAAAGGGAGGAAGAGATTAGGAAAGAGGAAGCAGCAAGGTAAAAGGAAAGCAGATTGATCTACAAATTATTATTTTTTTAGATAATAAACCTACCCCATCTGAATGTGATGCATATATTAAGAGTTAACCTCGTCTATGTATGCACGACTCCATGGATTTTTCGTTTTTTGATCAATGACGGTCTCAAAAGTTAACGGCTTCTACTTATCCAAATAAATTATAACTTGTCATAGTCAAGAAAGGGCATGCAAGAAAAAACAACAAACAGTAACACATCAAAAAGCTTCAAAAATTAGAAATCATATTGCAGGCCTCACTGCATTTGTATTTTTTATGCCCCGAAGGCGGGCATATAGTAGTCAAATCGTCTGTCCGACATTTATGTCCGCTCAATAACTACATCATTCCTGCATGGATTTTAAAATAACAGAAATGTAAAATTCGTGACCACAAAATGTCGCGCACAAACTCAGGTCGGTTTCACGAAAGTCAATGTCACACTTAAAGGTCAAAGTCATAAACCCTGGTAGTGCACTGGTGGTCGTGTCAGCTCAGTTACTCTGTCATTTCTGGAGATATTTTGAAATAACCTGGCAGAACTGTCAAACACATGAAGACAATGTGTCTCACACAAGACCCAGGCCAGTTACGCGAAAGTCAAAGTCACACTTACAGGTCAAAGTCACAATCCCTAGAAGTGCATTGGTGGTCGTGTCCACTCAGTACCTCTGTCATATCTTGTTAATAACTCAAATGCCTCCATGACAATTGCAAAATTTGCTTTATTGGACATAACTTCAGCAGTATAT
The DNA here is from genome assembly GCA_007844125.1 of Sinonovacula constricta. Lineage (NCBI taxonomy): Eukaryota > Metazoa > Mollusca > Bivalvia > Cardiida > Solecurtidae > Sinonovacula > Sinonovacula constricta. Next base: position 12,543,455 of record CM017557.1, read on the forward strand.
GTCTGTTTACAACAACATTTCTTGTTTTTTACTGACTTAAGATCTTTTTTTTACAATAAATTCAATAATTGAGAATTATGTTACATTTTCTTGTAGCACATTTTGTCGGCTGTACAACACATTTCTGTATGATAGTAACAAAACTGAATATATTTTGTTTTTAGAGGAACCTTTATGAGCATTTTATAGGCGAAAAAAACAACACAAAAACTTCCTCATTTGGTTCTTTAAAAAAAAGGCTAACAAAAGAAGTCTTTTTTTTATATACATAAGCCTAATGTCTTTAAAAGTTTGATTTTCAAATAATGAAAGCACTGAACTCAAGTGATTCTTTTTTCAGAACTGGAGTTGAGCCTTCTGCAGAATACTTGTAGCCTTCAAGTACAAACATGAAGGTACTGAACTTTGTTAAATTGTCTTCTATGAGGTGGCACCAGTGGCTGAGTGGTTAGCATCATTGCCTTATTACTCCTCAGTCCCACAACACATGAGTTTAAGTCCAGGTCCGGGCGAGAACTTTCTTTTGGGGAGATTTTCCAGCTAACCTGTTTTGCACAAGTGGTTCTACCCGGACATAAGTCCACGTAATTAACCAATAATTAGCTGGACGTCACCAATATGACCATAATTGTGTCGGTGCAGTGTAAAAAAACAACAAACAAAAACCTTCCTTCTATGACTTATTTTATTTATTTTATTTCTAAATATCTCAAAATTGACAAATGTAAAGGTTAACTTCTGCGGGACGATAAACCCAATGAACAAAGGTTAACTTCTGATGCAACTTATATCCCGCTTAATTAAACAGTATATATTAAAAGGAAACCTAGTCAACATCTATGAGTCTTTCTCCATCTGTAATTTTAGGACGTCATCATCCATGCCTTCTGCTGAGGAAAGGGAAGAGGCAAGAAGAAGGGCAGATGATGTTGAGGCTGACTATAAAGTTGAGTATAGCTCCAAGGAGCGTGACTTCTGGGACAACATCGTGGCTCTGCAGCATGCCAATGCTGTCTACCCCATAGGGCGAGACAGGATATACCGGAGGTACTGGATGTTCAAGTCTATACCAGGGGTGTTTGTTGAAGATGATGAGCAGTTTGTGAGTGAAGAGGCCCTAAAGCCCTGCAGACAGAATCCTGAAGGAAGCATGTTTGATTTGAATAATCCAATGGCAGCACATCATAAGTTAATCGTCAATGTGAAAATTGTTGAGCCAAAAGTGCCAGTGGAGAGCAAAGATGGCAGTGATAAAGAAAATGAGGAAAATAATGCAAGCAGTGTGAATGAAACAGCTGTTCTAAATGGAGATGTAGATGACAGTATTGTCATCAGTGATGATGACGAAGATGATAAACCTCCAACAATTGAGCTGGAGGAAAATAAAGAACCAGAACCAGCTGTGATCACACCAGCTATATCTCAATTAAACAGCTGGAACAAATCTCTGTGGTCATTTTTCAACTCTGAAGATGAGATTGAAGCATTAATAGTCTTTAAATGGCCGTGGTATACGTGAAAGTGCTCTTAAGCAGGCGTTGTTGGAACAGAAAACAAAAGTAATGTCCACAGTGGCTGAGGTGCCGTAAGATTTGGTGCAAGTGGAGGAGGAATCCGAAGAAAATGTCACAGATTCTTCAAAGGTGAAGAAGATGGAGTGGCGACGTAGACGAAGGAATGTGACAGGAACTGTGAAGAATAACTCGGCCCATGAAGGTCTTGAGCTTAACTTAAGAGAGATGATTATGGACCTTGAAGAGAGGATACATGTGGGCACTCTGGGATATCTCCGGGTAAGTACATTTATTAAACCCAAACCATGCCACATTAATTAATAAGCAATACAAAATTTCTTACTTATTTACATCTGCATGTAAAGGTAAGAAAATACATTGCTAGATACCTAAAAGTGGCAACTGGCCGATCTGGAATGACAATTTTTGCTTTAACCTTGTCTGTATGTGTCTAGCAGGCTTAGAGTAAATATTTGCAATGTAACTGTCACTTAATTGGCCGATAGATTAATTACATTTTTTTAGCTAAGGAGAAGATTCAAACAAATGGGTATGGACAATTTTATTCATGATAAATTTTATCCTGTACATAGTCAGCTGATATCCCATTTTACCATCTGGTTATTGGGCTTATTCTATCATCTTTCTACTGAGAAGATAAATTTATCACTGGGAGATCACACTAGCACTGATTTGTTTATTATTACTTCTATTTTTAGATGAAGTTAGTTAAGGTTAATAGTTCAAAGTTAATACCTTTCTCAAAGAAATGCTCCCTTTGTGATACAATACATATAGTCAGTTTATATCTTGCTTTGAATTGTTACAATAAGATACATTTGGGAAAATGGGTAACTTCAGATTGGTTGGTTGGTGTTTAACTTAACTGTTAAAATTTTAAAAGAAAGTGTTAATTTTAATATATAAACAAGCTAAATAACATTTTTTTTTCAAAACAGCACACAGCTGTTTAAACGTTAAAGGATCTAACAAATCGCAGTAAGATCAGTGCTAAGTATATTTTAATAGTTTATGAAATTATAAATAGAAAACAGAACGATTAGACGATTTAGAGATACAGTAATTGTTATGACTAGACAATAAAATTTAAATTTAACAGGAAAGGCACACATTTGTCTAAATATTGAACTGAATCGAATTTGGCCAAAAAATGTTCAATGCATTGTATCATAGCTGTGTGTTATGGTTATCTGTGCATTACAATGAAGCGTTACAGCTCTTATATTAGCACAGTTCAGTTGGTTTATTTTGTCACTAAGGTCTGCTCAAGCAGTCGGTATATATTCATGTTCAGCTTTCAATAGCTTTGAAAGAAGCTTTCTTGTGTAAAACCACTAGGTTCATTCAGACCCTTGATTTTCATTGAAGTCACGTAAGCATGATTTTTCTTCATTTTTCTTTTTACTTTTCATTTTGCGTTTCAGCAGTGCTGCAGATGTTGAAGACATGGATACATCAAATAAAGAGGTGAATCCCAGCGTTGTCATTGCCAAGGATATGGCGAAGGCTCTTGTTCAAATAGCCAGAGGAATAGAACCAAAATATCTCCAACCCCCATTAGGTATGTCAACTAGATTAACTTAAATAGTTAAATGGTGTCAAATATCAATGATATACAGGAATTACAAAACGATCAGGCTAAATGTTTATAGAAATGTTGTCAGGTCGTAAAATAAAATACAAAATTATCTAATTAAATATTCTATAATTCAGAGCTTTAACATGCAAACTGCTATAGTTTGATCTCGCAGCAATTTGACTAAAGCACATGATCTTCTCTTCAGGTAGGGTTGAAATCCAGCCATCATAAACTGCTGTCTCAGATTTTCGGATTTCCAAGTTGCTATTCATAGACTAAGCACTGTTATACTACAGACAGGCCAATCAGAAACCCTGTTTCATTCCACTGTAGGGGTTTGATTTCTATGCTTTGGAATGAAAATCCACAAATAAAACAGCGATCAAAACACAAGTTGTATTGGCCATTTTGACAACTCTGTGGTCTATGATAATTACTACATGTGACAATCACTACTGGGTTTCCTGTGTTTAGTGAGGACTTTCTGACATTAGTAAGCAAGGCTCTGATTGGCTGAATGAAAGGTCACCAGAAGATAACTTGTAATATGTCCGTATCAGATCCTAGCCTAGCGGATCGTATGCTTTAGTCAGATTGATCTTGCATGTTTGATTGCTTTCATGTCTCAGTAAAACTATTTTAATTTATTCAGAAACACTTTACCATTTAATCAAGTGTTCTATCTTTACTAATAGAGCATTCAGTATCTACATATCCCATTATTGTAATGTCTTCTCACTCAGGAGCTATACCACTAGTATTTTTATGAGATGAGTTGCATCCTAGGTTTGAATCCGAGTCATTCTGTATCTTGGATAGTGGCTCTACTGATTGGGTTAGTAAGGCTTGCACTAGTCATTGTAATAGTTTAATTTGTATGTTTTCTAGCTTAATTAACAATTTAGTTTTCATTTTTTTCTTAATGTCCCTTACTTTTAATTGTCAAGTTCACATGTGGGCATGTGTATAAATTATTTACAAGTTTCATAAAAAAGTTTTTGGTAGTATACACTGTTTTGTCACTGTTGCAGGTGAAAATGATAAGATGAAAAACCCCAAACAAAAAGCGGAAACCTCAAAGAAGGAACAACAGAAATTAAAGAAAAGGGATAAAGAGGAGAGTGATGACAGTGATGCTGGTAATTTTCTTGTGGATAACATATTTCAGCTTTCAAGCATGATTAGTAAGCTTTGACAGACTTTCTGAAAAGCTTTCCTAGATCCCTGGACCCAAATAACTGTAACTGGATTTAGACTCAAGCCCAGTCAAGGAATGAAAAAGGAACAGATATATTGTTCATAATTTGCACCAAGTGTGTGTGTGTGTGGGGGGGGGGGGGGGGGGCGTTATACTAGAACCAATTGTCTGTCTGGGACAAAACTTATGTATAGGCTTTTTCTACAGTTTTTGTGTCGCTTGACTAGGTGACATATAGGGATTATTACTTGGCCGGCGTCGGCGGCGTCCGAATTTCCTTGTCCGGAGCCTTACTTTGTCACCGTAGGTCCAAATGACTTCAAACTTGGTATGCATGTTTCTGGCAATGACTCAAAGTGCAGCGCATAAGAAGCGTAACTCTACCTTGTTCCATATTTGAATTATTTCCCTTTGATTGATATTTAGTGCATTTCTTGCGAAGGGCATAACTTGTTGTGCATGTTTTTTTGCAATGAGGCAATTAAAAGGTTATTTTATATGTGAATTTTGGGCAAATGTAATGCTTATATATGTACAACAAAAAACTAACATTTTTTATGTCGACTAACAAAATTTTCATCAGGCGACACATCCGACTCGCGGAGTTCTAGTTTCTTTTCTTTTTTCAGAGATCTACAAACAGTAAGCAGGAATAAGTTGTTAGCCCTAGGCTTACAGCTTTAGTAGTCCAGGAAACTTTTTTTTAACTGTCCTAAAATGTATACTATTAAGTAAAAAACGACACCTTTACCATTGTCGTCATTAGAACTATTGCTATTTAGAAGGAAAAGAGAAGAAAATATGCTTACTTTATACTGATACTCATATTTACTGCCATGTTGATACAGATGCCAATGATGATGACTCCAGCTCCCGTTTGTGTCAGAAGAGTGTGATGGAGAGATGGGAGGACTCCTGTCTATTGAGTACAAGTCTTCCCAGGTGTTCCTTCACTTGTCTACGCTGGAGAAGTCTGTAACCTGGTCCAAGAGTATTCTACACACGCGCTGTCGCATCTGTCGAAGGAAGTGTGACCCTGATAAGATCCTACTGTGTGATCAGTGTGATCGTGGACATCATATGTACTGTCTGAAACCACCTCTCAAGGTTGGCACTTAGTTCTTTGTTGGCTTTAAGCTTCTTTAAATCACATCCCTGGGTTTACGAAAACAGTAGTCCGACCATCTGGGACAACCAAATTCTTGGTCTGGACAAGTGATACGGCAGTAGCTATTAGTCTTACAATCTTACAAGAAAAGTGCTTGGCCGACAAACCCAACTTAAACTGATTCGTCAGAAGCAGTATTTTTGATAGAAATTTAAATTCTTTTTTTTAATTTGTATGTTTTATCGTCTGAACTATTTGTTTAAGTTTTGAGAGACATACAGTTCTAGCAGGACGCCAGATTACCAGACTGGATATGATAGCTTTGAAAACCGAACTGCATCATGTAATAACAAGACTGACAATTTAGCTCCATATTTTATCGAGCTAATTTGTTTACATCTCCCGAATAATTACTGAATTTGCATTTTGAATGAAAGTTCAAAAGTCACGATACACTGGTATATGTTTGCATTCTTTACTGAATGGTATGTTTGCAAAAAAATAGGATCTGACAACACAAACATTAAAGGCATCTATTAACAACCTATCAAATTACAATTTGTTTATGCTATTGTTGTCTGCTTTCTTTAACTTAAAGCAATATCTGATTTATTATAACTTTTAAGTTTAAATCTTAGAAAACTGAAAGTGAAAAGACAGAAAATTAACAGAAAACAAAGGCCAAGAAACAACAAAAATCCTATGAACAGAAAAAAGCACATGAGTTTGTTTCAAAGTGGTTAAAAGATTAGTACTGGTTACGTTGACAATTTAAACAAGATGTTCTGTACTTCTTGTAAAAGATATAATGATGCCAATAGCTCTTCATTAGCATTGGGGTTGGTTGTTTTCTGAATAGAAATTATCTGAATCAGAAAAGGAAAGTAGCAGATAACGAAACAGATGATTAGTCTGGAAAATTAAGAATTTTCCTTTTGTTACCTGTTTGTTATAATGTTTGAAGATTTTTTTTTTCATTTAATAAGCATTTTATCTCTGAAATCTTTAAACTTAAGGCTTTAATGGACTGTCACATGAAAGGTGTTAACATAAATGCTAAAAACTGCACAAGATCCAGTTTGGTCCGGACAAGTGGATTTTCTACCTATGCATCTGACTGGACTTGTGACTATACAAGTTAATGTCGTGGCATGTATCCCCAGCTATGGAGTATATGGGGACAATACTTGAGTCACATCTGTCAGTAGGTCCATTCACCTGTTTGTTATCCAGATAACATATCTATGCTATTTCTTGGCTATTGTTGGTCAGTTTTGTTGTTGTTTTTTTGTATGAAACTACCCCTGGTGCAATACAGTTCAGTGCAGTTCTAAAATAAGTTGATTAGCAATGTGTTTTAACAATAATTTCATTTGCACCAAAAAGTAGTTTAAGTATGTATACATTTAGTGCAACACAGGTTCTGTACAGGTTATGGTGCCTATCAGTGTTCATTAAAATGTTTGGTGTCAGAGAGTTAAAGATGGTATCCGACAGTTTGGACCAAAATTTCATTGTTATCAGAAAATTGCTAGCAAAATGCTGTTCATTGATGTTTTGATCTGTGTGAACGGTCAATCACAAATCACCACTTGTCATTGCAAAGAGGTATTTCCTGTCCAAGCCATGCTGCTGAGACAGCTATTTTCAATTTTAGAAAACCATGTGACCACTTACTTTTGAGATCACGTTATATAGTCATCGGGGTATTTCGCTCTGATGTTGATATCTATTTTTATCAAAGACCTTTAATGAGTTTTTCATACAGTTGAAAAAAATACACATTCAAGGTGATTTTGTTTTCGTGATAAGTTCTGTCTAACAATTCAAATTGTATTTATTAAGACTAAAGTATAAATGTATAAAATGATTATGCCCCAACTCCCCAAAGGAGTGCTTCAATACTCTTATATATTTGATATAGGCAAACTGTTGGATACTGCCTTTAAGTTCATATTTGAAGGAATAACGGCACTTTCTCTAAATTATACATCTTAAATTGTTGTCAGAGTATTCCTAAGACAGACTGGTTCTGTCCTGACTGCAAGCCAAAGGAAACTAAACGAAGTCCCAGGAAGGACAGGAGAATGACGTTTAATGAACAGCAAAGTGATGAAGAAGAGGAGAAAGGAAGAAGAAGAGGAGTTGGAAAGGTATTGTTTTTGAGACAGTTTTCAGGAAGATAAGAGAAAATGCATTTTATTTTAAGGTTTTAAATACAGTCAAACCTGTATTAAAAGACCACCCTCTGGACAGGGCAAAAGTGGTCTCTTAAGACAGGTGGTCTCTAAATGCAGCATGGTTACTTTTTTTCAGAACCACACTTGAATTTACAAATTGTGTTGTATGAGCAAAAAGTAGAGAAAGCAATAACATCAATATATTTTATTAAAGGAATTGGCAGGTAAGAATTGCAGCTTCACATTTGTCAAGGTCAAGTGGAGATGGGATGGTGCATTGTCCAGAAACATCAAAATCTTCCTTCCCTTTTCTCATTTGTTTGTCGATAGTTTTTAGCCAGTCTTCGAAGTTGTAGCTTGTCATCCATGCTATTTGGTTCGCGTAGTACTTGAGTTTTTCATGTTTTAGTGACTTGAAACATCATGTGTTCATTGACTTTCCAATTATCGATGGCTGCAGCTTTTCACCAGTCATTGAAGCACACAAAGACACTGTCACCCTCTCTTCTTTTTGAAAAACGTTGTTCTTGTTGTGTCTCTGTAAAACAATCCTGTTTTGTCCATGTTGAAGATGCTACAAGCATCATATCCTTCACACAATGTAGGCAGTTTATTTTTCCAATCATGCACTATGTCCATATTAACAGCTGCTCTTTCGCCGGATTAAGATTTCAGCACAATGTTATTTCTTCTTAGGAACGATTCCAACCAGCCATTTGATGCTTTTAACTTTAACAATCCCATGTCTTTTGCAAACAAAAGAGCTTTCTCTTTCAAGAGTGGTCCTGACACTGGCACTTGACGTCCGGTCGCATCCAAAAACCAACGATGACACAAGTCGTTCAGCGAGTCATTTTGAGTTGAATGTTTAACGCGTTTCACTTCCGAATTTTCATATTCATATTCGTCCATTATTTCACGTTTTCGTTTTGAAACTGTGTTTTCCGACACCAAGCTCAAATGCAACAGCACGACAACTTTTCCCACTGTCCAAAAGTTTGACAACTTGGACACGATCTTCTAGAGTAAGGCGTCGTTTAGACATGTTAATGGGGTAATTGTGTTCCAGATATTTCATTATATTACTGTATCCAATTGCAATTTACGCTTTATAATTGTATGTTTTAAGTTTTAAGCAAATCAATTTATTGTAATTAATACAAACATAACTTTGATTTACTTTTTAAAGAAACCAAAGTCAGAACATGATCAATAAGTGTCAATACGAGTGGTAATAGGGCATACTCGATTATGTGTGAATCGACCGGGGGCTTGATGTGTACATCGATCCAGTGACATTATGTAATTTCACAGTTTGACACGGCCGATTGCAGTGATTAGCAAAGAAGGGCAAACGTGTCAATTGCTTATTATGTGGTCGTAACTTATGTGCGAGTGGATTAATCCGGTTCGCCTATTAGGAGATAAATAAAGCATTTTTGACATGTTTGTGCGGTCGCCGGACGCAGATCAAAGGTGGGCATTTATTACATTACAATTACAGAGCAAATATGATCTGGCGGCTTTGAAGTGGTCGCATAAAGCAGGTGGTCGCCAGTAAGGGATGGTCGCCTGGTAATCATAATAAAAAATGGTATTAGCTATTACTTAGAATTGATTGCTTTTTCACTAATATTTGGTATCCATGGTGGGATGAACATGCTAACATTCAATATTTATTCAGTGGTGCAATCAGTAGAGCATCTGCTCCAGGTATAGGAGACTTTATATTCAATCCCAGGCCGCGACATACCAGTTGTTGAAAACAGTAGTGGTAAAGCTTTCTTGATTATGCTAAAGAAAATAAGAGAGTAGTTCTATGGTGGCAGGATAAATTGACTGGTTGTGGTATTGTGGTATTCACTGTTGCAATACACATGGAAGGCAGTGCTATATCTGCTTCATGTGGACGGATATTTTGTTAGTGAGATTATAAGCATAATAAACAAAGTCACTCTACTGTTTTTTTCTAGTGAGGAATTAGCTGAGGATGAGACTGGCTCTGATGAGGATGTGGGCGGTGCATGTGCTGTTTGTAGCAAGTCCGGTATGCTGGTGTGTTGTGACAGCTGTCCACTTTCCTACCATCTGTCCTGCGCCATCCCTTCTCTTAAGAAGGTACCCCGGGGCAAGTGGTAATGTCAGGTGTGCTCTGGCACGGACCAGAAGTCTGGAAAGATCAAAATGAATCTGGGCAAAGGTATGTGGCATGGGTTTTTATTCTTGTATTTATGCCAATAATTGATATCAATGGTTTTGTGCTTAGGTTATTGTACTGATTCATGTTTCAACCAAGATAACCTAGCTGTTTACTATGTCTTATATGAACTTTTATGTAATAACTGCATTATTCAGAGATTATTTTATGCCTTTATTGACAATGCCAGAAATTAGGCTGAGGAGAGTTGCCTATTTTGTCCGCCATTATGTGGCTGCTACAGCCCTATTGGTCTATACTTGGAAAATAAAATCCTTTATTAATTTATAAGTTACCTTTCTTTGGAATGGCTAGCTTTTTGAATCGAACAATGATCAAATCTTATATTTTGTTGGTAACGGTCGAAACAGATCACTTTTTATTATACATGTATTTGAAGAGATTTTGGGACACAGGGATGTGGCCATTTTCTAAATATGGCTTTATAGTAAAACATTGAAATTCTTCTTGTAAGAAACTACAAGAACATTAGCCTTGATATTCGTTTTATCTGTTCCTTGAGTGGCCCCTACATAGATTGTTCAAAGAACATGTCTTCTATTTATAATCATGTTTAGAATAAATCATGCATTGTTTCAAGGGGGAAAATCGCCAAGTTGTTCAAAATGTACATACCTTAAATGATGCAGATTAGATCAATAATTCAAACAAATTGCAGGTGGAAAAAAAGGTAAAAAGACGATAAGCCCCAAGTCGACTGGGTCTAGCAAGCAGTCATCTCGTCGCAACAGTCCACAGGACAGCCCTCTGACTGTAGTGGCTTCAAGAGAAAAAGACAGCCAGACTCGCCACTGATAGAACAGGTGTCCTAGAAACTAAAGAAGAGCTCAAAGTCATTGTCTAAACTGTCCATCTCTAAACTACCTCAGGAGACAAAATCTGGTGAGTTTGCAGCCTGTTTTATGTCTGCTAGACATTTCTTGTGTGGATGAAAAACTCGTTCTTTGGAATTTCTTCATACTTGCATAGATAACAAACATCCACATAGTTTCTTCTTTAATAAACGTTTTTTGGTAAACCATATGTAAATTAAATTTTAAGTAGAAGCACATATATATGGCAAGCTGAATATAAATAAATAATACTAGTTTCTATTCCAATGAAAACAATTTTCTAATAAGCAAAATGGGTGCACTGTATTTGACGATATAACACTATTAACTTGTTACACTTTTCATTAATGTCATCATTTTTCTACAGGCTCCAGACTATTACAGTGTGATCAAGCAGCCAATGGATTTCCAGACTATCAAGAATCGCCTCAACAAGTTTGAGTACACTGAAACAGAGACGCTTGTGCGGGACGTTCGGCTCATTTTCTCTAACTGTGTGGAGTACAATAAGAGGACCACCAGCGAGTTCAAGTGTGGCTCTAACATGTCAAAGCTGTTTGAGAAGAGACTAAAGAATCTTGAGGAGTAGTCCGCAGCCACTAATGGGCCATCAGCCAAGAGAGCTAGAACGAAGTAGAGAGTTTACTGAAGTTGGGAAAATTAGCTTCAAGATTTACGGCCGACTCCAAATGCTTATATGCCGCAACAGTTGTCATCAGTTATCATCAACACTTGGAAACAAGCTTGTTACATCTAGGAAAGAGAAATCATGGATTATATCACTGTTACATTTATGATGAATTAAAGGTGTTTGTATATGTCTTGCTAAAAGACTTAATGCCTATGTAATTTTGTATCCTTATTAATGGCAATTCAGAATGCTTACACATGTATGCATTCTCATTTATCATTATTAGAATTGTGATGCCTTTAATGCACATCGGCCATGTTCATGAAAAAGGAAATTTGGATTAAAATCACTTTTTTTAATTGATTATGAGAAAGAATGTAGACTGATGTGTGTAAATATATTGAATACTTAGAGATTGTATAAAAGGCATGGTGGGTACTGTTGCACGCCGTATTTTATCATGCCACCCTGGAATACAGGACATTAGTCTGAATGAATACTTACATCGACCTTGCACATTTCAACATACGTGTTTGTGTGACGAATTGTGATGTACCAATGTGTACAAAGGTTGTAGAATGTTTTTGATGTCCAGTATCGAGTGAATAACTGACATGCTTAATTGTTTTTTTGTGTCTTTTTTCTCCAAACTTTATTACTGGTAGTCATAGATAGCATTGGACTTATTGAGAAAATGTTTATGAGTACTTTCAATTAGTTCAGGTGAGTTGTTGGATATATTTCCATAATGAAAATAAGATTTATACCTCTCTTTTCTTGAGTTTTGTGTTTATATTAATGTTGTTTATGATTGTGGAAACATTTATTTATTCTTGGAGCTTTTTTGACCATTTCCAATTTATTGCTTGCTACGTTTAATAAGCATTTCTGACAGCTGTATGATTGCTATCACTTGCTGTCCTTTGCCTTTAGTTGGTTATACTAAGGAGTTTTTTTTTTTATGTTTGGCGCTTTGATAAAGGTTTATTGTACAATCATGTTCATGAATATTTTTCATTCTTGACAGAAAATATTGTTGCATTTGAAATTCATGTTTCTGTGGATTTTTTGTTTTCTGCGACTTACTTTGTTACGGGGATAGTTAAGCACAAAGTTGTAGTTAAAGGACATATTGAATCTTGATTTTTGCCCCTTCTCATGGTATTTATAGTCAATCAAACTTCATCTTACAGACATACACAAAAGGTGTGTCACACATGACATTTTCAAGAACAACCACTAAGGTTTAGCTATATTGCAGATCATTCTATAAGTGGCTACTTATGTTATACTTAGTGTCTTGGCCATGACTTAGCCATTTTGTGTAGGTATGCAAATAAAGTTTACCATCTTGATGGTGTTCACTTTTAAGTTTTGTTGTGTGTACCATTTGCAGGGACAACCTTTGAGACCCTGTGTAAGGTTATTGCATCTCTGTGGAAGGGAAGCATATGTCAATTCCAGTGACAATACTTGTTTTGTACATTTTTATTCTTACTATATGTGCATTTCTGATTAATTCAAAAATATGTTTTACAAACATGTTATTAATTAAACAAGTGCTTTATTGTGGGTATTTTAGTTAAAGATATCAGAATTGTCTTGGTTATTATCTGAATAAAACTAAATAAAAATTGTTTGTTAAAATGAGAATGTTAAAAAAATGTTTTTACATCAAATCCTTGTTAGCAAATTAGGTTTAAATCAAAATTCAAGATACGTATTTGGGCATTTTCCTTTTATAATTTGAGGGGGGGGCGTATTTTGTATAATTATGGTGGTTATTTTGATAAAATAACACATTCAGTTTGACCTATAAGAGTAGGCATGCTACCTGCTGGTAACTTGTTGGTATTCATTTTTGTATTGTCATTTTAGTGGAATTAGTTAATGTCATTCCGTTTTTAGGGACCATTTTGTAAATGTAAATGATTTCATTTGTGTATATTTTTCATTGGTATTTATGAGTTTTTCCTTCATGTTATGTTCCCATCTTTAATATGTCGGTTGTTTCTTGACTTAAATTTGAGTTGTTGTTTCACTGAAATGCTCATATACTCTCTTTTTCTAATTTTACAAGTAAGGCTTTGCGCATTCATTGTTTCAAAAATCATGTAAAGAGAGCTTTTCATAATGTTTGGATCTTGTTCTAACATTACTTGTCATTTGTAGTAAAGATTTGAGAATAATCAAATCTGAATATTAAATTCATAAATATTACTGCTATTGAGTACAGTGCATTTAAGCAAATTATCAACATTTTTAGTTCCCTTTGTTTTTTCGATTTTGGAACCTTTCATATCAAATTTCTACATTTCATTGGCCATCCTGTGATTCATCATGCATTCATAATATTTCTTATATAATATCATGCAACCTATAGTAAAACGACAAGAGCATCTACTTAGTATAATCTGTTCATTGTCCCTCAAAGAATCTTTCAGTTCTGGATACAGTAACTGCTAAGTCCTATGGTGAAAGCAACTAGGTCACAGTTCTGTAGGTACACGTGGCACATACAACCAAGTGCATGGTGAAAGAGACTAGGCCACAGCTCTGTAGGTACACATGGCACATAGAACTAAGTGCATGGTGAAAGAGACTATGTCACAGTTTTGTAGGTACACATGGCACATACAACCAAGTGCATGGTGAAAGAGACTAGGCCACAGTTTTGTAGGTACACATGACACATAGAACCAAGTGCATGGTGAAAGAGACTATGTCACAGTTTTGTAGGTACACATGGCACATACAACCAAGTGCATGGTGAAAGAGACTAGGCCACAGTTCTGTAGGTACACATGGCACATACAACCAAGTGCATGGTGAAAGAGACTAGGCCACAGTTTTGTAGGTACACATGGCACATAGAACAATTGATCCTTGCTTTAAATGCATTTTATTTATTGTGTCACTATCCACCTTATCAACATATTCTTAAGGACTGAAGAAGTAATGCATTAGGTAAATTTAGGCATGCACAGTTACTATATACCTGTTTTTTTTTGTTTTTGTTTTTTTAGTAAAAATAAAAAATAGTTAGAGAACAATCTAGACTTAAAGACAACATAATACTTAAAGGACAGCGTGTCCATAAGATAATAACATTTTAAGCTTTGTTTAAAACAGTTGTATTTACAGTTGTATTTACTGTTTTGTTTTTTGGGTTTTTAAAGCAAGCCTGATGATTCAGATGCTTAAGAATATATGTGGGATTTACATATCAAACAAAACAAATTACATGGGTTTAGGGCAAAAATGTATAAGTAATTGTTGAAATCAAATACAAACTGTGCTTATGCCAAGAAATGTTGAAATCAAATACAAACTGTGCTATTGCCAAGAAATATAAAATAAGTAAAAAGGAAATGTTATGATGCATATGACCGCATCTTTTCGAGCTCAAGCTTATACTGTCATTAGAATTTCACATCGAATTTCATCCATCGTTTTGATTAAATTTCTTTTAAAATAGTTTGTTTCTTGAATCAGGTGTTGAACATGGAAATGGTCTTGCACTTAAGACTCAAAATTATTATATAACCTATGACCCTGCTAGGTAACAAAGTTTTACAATTCTAAAATATCGGTGACAAATCGCAAACATTGATGGGTCACATTCAAAGGTATTATCTGACATCTAGCAATATGTTATGTTACTCTGGGGTATTTGTGCATTATTGCAACAGAAACCCTTACTTTAGCCTAAGAAGAGACGATTGTGAACATTGACTCAAATGTAAGACAGTACAACTAATTAACAATCACTCGTATTGTTGTATTGTTCGATCTTTCCAAATCTGTAAATGAGCAATGTTTGTATTTCTACTCAAACTAGGTATCGACGTCAGTGTTACTAGGATGTTGATATATCAAGATCTCAAAACTAAGTGGTCACCTGGTTTCTCTTAATTTAAAAATAGCAAACTGCAGCATAACTCAGATAGAAAATACAATGCCTCCATCATTTTCTTAAGTCCTTATCCGCTGAAAAAATGAACCAAAGTACACTTAGATAATACTTAGTAAATACTTAATCGCTAAGTAATATAGTTGTATACTTAAAGAGTGTTCATTTTCTTCGTATCAAAATTTTAACATAATTGCAATTCTATATTCAATTGTCATAACCTGCCGTTTGTGGTATTGCTTGCTGCAACAGTATTTTACAAGTTTTTACATACCCACATTTTCACGAATGAAAGACCCACCCGGACACCATAAAGCAGTCCGGCTTTCCTGAATTCTGGTGAATACGAACTTATCTAAGACACACTCTCTTACACTGCCAGTTCATTACATTTACCTCTGTAACAGGCCCAGGCCACTTTAGACCACGTGGCTAAATATCACTCAAAAGTTCAACGTCGGGTAGGAATGTGAATATAGCAGTTTTAATTCAAATACATGCTAAGTTCGTGAAAAAATGGGATTAATATGATTTAATTATTAAATTTTATTACGACAGATGATAAGTTTGATTTAGTTTTGAAACTACTTGTATGTTTTATTACATTTTATCGTTGACATTCGCGTACTTAATAATCTTGCGTAACAAGTACAGAACAGTATTCCAGTTATTGCTAAAAATCTCTGTTATAACCAATTTTCAGACCAAAACACCTCTTTATTACCCCCAGAATCTTGATCTTCATGGACGTGAGCAAGGGTATATATGAGAAATACGACCGTTAACTGCTTATGAGTACACCGGGCTAAAGGAACAGTGTGTTGTTTTTAAAGTTCTTAAAGGCGTGTGTGCACGGAGTACTTTCAAATACTGCTGACATTCAAATACTGCTTACTAACGTTTCAAACCAAGACGGTGATGCATTTATGTACAATAGTGTACTTTACATGTTATTTATACATGGGTTTTGGTTGTTGTTTTTTTTTGTGCGTGTAAAAATAAAATATATCTTCCTTTATACACGGAACTATTTTACAACGCGGAAGCACAAATCCATAAAATCGGCTAGCTGCAATGTAAAGGTTAGACGCCACTAAATAAGTTTGTTTAGATCCTATAGTATATCGCGAAAAATTAGAAAACAAATTGCACCATGACCCTATTACGATAGACATCCATAAACATACATAGGTGAAAAGAGCTACTTATTATCTATCAGAAAGACCAAGAAATTAGTCAGCTTTTGCAACTTGTAAGAATGTTGTGTGTCATAAAATGTGATATGCCAAATTGTCAGTCGGTAACCCATCAGATTCAATGAAATATGTACTTACTGTTAAATTGGATCAGTCCATTATTATGCATAGGTGTTCAAGGCTTTTTAGATTTCTTTTAATTTTACATTGTTTCAGCCTCCTTTTGATGCCAAAAGCTTGAGACTACATTCAAAATAGTAAATCTGATGCCAAAACATAACAACAGACTGTTCTTAAAAAGAAAAAGTCTGTCACAGATTTTACTTCAGTGTTAATGTCGAATGGCCGAGGAGATCAGAGTTAGTATAGTTGTGACTAAAACCGAGTGACGTCACCGTCTATGTATAAAACGGTACCAAACAACTTCCTTACTGAGTACATGTACACGTGTTAACCCTTTCCCAAACTAATTTTAAACAGGAAGAATTTTAGTCTTATTTCAAACTTTTCAATAGCTGCAGTTTGGAAACATAGCTGTCGTAAACACTCAACAGTTTAAAATAGCTATAATTAAAACAAATAAATTTGACACATAATACTGGTTTCCTTACATGACTGTATCTTGTCATTTAAATCAATATAATTTGAGCACTTTGTCAAAAGCGGTATCAGAATCAGTCATATGTTTTCCGGTAACTTAAACTGTAGTTTGCACTAACCCGCGAACTATTATACTTGTAAGTTTAATAGCCATTGTTTTAGTATTATGTGACATATACTTCTTGTTTTAAACAGTTCGTTTTAAACTGTTTAGTACCAATTACATAGTTTCGTCAGAGACGGTGCGGATTTAACGTTGGTACATCATGCAGAAAGTTCTGTAACACTGCGACGCATAACCCCTCGCACCCATCCCCGGTTATCGTGGATACAATTAGAAGCAAACGATGTAATTTTGTTGAATACTACCCATATTTTAGTATAATGCCATTATAGAATTTTATTGCACATTGTGTAAAATGACAGGCATGGCCAGGTTTTTTTCTGGCCAGTTTTGTAGTATTCATCCATAGTCTGTATATTCGTATAAAATAACATATCGGTAGTAAAATCCAAACTAACACATGGATGAATTTTTTATTAATCTTTAATTATCTTTTTAACACTGTACACTATATACATTGATACTATATATATTGATACGTGTTTAGTAAAACACACACACATCTTACCCGAAACTTTGACACGTGATCAGTAAAACACACACGCATCTTACCCGAAGCTTTGACACGTGTTCAGTAAAACACACACGCATCTCACCCGTCAGATCATGACAGAAAGTGTGTAACCACTTACCAGTGATCACACTCTAGATCACAATTTGCAGCAAATACAGTTCTTTGTATCAATATTTTAAAGCAGCAAAAGAAAGAATGACATTATTGGACAATGTCTAAGATGTAAATAGGAAAGTGATGAGGCAAGTACCCAACATTGTTGACGTTCCCACGTATGTTGAGTTTGGATTAGCACAGCAATTTATTGACAATTGTTAAATGAAAAATGCTGAAAAACATATAAAGATATATGTTAACATATATCAATATCACTGTTTTCTGTGTACCAATATTTACATTGTAAATACACATTTATTGAAAAATACATGATAGGCAAAAACACAATTGTTATGCTAATCATATTTGCCATGAGCACTTTTCTGCATTTACAAACTAACCTGAGTAAACAATATCTGGGTACAGATACACGTCTATGAAAATATAAACTTAAACATAACATGAAAAATCTTACACCCAGTACACTCACTGAAATCACTGATGACATCTAATCGTTAAAAGATAAAATAAAAATAAAATTCACAAAACAATCGTGCTAGCAATCGTTTGTTATGGATTCTAGTTTTCGGTCAAATATGATTCAGTTACAAACCAAAAAAAAAAAAAAATAAATAAATTGGCCAACTTAACTTAAAAAACAATAACATAAATCTGTTTTTTCATCTGTATTTACTTTTTGAAACTCTTTTTGCTATCACACAAGATATTCGTATTTGTCCACTGAAGCAAATTCAACCACTAACGACTCGCCTCACAGTGTACGATGTATTCTCAATTTTCGAAAGGAAGGAAATGTTTTAGTTATCTCCCTTGTGGGAAGGTAATTTCATATACTTTATATAAGACATAGAATAAATTTTATTTTTAATTTGCTTATTTTTTTTTCTAAAAAAAAGCGCTCAAGCTTTTTTTATAATAATTCTTATCTCAATCAATAAGATTCCATTTTATGCGCATGCTTCAGACTTAAGTGTTTTTCAAAAGCTTAAAAAGTGGAAAAATATTGTTTTCTGCCGTAACTATATACCAAATACCTAACCACAAAGGAGGTAGGAATGTTGATTTTTTATTTGCGTTAAGTCCCTGCACATACGACAAGACGTGCTTGTACAACATTTAGTTCGTCTGTTTTCGTCGGTTTGTTCCGTTCGTTATCGACCGACTCTGTTAAGTTCGCCTGTTTTCGTCAGTTTGTTCAGTTAGTTATCGGCCGACTCTACGATGTCTTCGCCAGACCGGATGCCGTGGTGTAGGCTGCCTTCTTTAATAAAGGCCCAAGTCATCTTCTCTGTGGTGAACGACTTGGACACCTCGCTGTTCTTTCCGATCACGATCACGCCTCCATAACCATGGACGCGGTCAGCCATGTAGGCCAACGCCCTATCGGCTGCCTCCTGAGTACTGAGACCTGAAGGAAACATTTTGGTAACTTTATGATTTAATTTAATATACAAGTACATGACATGTCGATAATAATATTGTCTTTATCCCAACATTTAGTCATTGTTTGTGATGGAAGGCGCCAACAATGTCTAGATAGAACCACCGATGCATTGCCAGTCAGCTGGATGACCTCGTCCTTATAATACGAACATGCGCAGACCCAGAAGAATGAAAGGGTGATAAAAAGTCTTCGAACTCCAAGACACAAAGCAAACGCTGTTAATCAAGCGTTTACATGTTTTTTTTTATCTAGATTCATAAAAGCTATCCATAAAAGCTTGTTTTTACAACCTATGGAGAGAATTGCGTTTTGCTTAATAATATAGAAAAAATACAAACATTAAACACATAGTAGACGATACATTTTTGAGCAAATTATAACAATGAATCCCCATTACCTTGTTTCATCAGTGTGATGATTTGATATGCCAGCACAACCTTAGAGATGGACTCGCCATGCCCTGTACACGACACACCGCCGACTTCATTGTCGGCGTACCCTCCTGCACCAATGATAGGACTGTCTCCGACACGTCCCGGCCTCTTACATGATATCCCGCCGGTGGACGTCCCGAAGGCGATGTTCCCTTGGCTGTCTATAGCCACCGCCCCGACAGTGTCGTGACCAGAGGTCCTAAAAGAAGATATTTTTGTTCATTTTAAAGCCGTTATACCTAATAGGAAAAAGCATTCTTTCCCCATTCTTCAAAGGAAAAAATGTGAAAACAAACACAATTTAGAGTTCAATCACAATAAATAAATAACAAAACACTATAGTTACCAATTCTGAACAGTTTCTAGTTGTTATGCTGCATACGCTTATAATTATTATAGATAGTTTCCATGTGATGTCATAGGCACTGATAAGACAGTTTAAGGCAGCCATCTTGGAAGGCAGAAACTAATGCAGACCGAAATCTGAAAATATGCGCTGTAATAAACTAACCACAGTGTTTTTATTTTTTAGTCTATTTTAATGAATTTTATATCAAATTTAACAGCTTAAATGTAAAAATATACAATAATTTTCAAAAGATTTCCAATGATGTATAGCTTTTAGGACCACAAATGAAGAAATTACAAGAAAATAAAATTTACGCTTCTATACAATTCATCTGAAAATCCCTTGAAGTTGAAATCAAAGATGGCTGCCAAGATAAGTAATTTTCACTGATGTGGAAACGATCTATATTTAATATTGTTAATAAAGACATCTGGTCCCTTTCACTTCAATAATAAGTATGGGAGATTATGATGACATATACAATCTTTATTTAGTCCAAACGTAGAGCGAAGAAATTTCCTTTGACGAAATAAATAAAGAAGTTACAGCTGAAAACCATATTTTAGCGCCCCTTCGGGTTATTCGACAAAACACGCATATATGATCAATAGTGCTGAATACAAATCAATGTAGAATGAGATACATTGAATGACAGTCAAGGAAAATATTATGAATACAGTCGAATGCTTCCTTCAATATATCATAGCAGTTCAAATGAAATCATTTATTTGAGGACATTTTGTCCCTATATGACCCGTTCAACGTATTACATTTACAATCTATATAATTCCAAACAGTCTCAATGTGGTATACAACAGTTTGAACCCTAGAAAAATTCCTCAAACATCCAATAAATTATTACCTCAACAAAACTTGATTACCTCAAAATGCTGTTAATTGATGTCCTACAGCTAAGTTAAAAAAGAAGAATGACACCCCAACGGTCCATACAAATATGTATTATCTGAGCCAAGCTCCACAGTATGCTATTTTAAACTAAGAAAACCACCTGACCATTTAAATGCTGAGATCACGTTATTTCATCCCGGTAATCCGCTCTGACGTCTAAAACTAGTTTAGCAGTAATCCAAATAGTTATTTATAAATAACCCTAACATGGGTTAAATGGTGTTATAATGTATTCTGCAGAAACTGTGTATAAATAACCCTGACAGGGGTCAGATGGTGTTATCATGTATTCTGCAGAAATTGTGTATAAATAACCCTAACAGGGGTCAGATGGTGTTAGAATGTATTCTGCAGAAATTGTGTATAAATAACCCTAACAGGGGTCAGATGGTGTTATCATGTATTCTGCAGAAATTGTGTATAAATAACCCTAACAGGGGTGAGATGGTGTTAGAATGTATTCTGCAGAAATTGTGTATAAATAACCCTAACAGGGGTCAGATGGTGTTATCATGTATTCTGCAGAAATTGTGTATAAATAACCCTAACAGGGGTCAGATGGTGTTAGAATGTATTCTGCAGACATTGTGTATAAATAACCCTAACAGGGGTCATATGGTGTTAGAATGTATTCTGCAGAAATTGTGTACAAATAACCCTAACAGGGGTAAGATGGTGTTATCATGTATTCTGCAGAAATTGTGTATAAATAACCCTAACAGGGGTCAGATGATGTTAGAATGTATTCTGCAGACATTGTGTATAAATAACCCTAACAGGGGTCATATGGTGTTAGAATGTATTCTGCAGAAATTGTGTACAAATAACCCTAACAGGGGTGAGATGGTGTTATCATGTATTCTGCAGAAATTGTGTACAAATAACCCTAACAGGGGTGAGATGGTGTTATCATGTATTCTGCAGAAATTGTGTACAAATAACCCTAACAGGGGTCAGATGGTGTTATCATGTATTCTGCAGAAATTGTGTATAAATAACCCTAACAGGGGTGAGATGGTGTTAGAATGTATTCTGCAGAAATTGTGTACAAATAACCCTAACAGGGGTAAGATGGTGTTATCATGTATTCTGCAGAAATTGTGTATAAATAACCCTAACAGGGGTCAGATGATGTTAGAATGTATTCTGCAGACATTGTGTATAAATAACCCTAACAGGGGTCATATGGTGTTAGAATGTATTCTGCAGAAATTGTGTACAAATAACCCTAACAGGGGTGAGATGGTGTTATCATGTATTCTGCAGAAATTGTGTACAAATAACCCTAACAGGGGTGAGATGGTGTTATCATGTATTCTGCAGAAATTGTGTATAAATAACCCTAACAGGGGTGAGATGGTGTTAGAATGTATTCTGCAGAAATTGTGTATAAATAACCCTAACAGGGGTCAGATGGTGTTATCATGTATTCTGCAGAAATTGTGTACAAATAACCCTAACAGGGGTGAGATGGTGTTAGAATGTATTCTGCAGGAATTGTGTATAAATAACCCTAACAGGGGTCAGATGGTGTTATCATGTATTCTGCAGAAATTGTGTACAAATAACCCTAACAGGGGTGAGATGGTGTTAGAATGTATTCTGCAGGAATTGTGTATAAATAACCCTAACAGGGGTCAGATGGTGTGGTGTTATCATGTATTCTGCAGAAATTGTGTACAAATAACCCTAACAGGGGTCAGATGGTGTTAGAATGTATTCTGCAGAAATTGTGTATAAATAACCCTAACAGGGGTCAGATGGTGTTATAATGTATTCTGCAGAAATTGTGTACAAATAACCCTAACAGGGGTCAGATGGTGTTAGAATGTATTCTGCAGGAATTGTGTATAAATAACCCTAACAGGGGTCAGATGGTGTTAGAATGTATTCTGCAGAAATTGTGTACAAATAACCCTAACAGGGGTCAGATGGTGTTATCATGTATTCTGCAGAAATTGTGTACAAATAACCCTAACAGGGGTGAGATGGTGTTAGAATGTATTCTGCAGGAATTGTGTATAAATAACCCTAACAGGGGTCAGATGGTGTTATCATGTATTCTGCAGAAATTGTGTACAAATAACCCTAACAGGGGTGAGATGGTGTTAGAATGTATTCTGCAGGAATTGTGTATAAATAACCCTAACAGGGGTCAGATGGTGTTATCATGTATTCTGCAGAAATTGTGTACAAATAACCCTAACAGGGGTCAGATGGTGTTAGAATGTATTCTGCAGAAATTGTGTATAAATAACCCTAACAGGGGTCAGATGGTGTTATCATGTATTCTGCAGAAATTGTGTACAAATAACCCTAACAGGGGTCAGATGGTGTTAGAATGTATTCTGCAGGAATTGTGTATAAATAACCCTAACAGGGGTCAGATGGTGTTAGAATGTATTCTGCAGGAATTGTGTATAAATAACCCTAACAGGGGTCAGATGGTGTTAGAATGTATTCTGCAGAAATTGTGTACAAATAACCCTAACAGGGGTGAGATGGTGTTATCATGTATTCTGCAGAAATTGTGTATAAATAACCCTAACAGGGGTCAGATGGTGTTAGAATGTATTCTGCAGAAATTGTGTATAAATAACCCTAACAGGGGTCAGATGGTGTTATAATGTATTCTGCAGAAACTGTGTATACATATCCCTAACAGGGGTGAGATGGTGTTAGAATATATTCTGCAGAAATTGTGTATAAATAACCTAACAGGGGTTAGATGGTGTTAGAATGTATTCTGCAGAAATTGTGTATAAATAACCCTAACACGGGTCAGATGGTGTTATAATTATTCTGCAGAAATTGTGTATAAATAACCCTAACAGGGGTCAGATGGTGTTAGAATGTATTCTGCAGAAATGGTGTATAAATAACCCTAACAGGGGTGAGATGGTGTTAGAATGTATTCTGCAGAAATTGTGTATAAATAACCCTAACAGGGGTCAGATGGTGTTATAATGTATTCTGCAGAAATTGTGTACAAATAACCCTAACAGGGGTCAGATGGTGTTATAATGTATTCTGCAGAAATTGTGTACAAATAACCCTAACAGGGGTCAGATGGTGTTAGAATGTATTCTGCAGAAATGGTGTATAAATAACCCTAACAGGGGTGAGATGGTGTTAGAATGTATTCTGCAGAAATTGTGTACAAATAACCCTAACAGGGGTGAGATGGTGTTATCATGTATTCTGCAGATATTGTGTACAAATAACCCTAACAGGGGTCAGATGGTGTTATCATGTATTCTGCAGAAATTGTGTACAAATAACCCTAACACGGGTCAGATGGTGTTATCATGTATTCTGCAGAAATTGTGTATAAATAACCCTAACAGGGGTCAGATGGTGTTATCATGTATTCTGCAGAAATTGTGTACAAATAACCCTAACAGGGGTGAGATGGTGTTATCATGTATTCTGCAGATATTGTGTACAAATAACCCTAACAGGGGTCAGATGGTGTTAGAATGTATTCTGCAGATATTGTGTACAAATAACCCTAGCACGGGTCAGATGGTGTTATAATGTATTCTGCAGAAATTGTGTACAAATAACCCTAACAGGGGTCAGATGGTGTTAGAATGTATTCTGCAGAAATTGTGTACAAATAACTAGTGATGTCACGATGATCGAATTAAATCGAATAATCGTCGCTGGTTACTAATGTCCGCGACAATCGATTTCCCTATCGCAAAATCGATTCCGGTAGTTAAATTTCTTTCCTTTAGTTAGTAAAAATTTCAAAGGGACGCAATTCATACATAACGTCATGTCGAGCGATGAAAACGAAATTTTCAACTTTCTGGGGAAGGTTCGCTCGTCGGTTTGGCGGTTCTTTGGCTTTCGGAAGCGTATAGATGGACCCCCAATTAAGAAAAACTTGGACATGACGACTGTCATCTGTAAATTCACTCGGAACTACTTCCAAAATGGCAATCGTACCTACTCGGCGATCTCCGGCAAACTTCGAATATAGACATCACCGAAGCGTGATCCGAGTGTATAATGTATTCTGCAGAAATGGTGTTATAATAACCGAAATTCAATGCATCAAGCGACTCACGTCACTTGTTTTCAGAACAACATGGCGCCATCCATAAGACTTTACCAGGAACGATTATATATTAACACCGAACTCAGCGACTTTAACCTTGATATTTTGCCAGATGTCTGCAATCTAAAGCAAAGTCACGACCAACAAACTGAATCAACCATTGATAGACAGCGTTCTACTACATCAATATAATCTGACAACTAGCGTTAGCCCTGCCTCATTTATTTATTTATATTATTTATATCTTAGACTAGCTCCAAGCATATTACTTACCACCACAGACAAAGGTGAGAATATATATTGCTTGATTCCGTACCAATTAGTAAACATAATCAAGTACCTCCAGCCGGCAGAGACTTGTACAGAACTAAGTAAGTAAGAACTAAAAGACTACGAACAAATTCGAGTGATTTATAGCATCTTTCATTATACAATAAATACCTTACGAGAGAAGACGTTGATGCTACGCAACAAAGGCGACGCAACAACTGGAACAGTTAAACAGGTTAAAGCAATATGGTCGGAAGAAACAAAGGCATATTTGAAAAGTTATGGTTTTTGTTTGAAAGCTTTCTGGGAGGAAGAAACAAAGGTATATTTGAATATATTTGTTTGTAAGCTTTCCGTATACAATTAATCTCCAAAAAATATGTATAATGTTAATTACTTAGACCATAGAATGATTTACAACAAATTAAAAAGCAAACCGACACCATTTAAAAGGTTTTCCAAGCTGTTAAATAGGTAGAAGAAAAAAGTTTTAAACATTTTTAAAATTAACTATTAAAAAACCTAAAGTTTAAAAGAAGAAAACGCACATGCACAGCAGCTTCACATTGCACAAATCATTATTGTTCGGTTGTTTTTTTCTGGAACATGGCATTTTTTTTCTGTCTCGATATCATACTCTTTTTTAAAGTTGTTTTGTATGAAAGCATTTTTGTATCTCGGTTACGTATACAAAATACAGTGTTTATTACTTCCTAAACTTAGCCTACGTCACACATTTAAAGTGAAATGGATGAAGACAAACTGAGAGAAACAGTAAAAACAGAACGATCTAGTATGTCCTTAATCCCGATGGAACAGATGTTGTAACAAAGCAATGTTATTAAGTAAGTATGTGCTACTGTGGTTTACAATTACACACGCCACTGACATTAAGAATATAACTTAACAAAAGTTGCTATCAAATGAATGGTAGTATGTCACTTAATATTTGACCGAAATACAACAAAATATCAAACTGATTTATTATGAAAAGCAAAAGTTTAATATTATCCAAGGTGGATACTGTTATTTAGTAAATCTGGGTGCAACGAAGTGATAATTAATCTGAACATTTTTTTTTATTTTTGCAAAATTTTGGTGTTTTGGGCAAAGAACAAAAACTCATGTCAGACTATGGTTTGAACCCAGAACCCTCTTATCCCGAGTCCATAACCTTAACCTCTTGGCCAAGAACACTTCAACCATACTATAATTGCTTTCCTGGAATGTCGAACGTTTCTTTGATGATAATCCAAATCCCTTATAACATCTTTTTGAAAACTTGTCATAACGGGTCTAGAATTTGAGTTCGGAACCATCTGATCCCGAGTCCACAACCTTAACCTCTTGACCAAGAGCACTTCAAGCATATTATAAAAAGGGTTCTTGGTGTGTTGTACGTTTTCTTTATGCAAGTGAATTGATCATCAGAATATTTATAAGATTATTTGAAAACTTGTCGTGAATTTGACACCCTGCGATCCAGAGTCTAAAATATAATCCTTGACAACAAACACTTCAGAGATGTTATAAAACTATTCCTGTAATGTGGCAGATCTTATTTGCGTAGACCTTACAAAAATAGTTTGTGGAAATTGCGAGTATCTTAAGATGTTGCATGAAATTGCATCTAACGTCAAATTTTAACGGGCATACAGTTCAGAACAAGCTTTTTCTGGTATTGAACTATTTTGTTGCTAATAGATTATTTCTATTTGTTAACATGCAGTCCGAACATCGACGGACGTACCGAAGAGGATTCCTACCTGCTTTCGTAAGTAAGGGCGTACATAGTCTCCATATACATTCACGTTAAATTGTTTTGAAATTTTAATAACAAAAAGAAATAAACCATAATCTCTCGTTTTTTTTGCCATGATTACATAAAAATGTTACAGACACAGAAAAATAAATATAAACAGATAAATAAAATAGACCGCCGTTTACCGAATTAGGATTTGATCTGGGTTAGAAAGTTCGCTTAACAAAACATAAACAATGCCATCGTTTGACAGCTGCTTGACTGCTGCGCTGGGAAACTTAAAATTGGATGTATTAAATTTGAAGCCGCCACAAATTGAAGTTATGCAGGCATCGTACTGTAGTGAACTGTCATCCGAGCTGCCATCTTGGTTTTAACTTCTGTCACTTTTTGTGACATTTTAGGAAATGGCCGAGGTGATCCGACAACCTACATACATCCAAGAAATGATTCGTAAATTATCAGATGTCTTCCGATTGGTGCCTACATAATTTCACATTCCAACTAACGCAATATTACAGTGGCACAGAGGTACGGTGGCACAGAGGTGACATGCACTACTATTTTTATTTCTCGTTCCCACGAGATACTAAGTCGTGGGAACGAGATACTTATTCGAGGGAACGAGATACTAACTCGAGGGAACGAGATACTAAGTCGTGGGAACGAGATACTTATTCGAGGGAACGAGATACTAACTCGAGGGAACGAGATACTAAGTCGTGGGAACGAGATAATAAGTCGTGGGAACGAGTTAGTGGAGTCGTGGGAACGAGATAATAACTCGAGGGAACGAGATACTAACTCGAACAAGATACTAACTCGAGGGAACGAGATACTAACTCGAGGGAACGAGATACTAAGTCGTGGGAACGAGTTAGTGGAGTCGTGGGAACGAGATAATAACTCGAGGGAACGAGATACTAAGTCGTGGGAACGAGATACTTATTCGAGGGAACGAGATACTAACTCGAGGGAACGAGATACTAAGTCGTGGGAACGAGATAATAACTCGAGGGAACGAGATACTAACTCGAACGAGATACTAACTCGAGGGAAGTAAGTCGTGGGAACGAGATAGTAAGCCAATCAAAATGCTTGTTTTATTCATGCATGCATGATTCGGTTCAATGATGACCGATGGCAGAGAAAGACTTATTAAGTTTTAGTTTGAAACTGGGTGAACATATGCAGAAAATTGATTTGTTTTGACAGAAAGGCATGATATAATGCTATCTGTCAGACAGTTGCATTTACGCACTTATAGTCATTTACATTAATCGGTATTGAAAGATCTAAGTAAGAAGTAACTTGGTGTATGAAAAATGCATAAATGTAACAAACATTCTGATTGGCTGACTAACTCATTCCCCCGAAAAGTGCGTAAAAGGTGGCATCCGACAATTTGAACCAACATTTTGTTCTAAAATTACAAATAATGTATTGTTTCCTGAAAAGGTCCCTCAAAATGTTGTTCCCTGATGTCCTACATGTATCCGAACAGTAAAGCAGAACAAGTAATTCATGGGAAACACATATTACCTATCTGAGCCACGCTGCACAGTTTGCTATTTTTAACTTAGAAATCCACGTGTCAATTTATCTTTGTAATCCAAAGCTCTGACGTTGATATCTCTTTTTAAAAACAATACTCTTCATGCTTATCTATTAATCTGGATATACAGTTATTATTTAATACAGACAAAATGTCAGATACCAACTTTAATAACAGTAAAATTCAGATCAGCTCGCCATACTGCAGTGGTACAGTATAGGCTAACGGAACAGAATCGATTCTCGGAGCAGAAATGTTTTGCATGGGATTTTTTAGACTAATTACATTTTTAAAAACCAGTAGATTTGTTTATATTTAATTGTAAGAAAAATATATTTTATCAATAAAAGAAAAACATCACTTTAGCAAGCATTTTTCAATGTTGGTAGCTCTTACATAACATGATACACAAAATCACGCCCCCACCCACCAACCAAAAATCCTGGATCCGCCACTGTGGGTGTATATGTAACGTAAGATACAAGAAGCACACATATGTTCCTCTGTTATTTCTAGTTCAATTTATCGTTTGAACTAGCCCAACTTGTTTGGACGGCGATCATACTTTAGATTGTTGCTGTATACTTTACGAAAACTGTCGTATACTACCGTTAGCGCCTAAAATAAATTAAATGATAATATAGTACTACTTAATGTATGTATTAAACTTACCATGTGCAGCATATATTCGAAAAATGGTTGCAAAATCGTCGGTCCATACCCTTAAACTATTAGCGATACAACGCTGTCGCAGGACCCGGTACCCGTGCATTCTTCCAGAACGCTCAACTTCATTAGTAATAAAGTTCTCAACAGTTCGACAATCGCTATAAATTCTTCTCGCAACCCCAGTACACGTAAAATTCTATGCAACTGTCTGACAGATAACATTATATCATGCCTTCTTTTAAAACATATCGAATTTCTGCATATGTTAACCTAGTTTTAAAGTAAAAAATAATAAGACTTTCTCTGTCATCGGCCATCATTGAACTGAATTATGCATGCATGAATAAAACAAGCAATTTGATTGGCTAACTATCTCGTTCCCACGACTTACTTATCTCGTTCCCTACAGTTAGAATCTCGTTCCCTCGAGTTAGTATCTCGTTCCCTCGTGTTATTATCTCGTTACCTCGACTTAGTATCTCGTTCCCACGACTTAGTATCTCGTTCCCACGACTTAGTATCTGGTGGGAACGAGATAAAAAAAAAGTAGTGCATGTCACCTCTGTGCCACCGTACAATATCGATCTACGGTACAACATGCATGTACTTTTCAGGGCAAATTGTTAATGTTAAGTACAGTGTATTGATCGCTGGCTAATAAATTTATGCAAGTCAGGGGATAGCTTGCCTAAAATTAATATGTAGGCACCGTTTAATGGGGTTCGGGAGGACCTGCTCCTACCCGGAAAAGGAAATTTAGATCGCAAAAGACGCAACTATCTAAGGCATTTTAGGCGTTTTCGGGCACAAATAAGTCACTTTTATATGTAAGAGATTCATCATTTTTTCCGTCTAAGAATAACGATTGGTACTGAATTTGTATGAGTCGTATTTTTCACAGGTTTCACAATGAGAAATAGAGAGGAGAGAGAGACAGACAGAAAGAGAGAGAGAGAGAGAGAGAGAGAGAGAGAGAGAGAGAGAGAGAGAGAGAGAGAGAGAGAGAGAGAGAGAGAGAGAGAGAGAGAATGTGAAAAAGGCGCTTTATTTCTCATAAATTCATTTGGATTATAAATGTGTCAAAATCGTGCAGATTTATTTGTCTTTCGGGTAAGTCATTCCTTAAGTTTATTATATACTCATGATTTAGTCTAATACTTTGTAACCCATACCTCTGTCGAAAGAGATCATCGACGGTATGGCCGAAAGCCTTGTAACACTCATGCTCCCGGATGGCCTCCTCGGATACCAGGCTCTCCCGGGATACAGGTTTGATCCCCACCTCCTCTGCAAAGTCGTTGGCTCCCTTCCCCATCAACATAATATGCTCTGTCTGGAAATATAAATATATAAAACACTGATCTGGGGAACAAAAAATTAGAATAACTGACACATGTTGTACACAAGTACAATTATGAAATTCTGCAAAATGTCATTAAAAATGTCACACACACGCACGCACGCACGCAAACGCACGCACGCACACACACACAACTGACATAGTTATGTCTAACACAAAGCAGAAGGACATTTAGCTTTTGTAGTATGAGTCGACCAAACATTGGGAAACGTGCACTTAATTTTCATCCCTTTCTCAAATATCGAGAATGGCTTGCAAGGAAGATGTGTTTAGTTGGAAAGTACACTGTTACTTTCACGTGTTGTAAGAGCTTTTTAGAACCAAGAGCAATGAACAGATGGACGTCATCAGCATTGCTTACATATTTGACTATACAAAGGTCATACAAAAAGTTGTTTTCCTAAAGTTATTTATTTAAAATTTCGAGTGATGATTGATACCTATCTTTCCCTACGCTTGATTTGATACAAAATCTAGTTTTGGGGTTATTTTCCGAACACAATTTTCCTTATCCCTTTCTCTTTATGAATTTGTAAATAGAAAAAGAGCGTTACGATTTATTTGTACGACATTTAAAAAAACAACAACAACATCAGGTTACTTAAAACACTTGATGTTAATAACGATTTATGCCATTAATTATACCCCTTTTTGAAGGAGAATGGACATATTCTTTCGAAGATGTCGGCCTGTCGAAACCAATTCGTTTCACATCAGTATCTAGAGAACGCATATGCCCACCATACCCGAACTAAGCAGGGACTTTGTTTCTGATGAGATAACCTTTATTGGCGACGCGGCGACGCGCTGGAGCACGATGACTTTATTTAGACTTAAGCATGAGTGTAGGCAGAAATTAAACCCAATTTTCCCGAAACAGGGGCAATGTTTTTTCTCATTGTTTTTGAGAAAGGCAAACTGTCGGATACCACCTTTAACTTATAACATAGCATATAACGTTCCGTTACTCCATTATGCAGAGACATGAGGGTAACAATGCAAAGTCACCCTATGGTCAGTGAATTAACATAAGGAAAGAAACAATATGGGTAGAGATGTCGATTTATAAATTCCCACCCCACCCTCAACCGCGTGTGTGCGAAACCCGGTCGTCCGGTCATTGGCTTCAGCTATGTCAGAAGCTAGTGATGTGTGTAGTGTCTTATATAGTTTGAAGTATCACGACTGCACAGAAGAATATTTGTCCTAAACAATTTCACGGAAATGTTATTTTTATATATTCACAAAATTTACTCCATTGCCTCTGTGAACGCCTAGACGTTTGTTAATAGTTAGAATGAGCTTTTCCAGGAACGTTTTTCATATAAGTGACTTACAAATGTGTGCATTACCACAATGTATAGATAAGTCAAGAGCACTTAAGTGCGCGAAGCACTGAAGCTGTTTTCTTCCTAGTGTTTACTATCACATCTTAGTCATCTTATATACTACCGGTAATCTTCCCACATCCTTGTATGACCTTCTGCATCGTCGGATACTACATTTTATATTTTACTACATTCGTCGACCATGGATTTATTGGTAAATTGTCTGTCGTCTTAAATAACTGAATGGAACAAGAATTAGCCAATCATAATACTGCTTACAAAATCCAAACTCTTCAGCGTGGAGACTAGAAGTCTGACAATGGCTGCGCCCAGTGCCACAATCGAAAGAAACGAGCGTTATCATTGGACTGAAATCTTCATCGGATTATGAAGCGACCAATGAAATATCATTAGCAGAAACGGCGAAACGTGAACTAAATATCCCACGGGCGATGAATGGAGAGTAACGGAATGTATCGGTCGTAGATGTCCAGCGATGGACCATCTCCAGATAACTCAAATACGGTTGGTGGAACGATAAACCCAATAAACAAACATCCTTGTATGAGTCAAAACGTCAACATTTCTTCCGGCTTTACTGTTGTCATGTATGCCTACAGTTTATTCCTCCCGCTCAATATGGTTATCATGTTGGCCTTCGATCGTAATTGAAGAGTAAATGATACATGTGAAGAGAAAACTCGCATCTGCATCTCAGATTAGCAAGCCATGAACGTTATAAATAAATGCAATCTGATGAGGAGAGTGGGTGGTAAATGTAGGCTTCAGCTATGATAGAAACTAGTGACTTGAATAGTCCTTCAATTGTTTAAATTATGAAGAATATTTGTCTTAAACAATTTACGGATGTTATTTCATACATTCACAAAATTATAAAGACGTTTGTTTATAGTTAGAATGAACATTCCCTTTCTGATGGGGTGGGGGTGGGGAGAGGGCTTTCTCTTAAGATTACATACTTAGAGGCATTCGCTAAACCCGGGGCTTGAACAAACGTAGTGACGTGCTGACGGTCTGTAGACAGATAAGCGGTTGGCCTCGACGGGCCATTGTTTAAGCGAGGTTCTCAGGAATATCGAATATATCGTAGCTAACAATTTGAGTCATTACGAAAATTCCGGTCATTGTTAGTTGAAAATCCGGAACCATTTTTAACTTGACATAGTGAAACGTTGAATTCAATCTTGTGCATGTTGTTGTGTACAAACTTCATATTTGGGTTTTGTTAAGATTTATTTATTATTTGAAGTATGGGTCCCCATCTGAAAGAAACAGAAATCATCGCCAGCTCAGCCAGCCCCGTTCTAATATCATATGGCATTCTACATTTTGATTGGGGACAAATTGTGTTGAATTATTCATGAAGCGCGATGGCCAAACTTTGTTAATATGTTTAGAATCACTCCTTCGAAAGTCACTTTATCGCCTCGAACCTAAAACCACCCACTGTTAATCTAAGGTCATGGCCTATACAGACAATCGCTGTCAAAGTTCAAGAACGTCATATCCTAGCTTTTTTTTCACTTTTTCACTGTTCATAAAGAATAGACCAGTTCAAGCATATACTGCACACAATGTCGATTTAAGTCTGAAAATGCGGCGTGTAATTAACCTTACAGAAAAAGCATTGCTATGATACGATGAGTGGCTGGGAAATTCAAACTGACAATAAAGTATGATATGCGACACTTTGTGTCAGAAGAGCATCAGTTTTGTGTTTTTAGATATCACACTTACACAGTCATGGTCTTATTGGCAACATCCAGCTAATTATTGGTGAAGGAATACCCTAGACTTACGTCTGGTTAGAACCACCATCGCACCGTTGATTAGCTCGAAAACCTCCCCTTATGAAAGTTCTCGCCCCGACCGGGACTCCAACCCACGCGGTGAGGGACTGAAGAGTTACAAGTTACTCGAACCGCTCGGTCACGGGCGCCATCCCTCCACCCCATCATGTAAAGGCAATACTATGTCGTTTCTTTGACACAAAAACATCTAAGGTCCGCAGTGATGTAATGTATTTGTGTAAAAATAACCATGTAACTTTTAAACAATGTGTTTACTTATTGTATGCTTTTGATACCAATTGTGACCACGAACACATTGTTACAATTATAATCTTATCCGGGTCGCTTCAAATACAAACGATTATTGCAAAATGACGAATTTATAACACAGTTATACCAAGAATAATACTAGTTAGAAAAATGGTTTTAGGTCAGATTCATGGAAATCCTTAAATCCGTGCAGTAGAATTTATAACAAATAAAATCCAGTTATGTATAATTTAAACTGTCTAACCTAGTACATGAAGTGCTGCCAATCGTTTTACACATTATTTTATGTGAAATCTAGAAATAATTACAAAACACCCACAAACACACTATCGTTAAACCTATCGGACGTACCAATACCCCCTATTTGGATATCTTCATACCTTGTCCATGACCTCCCTAGCCAGAAGGATGGGGTTCTTGATGTTCTGTACGCAGGCCACGCCCCCAGTCCTCAACGTGTCTCCGTCCATGATCACGGCGTCCATCTCCACGTCACCGTTAGACGTCAGGACAGAGCCAGTACCTTCAGGTTATATATCAATATATAACTAATATATAAATAGTCATATTCATGATATGAATGATGATGGTGATGATTGTACTACGATAAGTACGACAGCTGCTGTCGATATTGATAGCCTGATACTACTCTGACTACAACAACAACAACAACAACAACTACTACTACTACTACTATTACTATTACTACTATTACTACAACTTCTATTGCTACTACTATCGCTACTACTACTACTTCTTCTACTTTTACTATTACTACTATTACTACTATTGCTATTACTAGTACCACTACTGCTACTGCTATTACTACTTCTACCGCCACTACTACTACTACTACTACTACAACTACTACTACTACAACTACTACAACTACTACTACTACTACTACTATTACTATTACTACTATTACTACTATTGCTATTACTAGTACCACTACTGCTACTGCTATTACTACTTCTACCGCCACTACTACTACTACTACTACTACTACTACTACTAATACTAATACTACGACTACTACAACTACTACTACTACTACTACTACTATTACTATTACTACTATTACTACTACTGCTATTACTAGTACTTCTGCTACTGCTGCTACTGCTTCCAACCAGGTGTATCTCTTTGTTACAAAGTAATACTTCAAACTGAAACAGTGACATTTATTGTCAACAAACAGAAACATTAACAACCCACTACATGTACTTGTCTAAGACCAATGCAAACAGTGCAGGTCTATATTAAACAGCTCCCGCTGGTGTGTGTGTGTTGGGGGGGGGGGGGGGCGGTCTGTCAGATCAGGAGCAGCACTATCTGAGATACATGTACTTTACCAGGGTTGGAATACATGTATA
The DNA here is from genome assembly GCA_007844125.1 of Sinonovacula constricta. Taxonomy (NCBI): domain Eukaryota; kingdom Metazoa; phylum Mollusca; class Bivalvia; order Cardiida; family Solecurtidae; genus Sinonovacula; species Sinonovacula constricta. Next base: position 12,578,804 of record CM017557.1, read on the forward strand.
AAAATGTCACACAAGTACCGCGCGATGAGACAATGGAGATATTATCGATTTCAATAATTTCCAGCTTAAGTGCATTGCATAGGAGAAATAAGACAAGTTCCTAAAATAGCGGACAACTCTAGCAGCAGACCGAAACAGCAACCATTACAAGGAGAAATGAAGGACGCAGACGCAAGGTCAATGTCGGGCTGACTAGAATCAATAGTGACCAGAAATATACATGGACAGAGATAAGTTGGCCATAAATGGTCAACTATTAAAAATAATGCATAATATATGTTATTTATTATGTATTTCATGATAGGTAAGTGACATTGGCATAATTATCATAGTGATTTTTATTTACGATGGGTGGATGATTGCTGGACGGAGAGCTCAGACGAAACCGAAAGTCTGGTAAAACCAACAAACCACATACATTAGATGATACTGTACAGAAAGGCACGTATCTGGGCCGTTTTTGAAGTTACGTACAATTACCAGGGGAGTCCGGGGGTGTCTGCTACAATGGCTTAGGTGCATTTTAGGGCCTTTTTCGCCCAAAATAAGTGAGAAGAAAATACTTTGTTCTGCGTGGTTTTGACTAAAATACAACTTAGAGAAACAATACAACTTGAAACTATGGAAATAAAATATGGTGAGTCATCTACTGACATGGTGTTGTTACTTTTGGTACTTTTAGATTTTTGATTTTTAGAACGGAGGTTACGCACGTGTGTAAATGGCATATACGCGTTAGACAGGACACGCATTTGTACAAAACTACAAATCAGAGAAATGATCACAAATGTGCACGAAGTCTGTTCCTTTTCGATCAATAATCTTTGTTGGGCCATTTTATAATAATATGTCCAGACCGATAGCGATTAATTGTCTTTGTACATCTATTTATCAACATGACAAAAGAATGTCTATGATAGTTGAAATATTTTTTTTTTATTCTTATCGTTCTAAATTATGAATATGACATTTCGTGCGACAACAGTATTCTTGAACAACCACAACAGAACATTGCATTATGACATTATGATGGTGATGGTGATGGTGATGGCGATGATCAGTATTCACAATAGAAAATAGAACACAATAGAAAGAAAACAAGAAATGAAGGAAGGAAAAATAAATTTAAGAAAAAAGACAGACAAGGGACCATCAAATAAATCAAATAATAAAAAAGAAAAGAAAGGTAAACAAGATGTAAAAAAATCAAAATAGTAATATAATATCGAACATAAAATACACGTATATCGGAAAGACAGGGATAAAACGCAAAAAAGAATGATAAAAAATCGCATGGAAAAAAGACAAAATTACCAGACACCTACCTGCGTCGAATGCCGGGTCATCCTCGAGAGCTAGGATGGAGGCCTGTACAGCGTCTACAGCACACCCGCCCTTCTGTAGCACTTGGTTTCCGGCTCGAGCCGCCGCCTTGATCCCGTGCCGAGACACTTCCTCTAGATGGTCGGGAATACTCCAAGCTCCTCCATGCACAAAGATTACAGGAGTGGCCATTGAACGGTGAACTTAATATAATAATCCGTACGTTTTCCTCCTTATTTTTTCTATTGTTTTCTTTATTTTCCCCTTGATATTTTGTGCACAGATTCGTAAAAAAGAAAACACTTTCTGGTGTCGTATATTTTATTTCCGTATTTATGCGCTCCTCATGTATTCTCTCGCTTTGCGAAACTGTCTCACTTTCTGTTTTTGTGACTTATGTTATTAAATGATGCCACGTGAATCTTCACAGTGAGTGATAGAATGAATTAGAACTATCGTATCGATGAATGTAACGAGGACACTGTGTCTGAAAGAAAGAGAGAGCGAAAGTAGTATTTCATAAGCTCGACTGAGCCACGTGGGAGTATTGAAAAGAGGAGTGAATGACGGAAGTCAGCTTTCGTGCGATCTCAATCGATCGTGTAGACTTTATGCCATTCGGAACACTTCGGCTATTTATTTTTTTCTCTTCCGAACATGATTGAAAATGACCGAAGATGATGCGAATAGCGTCTTGTAAGTTTCGATATAGCTTGTAAATGTTGGAGAGTACCTACAAATACTCAGGATCAAATGTATTATCATTTTCGGCTTTCATGATAAGTTTAACTAGCTATATAAAACACAGTGTGTCAGAATTAAATGTACACGTCTGTATGCATTAACGACTATATAAACATATATATATATATATATATATATATATATATATATATATATATATATATATATATATATATATATATACAGGTAAGATGAAAATATGAAACTGAATAACATAACATTCAGGTAAACGCATGTCGTTTCAAGTGTATGCAGTTATATTCTCATCAAAGTATCATGTATAATAAGTGTAAGAATTAATTGACCTTTACTAACTAATTACATGGCGCGGCCAGTACCAATATTCAGCAATACATGTACATAGCTGCTGTTCTCTTTCACACTGAACTCCTCAGTCATATCCGGAAATAGTATAGTAGTTACGGATTAATGTTCTGTTTATTATGCGCACGTGCATGGGATATCGCGAGATATGGATCACGTGCTATGTGTCATATTCACAAACGTGCACGTCCCTGTTCTGTCAGAATACGGAATACTACGAAACAAGGGACCACACAGAGTCTTTTCCAAGGTGAAAGGTGTGCTCGCAAGATTTTTAAACATATGTTGATATTTTTGTATAAATCGGTTTAGAGATGGGGTCTACTTGAAGCAGATATGGTGCTGCATTCAATGCGTATTGCATGCCGTGAACACCCGGCATTATACTACACAAAGTCACATTCTCCTGACATCGAGCGTCGCGGAACTACTCTATATTTGCTAACCGTAAGTATGTAATCTATACTACCACCATTTTAACGACAATGCGAGGGTTTGAACCCTCGGTCGCCCCTCGTGCTCGACTCGACGCTCTACCGCGCGAATTTTAATACTAGATTTGCACTTAAACAAGAAGACACTGTACATATGTATGGAATCAAATACATTATGAATGAGCAAAAGTAACATGTTTGCTCTTTTGTTAGTCACCTGAGTAGATGTGTATGATTGATGTCGTATGTGGATAAAAAAGTAATCATAGGTGTATTTTTTTACTCATCACGTAATCGCCATAAAGTGTTTTTTCTTCATTTCGTCAGTTTGCTTAATTGCATGCAACATTAATCGTACTTGTGCAGGACAGAATGACACAGTAAGAGCAGGCTGATCTGGATCTACACTATGTGGCGATCTACACCATATGGCGAACTACACTATGTGGCGATATACACTATGTGGCGATATACACTATGTGGCGATCTACACTACGTGGAGATCTACACCATGTGGCGATATACACTATGTGGCCAAGCAGGTTCTGTTTATACCTGGCAGGTTCGATTCATCCATGCTATGCAACTGCAGGCACGTCGTCAGACGCACGTAGTAAACCTGGGATGGGCTGATCCCAACATTCCTAGGTAATGGATCACGGCGTACAATTTCAATCGATGCGTGCACCCAGGCGGACTGTAGTCACGCCTACCATAGCAACGGGTCCTGGCTGTAACTATGTTGGACAAACATTAGCCAACATGGCATCGCTTACAAGGAAACAAAAGTTATGAGCCTAAGTGTCCACCGGAAGTAGGACGCCTGACATAAAGTCTTTCATAACTGCACTCCTATGCTCAATAATGGACTGATCTATTTAGAGACTTATCTATTTAGACCAGAAGTGATCATTTCATTTAATTAAGTTGTGCGGGTACACTATACAGAAATTACGTTGTATGTTTTCAGGGGAGGATAACCGTCTTCACAACACTAAACTTTCCTTCGCAGAGGCCCTGTTAATTATATAGCGCATTGGTCTTTCTCACAATATCTAGTTTTGGGTTAAACTGCTGTTAAACTGCTTCCAAAGTTATGAAATTTACGAAAGAGTACAGAACAAGTTCAGTTGGTGTCGTGTAACATACGTTTATTTTTCGGCTGTATGTTTGCGTGTTAAACGTGTCCAATCACAGTGATTTATATATAAAACGAACGGACGATTTTTGCACTGTATTGTAGAGGATATTTGATAAAAATCTGTGTCTTCCGTGATATTGATCTTCCTGGTTCTTATACGACAGAATTTCACAGATTTTATGAAGAACAATGTTAAGAAATTGAACAAATATCAATACGTGTACATCAGATTTTATGAAGAACAATGTTAAGAAATTGAACAAATATCAATACTTGTACATCAGATTGTATAAGGAACAATGTTAAGAAATTGAACACATATCTGTACTTGTACATCAGATTTTATAAGGAACAATGTTAAGAAATCGAACAAATATCAGTACTTGTACATCAGATTGTATAAGGAACAATGTTAGGAAATTGAACAAATATCAGTACTTGTACATCAGATTTTATAAGGAACAATGTTAAGAAATCGAACAAATATCAATACATGTACATCTGAAATCAAATGGCTAAAATGACATCTTGTTTTAGCATCAGCAGAATTAATATCCGTGTAAAAACGGTTTTCTATTTTGTCATTGTCTTTACATTAAAAGCATCTTCATCAGTGCAATAAGTGACCAAATATACTTACAATATGTATAATTTTCCCAAATTAGTTCAATCATATTTAAATATCGGTGAATAAGGCGTTAATTTGTTTTGAAACTTTCTTAACGTGTAACGAAATATCCACCGCTTCCCTAACAACAGTCTAACCTTGGCCATGGTAAACACGTGGGAAAATCCAGCCACCTGTTTTGCTAAAGGGGCCTGTCAGTTATTACCTGAGAATGCCTGATAGCGTTTATATCACTGATGCGCGTGTGAATATCTGCTTGAGCCACGAATCGCAATATAAGTCATGTATATATGAGAAGGCTGCGCATTGGTTTTCTATTAGAAAAGGTGCGGTCATATATTTATACAAAGTCACACAATAAGTGAATAATTAAGGACACACTTGGTATTATCAGTGTTATTAGTAGATGTAGGTGCCGTGCATCATGTAAACTTCAAAATACATGGAGGGATTACGAATTTAACCTTAGAAGAGGTGGGCGTGAGGTTTCTCAAATGTTTGATATCTGCGGAAGAAGCCTGTTTGAACGACCGCGATATAAGAATAATGCATCTTCCGCATTGTAGATACCTTCTTTAATTTAGCGTTGACATAAAAAATCTCCCCTTACAAATCAGAAAGGACGAATGAGACGACTGGTCTGTAAAAAAAGAGTTTGTTTTATGTCCTGACGGACGTGCGCTGGTATCCAGTCCAAATAGATACCGACACTGTTTATTAATTACTGTTTGTTTTATGTTCTTATTTAGAATGTAATATATCGTATCTTAAATTCCGGGATCAACAGTTGCCGGAATGTTTATATAACATATTACGTTGTAAATTAATGCCACCTAAATCCGTCACTGCGATCGCTATTCTCTTTAAAGGTGGTATCCGACCGTTTGCCTTATCAAATGCATGTAACAATATTCTTTCCCACTGTTTTGGAGAATTTAGGCCAAATTTCTGCATAAACTCATATAATATAGTCTATTTAAAGACTACTGCTAACACTACCTATGTTGCTAAACTGTGCATTTTGCGACAAAAACAGCAACAATAACAACAAAAACACCCTAATTGTCATTCTTTCCAAATCAATAAATAAGCAGTGTAGTGATCTCTGCTAAAAATAGATATCGCCGTCAGAGCGGACTACCCGGATGACGTCATTCTATGGCCTTTAAAATAAGTTGTCAAGTGGTTACCTTATTTTTGAAAACCGTTATCTCAGCAGCGTAGCTCAGATAGGAAATTCGTGTTTACGTGTGTGGATTTATACTTTGCTATTTACACATATCTAGGGCACCAAAGAACTGATTTTGCAGGACCTTGTCAAGTATGAATGACTTATTTGGTTATTTGAGAAAAAAAAATCATTGGTTCAAACCTTCTGATAGGACCTTTAACACTCAGAATAATTAAACACAAGTACATCGGGAACTTTCGGGTAACTCGGTCAGTTAATTCAGACTGCACCGAGAAGTGACCTTCAGTAGCAAGGCAAGATTGTACCATCCATTGTTACAAGTGTCGGACGAAGTAATCCGAGAAGGCAGTATAATTGAACTCACCTGGCGGGGTACCAGGTCATATGGCATGGGAAAAGGTTTGGTTTGCCAAGCTATAACATTTAGTAGTATTATCGACGAGTACTTTACTACATATATTGCATTTTCTTTTTACCATTTGGTTTTTAAATAAAACTCAACCTATTCGTCCTATCACTTGCAATTAACATGGGAATGTGCAATATAACTGTTTTAACGGTGGTATCCAACAGTTTTGATCAGATTTTTTTTTCACTCAAAGAACCATCTAAATTATTGTTGCCTGAAAAGAACACGCAAAATGCTGATTAATGATGTCCTACATCTATGTGAAAAGTGAAGCATAACACATTCCTCGTCATTACAAATAGGTATTTCCTACCTAAGCCACGCTGCACAGTTAGCTATTTTTAAACTAACAAAACTACGTGACCCATAACTTAATATAATCATTCAGGAAATCCGTTCTGACGTCGATGTCTATTTCTAGAAATCACATTCATGCATAATTTATTTATAATTTCAAAAAGAATGGGCATGATTTAGCGTGATTAAGTTCACGATTTCTACTGTCTTACAATTTATACTATGTTCAAAACCGCCTTGTGTTTAAATTTTTGGGGAAATTATGCCACAATTTCCCCAATCCAGGCTTACGTGTATTTTGTGAAGACAAACTGTCGGAAACCACCTATAACTAAAACACATAAACGCGATAAACGATAACTAGTGACAGGAAACAATACCGAAACAGAAAGTGAAACTGGTTTATTTGACTTAACGCCTTTTTGACTAAACACCTTTTTCTATGGCGATTTATGGCAACACTTTTCAATGGCGTTGTACAGTCATATAGTTACATGCAAGAATAATAAATAAAACTTGTCATTTGCTTAAAACAATGACAAATACATTAGTAAAATGCAAATTACCTAAAACATAAAATGACATGAAGGTTCGATAAGACCTTCAGCTTAAAATGCTACCGTAAAAACATAATACAAATTACAACATGTATAAAATTAAAAACCATGACTGGGTTGGTAGTAATACAAACTAGTTTATCAATAACTGGTTACTTTTACGGTACACTATTATATAATGCACTTCACTCATTTATGCTCTTCACTCATAACTTTCTGAAAACAGCGAAAAGTAATCTCTGAATAAATAAGTCTTCAGATTCTTCTTGAAACAATCAATTATACTATGAATGACGAATGATCAATGGAAGTGCATGCCACAAATTTTGGACCATCAGTGCTAAAACTCCTGTCACTGAATGTTTTGCGTTTGTTAGTAGAAACGATGCAACATCCAGAAACAGTAGATGATCACAGACTGCGAGTTTTTTTTTTTTTTTTTTTTTTTTTTTTGCTGTTGTTGTTGTTTTGTTCTGACAAGAGTTCAGTAAGATATGCAGGTGCGGTTCCTACAGAGCAATTGTACATACAAAAATATATGTAATCCGTGGCTTAGCTTCTAATCTGTACAGTGGCCACGTGTCACCACAATTTCTTCTCAATAAGTAGAAACAACAACTAAGTTGTCTGACAATAAACAGACTAACCCACTTTCCTGTCGAAAATTGGCGCTGTACTAAAGGTAGTGTCGTGATACTTTTCATTTCGAGTATGTTTGCTGTCCCACCAACAAAACTTCAATTATTCGAAGATCTTTACAGTATCCTGATATCCGGTCAACCAGCCATGTCAATATCCCAAAAAACTTAAAATGAGCCTTAGCAGGCAAGCTTTACCACTACCATTTCAACGACTTTTGTATGTGGCGGCCTCATGTGAAGAACAGCCCTATCAAATTTAATCATATCGACTGGAAATGGCATGGATTTTAAAAGATACATGTAGTTTTGAAATTGACAAGCTTATACATGGCAAAATATACCAACGTAGATATTTGGTGTCACTGTACATCGGTAAATTTGCAACTGAATTCTAGAACACGTGTCTATTTTATTGCATGAACAATTCTACCTCTGCTTTATAACCCTCCTTTTTATAATCGACATACATACCAGTTGACGGATGAATTCATGATATTCCAGTGATACGTAGCAGCTAGTTTGGAGGTCTCATAAATAGACGGCTATGCCGTGCTAGCTGGTGTCCGAATATGCCGCATTTTTTTATTCGGTAGATCTACTGCACATTACAAAGATTGCATATTGTATGGTCTAAAAGTCTCGTTACCGAAAAATCAAGGTCACAGTTTGTGTCACACCTTTTTTTTATGAAGAAAAGGCCCTTCAGTTCGGACTGGAATTATCTGGTTTTTACCGAGTTTGTAATCGGCTGATCTTTTGTTCGATTACCTGGCATGCATTAGGTTAAGATTGCCGACTTGTTTTTTTTTCTCAGTTTATATTGATTCCCTATTGATTTTACGTGTGACTTGTTTATACAAATTCTAGTCGATAAAAGTTAAAAAAGAAGAATACCCGCGTTTGAAATGTATGAAGCCTGACGAATACAGTTTAATAATTTTAAAAAAGTAAAATCAACAAGCTGTATATAAGCACCAACATAATTTAGAACGAGCCAAATAATCCCTCTACATGTTAACCAGTATTGTATTGTAACCAAGCTAGTACGGCTTCATCTGGCTTTGTTCAATGGGATTAAACCCCAAAGTCTCATAGTTCATAGTTTCATGCGTTTTGCTTGCTATTAAACTAATCGGTAAGAAGGCATTGCAGAAAAAAGGTTTGCTATACCACGACAGTTTATAAGTCCTGTTTTGTCCAGCTCTGTTTTTCAATCAAAAAGTTCTGTGACATATTTAATGTTTGATTTTTTTTTTTGGTATTCACCGAGTACGACAATAGTTATTAACACAGAAAACTGCAGACCTAACAATTTAAGAAGACTCCTGTTGCAGGCGCGGCAAAAAGTATTTTTATGTTGTTTTTTTTCTAATAAACAATACAAAATCTAAATTATTAGCTGCTAATAATATGAATAGGTAGGTAACAAGATGTATTGCTATTGACTCGGTAATATATGGAGCAAATCCTTGTCGGACGGCTCCCAGCTGGTCTTCATCTCCACCTTTAACTATGCCTGATAAATTCGCCTTTAGCAGGCTAAGAGTTAAGGATATTACATTTTCTAAAACTTGTCATTTTATTCATCCACGGGACTGCCGCTTTAACATTTAAGATCACCATTGTCTTATTGTGACTTGGATCACTGTTGTGGCCTCATACAATGTCAACAATGCGGTTAATTTCGTGAGTAACCATACAAATACAGTTAAAGGTTAGGGCTTCACATTGTTAAAAAAGCTTACGGCACATGTAACAAATATCACATAAAAAGCGTTTGTGTTTGTTCATCCTACTTAGTTCAATCGGTCGGACTCACAAATATGTTTGCACGATTTCGGTCTTATTAGGGTAATCAAACACAACCAGAGTTAAAGGTGGTATCCGAAAGTTTGTTCCAAAATTTATTTTCTTAAATTACCAAATAAGTCATTGTTACCTGAAAAGGTCCTTCAAAAGGCTGTTCATTGATGTTCTAGATCTGCGTGAAAAGTCAAGCATAAATCACCACTCGTCATTACAAACGGGTATTTCCTATCCTAGCCACGTTGCTGGGATAGTTATTTTCAAACTTAGAAAACCATGTGGCAACTTTCTTTAGAGATCCCGTTATATAGTCATCAGGATAATCCGCTCTGACTTCCATATCTATTTTAGTAGACAACTCTTTTTATACAAATGGAAAGAATACACATTCAGAGTTACTTATTTCACGATAAGTTCTGTCTAACAGTTCACTTAGAGTTCAAAACCGTATTTATTACGACTAAAGTATGAGTATATAAAAAAAATACGCCCAAATTCCCAAAGCGGTGATATGTATTTGTTAGAGGCAAACTGTCGGTTAGCACCTTTAAACAAAAAAGGAAAAGAAAGTGGAAATCCGTTTAAGCTGTCTAAACCATCACGATAGAAGCTGTTTGTTGTTGTTTGTTTTTGGTTTTTTGGGGTGTGTGGTTGGGGGTGGGGTGTAATTTCAGATGCAGTGGATGAAAGAAAGAACAACGCTCGTGATTTCATTGTCAGACTGAGTAGTCTATCTTGGATACAGAGGTCTCTATCAAACAAAGAAAGTAGGTGGGTTTATATAGTAGCCAGGTAATAAATACAGTAAAGATATGCCCAACTGAAAATGCAAGTATCCCCGCCCTAGTACTCGCTACAAGCAGCCGCTCTACACCTCATGAATTCGACACTTAGAAAAGCACCACGTACACCACTGTATAATTCATGTGCTTGAAATATTGCATCATCACCAGGAAGTTCAATTACACTGCACCTTCGAGAGACGACTTTTAAAAAGCGATTTGATTTGATTCGATACATTTAAGATCAAATCACAGGAACAACGTAAGTGTATTTATTGATACAACAGTCAAATTTCCGACCTTTACCTAAAGAAGTACTGAAGTTGCAAGTTTGTGATTAGCAGACCCGTGCTAAACTGTAATCAAGCTTACATATATGAAATATAAGATCATACATTAAAATAAGAATATCATGCCAATGCCAATGAAAAATGAAAATTCGAATTACCTTTACTTTGCCTCAGGCAACTACAAATTCCTTCAGATTGTAAAATAGAAACGTACACACCCTCTACACTGGATAGACTGATTGGACGCGGGGCGCACACCCTCGTTTTTGATTGGCTGACTGGGACGCACCTCCACGTTTTAGTGCGTATGGTAGTGCTATTGAATGATTTATTTAATGCGCTGTTTTGTGTCTGGGCTATAATGCCGAACATGTGCGGACTGCGGACAAGGGGCTAACGTGTTTTCCCCAGACCTGTTGTGGAGTACAAGTAGAAATGCCATTTGATCTATTTTGTTTGGGATACATGTATCTCAAATACATTTTGTGTGAAATATTTAAAACCATGAGCGACTTGGCATGAGTCACGATTGGCCAAATTCGCATATTTTTCAATGAAATTTGATAAAATATAAATGCTGAAAAGTAAACATTTAAACCAATAAAATGGATTAATCTCTAGATAAAATGCGAACATAGTGTGTTTTCTTCAGGTTGGGTGAATTAAGAGTCGCTCAGTATACAATTAATTAAACATTACAAACCTTAGGATCAGCTCTAAAACACGATTGTTGAATTTGCATATGATTTGATGGAAGCCAAAACTTTGAACCAAAGATTTGCTCCATTGCAACCTTATACTTTTGTTAAACTGTCTTATATTTAGATGCTTTCGAAGATTGTTTTACATCATTCTGACCCTTTTTAGCAGTTATTTCGCTTATGCTTATAACATATGGATAAAAGAAGTGTTTGGGTGATATTCGAGAGTTTGTACAAAAATTTATTTCTCAAATAACTAAATGGGTCATTGTTGCCCCAAAAGGCCCCCAAATTGCTGTTCATTGATGCCATAGATCAGTGAGAACAGTGAAGCATCAATCCACATTTGTCATTACAGACATTTTTTTATTCATTATCTAGCTTCATTATAGATTTGGAAGGAGTGAACATTTTGCGATGTTTTTTTAAAATGCACTTTTTAGCAACATAGGCAGAGTTCAAATCGTCCTTTTACTTAGACTGATTTATGAGTTTATGCAAATATTATGCCTAAATTCCCCCTAAACAGCAGACACAATTTTGTTACATATGCATTTGATACAGACAAACAAAGTTTATGAGTTGACATGAATTAACATTCGTGTATCATTAAGTTGCCGTCATTGTGAGATAAATGCTCTTTTTTTAAAATAAAAAAAAATGAACTATCATAAAAAACACACATTTTGCTGCTCAAGGGAGTCAACCAAGGTATATCACTTTTTTCAAGCTCTGACAAGTTATTTCCCATGTTAAGTATCTTAAAATAACTGACAAAATAATTATGTTGAAACGGCATTAGTTCCCTCTTTTCGTTCATAAAGAGACGTTACTCTTTTTTAAAAATTCCGCCTTCTTACCTCCCTTTAAGGGAGATATTTGGTAAAGAGTTACTGAAGAAGTAAGTATATAGTAGTTTTCAACTTTAATAACACTTCGAACACGTATCATGCTCATAAAATTGTATCTGAGATAAGACTAGCGTAATTAAAAAATAAGTAATTAAAAAATAAGCTTATATTCAGCCCTCAACTGGTGTCAAAATTTGATACCGAGCACACGCGACGACAGTTTCGTAACTTCGAAATTTCAACCATATATCAAACAAGTATCGATATTATAAAGTGCTAATGTCTAAATTGTCGAGCGTTGTGCTTATACATGTAATTTTTTATCGCTTTAATTCACCAAAAAATGCCGGAAATACTCGATTTCTGCATTTATGTTCGACATTTATATGTTGCCGAGGCCTTTATTGGAGAACAAAACGATCTTATATGTTCATACTCACTCAATTGTTTGCTCTGTGAATACATATAACTTTATACAATTAAAATTTCAGACAATTTCTTAGGTAAATAGGGGACCGATTTCAGTAGTTAGTGAACCTATCCCTTTACAATAAAACTAAAAGTATTTCTTATATATTAAGTTTATGAAAAAATCCTGCCAACAAGGGAGATAACCCATGCATTTCTTAAATTTCGAAAATCTGGAATGAAGTATATCTCATTAAACAACAGACATATTTATAAATCGTTAGCATTACTTGGCATTTTCGATTCGGTAACAGGGGTTAACTCACTTTCAATTATTTTAAGCACTTACAAACACCATACGATGCATATGCATATAATATACATATGCATACATATGTTTGTGTTGCAGACATGGCTTACATATGTAGGTCATGTGTCATGACCATGACGTCACATGGATATTTCCAGTAAATCAAATGCAGTGACGTAGATCAATGTTTTCCAGTATACAGAAACTGTTTGCAATTTGTTCTTTAGACGGAGTGGGTGAATTGTCATATCAAGTAAAAGGTATAGTCTTTCTTAAAGATAATTCATTACAGATAAAAATAAGCATAGATGTACTATCTGATAAAATGCCACAGGCATGCATATTTTCATGAATGATGAAGCTCTGTTACCAGAAGAATCTTGAGAAAACATGCACTCTACTTCAAACGTTTGAGCGACTGACCAAACTTATCACTTATATCACTTGCACAGTTTATCTCTAACTGGTAGATGTCTAGTCTATTTACGAACTTTTTTAAGCTTTACGTGATTTGTTCGGATGTGTATCTTTTAAGTGCATCTACACATACCTTTATATGTTCACGTTTGCATCCGAATCTCGCGAGTGTTTTCTAGACTGGGGTAATCATCGCTCGAATGAATTTGGTGCAATGATACTAACAGAAATCACGATCGTTTTGTTTGCCTGCAGTCTGAGGAAGAATATGCCTAAAATGTAGTTCGCGCAAAACATATCGTTTGACAGCTGTGTGTCTGCTGGGCTGGGTGATTTAAATTGGAAGCCACAACAAATTGAAGTTTTACAGGAATCGTGCTGTAGTGAGCAGTCATCTTGAGCTGCCGTCTTTGTTTTGACGTTTGTCACAAAAGCAGTCCTATTTAGACGTTTATGATCCGACTACTACATATACGTGCGCTTTAAACAAGAGAGGACTATTTTTGGGACTCTTACATCGATCGATTCATTACATGTATACGAGATAGTAACGAACCGTAACTCTGAAGGTACCTAGTCTATCTGCTACTATGCTTACTTGTTGTCTTCGACATCTGTAATTAAAAACTGCACCGTTACATACGCATGCTCGTTTAAAAAACACAACGAAAAACATGATATCGACAAACAGCTGCGAATTCCTGTTAGTGCCTGTTACAATTTGCAACTTTATTGTTAAAAGCTACACTGTTAAAAGGTGAATACTCGGCTCTTTTCTCTGAAAGAGGTCTCACAGAATAGCATTCGCATCGTCTTTTGTCCTTTCAGTACGTGCTTCGGCCTTACTACATTAATTCTGAACTTGCTACGCTACGCAAGACAGGTAGTACATAAATGTTAACAACAATTACATGATATATCTAAAACATACACGTTGATTTAAAAACTTAGTAAACAACTGACATTAATGTTAACAATTGTCAAATAATTAATTTTAATCCATCTTATATCTGACAAGGTTAATGAACAGCCGATTTGAAAGGTCTATTTTCAGATTTATAACCGCTGTTAATAGTGGCATCGGACTGTTTACCTATATTAAATGTATGTTACGATATATGACCCTTTTCATGCATGTCTGTGGAAACTCGTACTTTCAGGCGCGTAGCTAGCCTATAAAGAATGTGGATTCAAAATAATCTAAGGGGGTCAGGGGGCATGCCCCCCCCCCCCCCCCCCCCCCCCTGAAAATTTTGAAATAAATGGTGCAATTTGGTGCGTTTTGGGGCCTCCGGAGAGCTTTCTTGACCAACGAAAATCCATTTATTTTAGCATAAAAATGGAGATGAATAGCTTTACTTTCGTTTATTTCAACTAGTCTACATTTCACAGCAAGTCTAACTTGCGGCCTTTGCTGGCCGCAAACTCGTTAATGATAATATCAATATCTATTTCCATGTGTCTGTAGGCGTGCAACAGGGCTAGTTCAGACATCCGTTCTGTGAGCATCGTTGATCTCATGTAGTTTTTCGGGCGTCTCATGATACTAAACTGCCTCTCGGCGGTAGCGGTAGACACTGGCATCGTAGTTAGTACAACTAGACAGGTGAAGATGTCTGGATACAGAGTCTTGTTCGTAGCCTTCAATGTGTCAGTAAGATTTGAGGGTTTTGTCCCCTCCAGCTCCCATCTTACTTTCCATCAAGAAACCTCATTTCGGAAGGCTTCCCGATCCCCACTGAGGTCACTCTCATACTCCTGGAAGATGGAATCCTATTGATCTCGGCTGAGCTCAGGAAGAAGGCTTGGGATGAGATATTGAGCCTTAAACCTCTCATTGCTGGATATAAGACGGTCTTCTAGTTCCACACCTAGATGATCAAGAAATGGATAGAACAATGCTCTTTTCAAGTATTCCGAAACAGAGTCGGCAGGCACGTTGCCACGGTGCTGTTGGCGTCGAGCTGTTCTAGGCTTTGAAGGCTCGACTCCTTGGTCTTCTGCCATGGCAACTGCTTTGTCGTAAAGCCCATCCCACACAGCATCATCGGCTCTCTCTGCACGAAATGTGGCTATAAGAACTCGACTCTCCTTGGCTGCTTCGATCAAGTCGATATTCTGCTTCTGTAGCAGCTTGTTTAGAGGCATAACACCCTGGAGGACGAATTCAACCACAACTAGAGAGATGATGAAGTCGAACCCAAGGATACTGCATCTGTAGCTCCGTGCTTTTGAGTCTCCCTCTCGTTCTAGCACCTCCAGTGCACTTACAATTGATGTGTATGCAGCTTTGAAAGTGTAAAGTGCGTCAGCCCGACTAGCCCATCGCGTCTCACACAGACTTTGAAGACGTGTTCTCTTCTGCATCTCTTCCTGTGCCACGGGATCGTTGCCAAGCTCCTCTTTGAAAGCTAAAAGACGTTTGGCAGAGTACTTGAAAGCAAATCCGATTTGTTGTACTGTGTCCAACAAGTTTCTGACGAGTGCCTCTTTACAGGCATGCACAATTGACAAATTAAGGCTATGGGCTTTGCAGTGCACATACATTGCTTGGGGAACTACTTGCTGGACCCGAGCTTGCACACCTCGATGACAACCAGACATATTACTGGCCCCATCATACCCTTGTCCCCTCATCTTGGAGATGTCTAATCCTGCGTCCCGCTGCCCCTCAATAAACTTGTTAAAAAGAGCCTCTCCTGTTGTAGATTCTGCTTGCACAAAGCCCACAAAGTCTTCACGCACGTCCTGTTCAGTTTCAGAATAATATCTTACACACATAGCAATTTGTTCCATAGTGCTCGCGTCAGTAGCTTCATCTGCAAGAAATGAATAACAAATAGCATCGTTGCACTGCTGAACTATCTTGCCTTTTATGTTATTTCCCAACAAAGTGATTAATTCATTTTGGATCATAGGCGAAGTGTAAGTAACCTTAGATTTAGAGGACAGGTGTGTTTTCAGGATTTCATCCCTGTTGGCCTTGTCTTTCAACAGGACAGTAAAGTTACTATTGTTGTCATCATGACCTCTAAGTGGAATATTTTGTCGACCGCACAGAATGATGACCTCTATAACAGATCTAAGCACCTGTCTATTTTTAGCAACAGTTTCGACTTTGTTTCTCGACAGTTGTGCTGTAATGCTTGCTTGTTTCCCTTCGACTAGCACTAGCGCAGCAGCTATGATGACTCGAACCAGGCTCGGTATGTCTCTTGATGTACTTTCCAAGATTAGACCATTTTGATACTGGGGTATTGATGAATGTTTTCTCCTTTGGAGATGAAGCACCAAACAAAATACAGGGAGCACAATACACTGAATTCTCGGAAACTGAATATCGAAGCCAGTCATACTTCTCTAGCCAATCTACCGAGAACTGACGCTTCGTTCCATACTCAATACTGAAATAATAAAATAAAGAAATAGTGTACGAACTTGAAATGGAACAATTTTGCAACCAAATACGTAGAAATCCGGAAAGCAGGGAAGCAAATGATTCCATTTTAATAGTATATATCTAGTATCTTACTAGTATACTTATGATAGTGGTACTTCAATAACGTTATCAGATATATGAGTATATTCACTATACTTTATTCGTCTTAATTATATAGTAAACATGTCATAGCGCGCTAATATAATTATAATGGAACCAAACATCGAACAAGTGAAAGAAGCAGTATATTATTTAATATGGGTTTACAATCGAGTGGTAAGAGACGGGCTTGCGTCTATTTTCCCACATGTACCACTCACAAAAAGACCTCAACATAAACCATCGATTTTGCAATCTCATTAAAATTACATCCTAACTTTCGCTTCATTACTTTCCGCTGGTTAGGATCTGATAACATGCCGATAAAGGTCGCCTCGAAGTGACCTTTAAGTTATAAATATTAATGAGCCGATGACGTCAAACTTGACCAATCAGAAACCTCGTTACGAAACAAGTTCGTCTAATCTTTCAACACGGCGGCATCCATACCTTCCGATCAGTTATACCCCAACACTTTGCAGCCGAAGATTTCATTGGCTAATCAAAGGTCAAATTGAGGTGACACCTAATGCGATGTCATCAGATCCTAACCAGCGGAAAGTAATGAAGCGAAAGTTAGGATGTGATTTAAATGAGATTGTCGATTTTGAGACATCGGGACTGTGTTTAGAGATTTTAACGGTATTTTTCTATACAATACTGGTTGACTAAACTACAATTTTCTATTGATCTGCAACCGTTATAACTTCACATCTTTAAATCAAATGAATCAGAATCAGTTTACCTTGACGGAAACTTAAAAGTTTTGGCCCATTCTTTGTTGTTTTGCAACACTTTACTTTTATCGAGTCATCTGAAGCCTTTGTTAACCTTGCTGGATCAGGATACAAGTCATCGGGACTGTATGCAATCCCCACGAGCTCATCTTTATCTAAAGTCATAGGTTCAGGACCCTCCTTCACACCAGACGTACCGGGCGCTATAAATATACATATGGAATACATATAACGATACTTGGACAAGTGTTAGAATTTTTGGTGCATAAAATTGACTATAGAATCAATTTGATTTCGAATATTTAAAGCATGGATTGCAATGAATGTAATGTAAAAGTTTGAAATCATACTGTCCTTGAATCTTGAAAAGTTTAAACAAAATTAAAAGTTGCAATTGTTGTCATCATTAACTATACATGTATAACTTAACATGTACTGACTATTGTTTGTAGCTTTTTATGTTAAAAGCATGTTAAAGTAAACATACATGTACTAGGCTCGGTTGCATCGGTGCCTTTTTCAGACAGCCCAGTTTTTGGACCTACGCTGAAGAAGCTGTCAATTCTCTTCTGTGCCATATTTCTTGCGTAATTAGAACCTGGAAGAATAAATTGTGGCTCCGTACATGTATGAAATCGGAATACTTTTGACCTTTATGCGCTTCCGTAGATGAAAAAATGACGAGCGTTGTGTTTACCAGAAATGTTTTTTTTTCATAAAAATTCCATGTATCAATATAACTAATCTTCCAAGAAGGAACTATTTCAAAAATGCAGAGTAAAACGACAAATGCACCAGAATTTTTCACATTTGCATCATGAATTCACTGATTCAGGTTGGTTAGTTCAAAATGTTGTCAATCTCGCTAGAATCGGTTCACAGACATGGTCAAACATGTCATTACTCAACAAACAGACCGAAACAAATAAACACTAGGCATACATAGTAACATTTTAGTTATAATTACCTCTTTTCTATCGCTGATTCTGCTGATGACTTCTTTAAGAACTCGATGTAAACATTTGTTTACATTTCGAAAATACGGCGCGTGCAAACTTCCGACTTTGAAGAGCTGCAAAGGCCGACAACTTTTCAAAAAAATACTACGGTATGGTGTACGATTTAGGCTATATGATTTATAAAGTATTCAGTGGGGTAATTATCAGATCTGGCGAACGCGGCTGAATTTCAAACCACATTTTTTTTACTAAAAAATATTTTTTTTGTCAAAATAATGTGGATTCAGCTGCGTACTCGCGTATAGGCAGCTACGCGCCTGACTTTAGTCTAAGCAAAGGCACTTTTTAACACTAAATCAATTGTAAGATAGAGCATTCACTAAAATCACTCTAAATGTACAACTCGTAAGATCACTGTAAATGTACCTTATTTTCTTATCTACAAATATGCAGGATGGGATTTCTCCTATAAACGAAATCGACGTCAGAGATATACCCGGTTGATGATAAAAAAATTGTCATTTTTTAAGCTTATAAATAGCTTACTGTGCAGCGTATCTCAGATAGGAAATACACGTTTGTAATGACGGTTGTTGTGTTACGCTTCTCTTTTCACGTGGATATAGGACACCAGTAAGCAACATTAAGCGGGATCTGTCGAGGGAACAATATTTTTTGTTGTTGTTTAAAGGTGGTATTCGACACTTTGTCTTTATTAAATGTACGGAAACTTTATTGGGGGAATTGGGGCATCACTTTACACATAGATGTAGGTTATCAATTATCATCATTATCCGAAATCTTTTCAGATTAGTGGGTTCTTCGAGAGAAATAAAACTGGCCCAAACTGTCAAGGATACCACCTTTAATAAAAAACGGTTTAAACTTTCGGAGATAACATTTAGCCCTGACGTCATATTAAGTCACGTGACCTAAACTACTTAGCCCGTGACAGAGGTAATAAATGTAATGAACCACAGTGCAAGAGAATGTCTGATGTCTGAACAGATGTCTGTGCACCTCTTCCATTAACCCATCTCCGTATTTAACTTATTTCTCGCTACATTTTCTGTTCTATACTTATAAGGATGCTTCGATTTTTTCACTCTTTCTTTCTAACCATATACCTATTTCTTTTATCGTTTTCTTTCACGTTTCTCAATATCCCTCCCCATATACCCATTTCTTTTATCGGTTTCTTTCACTCCTCTCTATCTCCCTCTCCCTATACAAATTTTCTGTACCAGTTTCTTTCACTTCTCTCTGTCTTCCTCCCTTTATACAAATTTCCTTTTTCTTTTTCTTTCACTTCTTTCTATCTTCCTCCCCATATACACATTTCCTTTATTTTTCCACTTTTTCTATCTGCCTCCCGTTTCCTTAATGTCGTCTGTTTCCCTACACCCCCCCCCCCCCCCCCCCCCCCCCCACACACACACCACCTGTAAGTCGCTGACCACGGTTTCGTTTCTCTCTCGATCTGTCTATGTCTCTACACAATATCAGGTCTACGATAGTACAGTTCGTGGCCTATGTCAGCTGGGAAAGTTGGTGGCATATACCATGACGGTCAGTTATATATATGTTACTGATTAACCTCCCGAAGAATAGACAACTTTCTCTTGTTCAAACAGAGAGTTTTTGAAAGTGGTCACTGGCGAAACTACGTATGGGCGTCTGTTGTAAATGTTCAGTGTTTTTTCCTCCATATTTTACGTGGAAAGAAGTTTAGACATTTAGGAAAGAAAATGAAAATCTTCTAGTGACTAGTATTCCATATTCTGGAAAGACTATCTACATTTGTGTGTGTTTGGGTGGAATCCTCCTCGGTAAACTAAATTGCTAATTGCAAATCCTTTAGGTCACTGAACAATGCCAACTGAACTTGCTAGCATGTACTTGAAGGTTAAATTCTTTTACTAATGCATCCAGTATTTTAGATTATAAAGGACATACAACAATTCACAATTGTTAGTTTAAAGTTATTCATGTTTCGGTAATTTCATCTTACTGTACAGAAGAAGTAACAGTAGAAGACAAATAATTGTGCATAAATTTTGAAGAAACTCTTTTATTACATCTTCAATAGTTGTGTATACATAAATAAAGGATATTTGTGTAAAGTTGTGTATACATAAATAAAGGATATTTGTGTAAACTACAACGCCAGCAGCAACTGCAGTAGCAAAACAACGACACAACATGAAACAAGAACGACAAGATTAAATTAGTAAAAAGAATCACATTCTTGTCCGTACATTTCAAATGAGAAGTAAATATTTTAATACGGCTTAAAGGTAACGATCGTGTTACGATCAATTCAAACATTGTTTCTTAAAGGTGGTATCCGTATTGACGTGTTCAAACTTGTCGTCACAAGGTGAGGAGTTAAGCCAGAATGCGTGGTTTGTTGCTCATGCGCAGTTGAAAATAAAACTATTTATTAAAATAGATCGATCTATTTTGTTCATTGTAAAATGGAAAATAGAAAGGATTTCTTTTGAAATAAATAGCTGAGGAATTTGAATTTTCATAGCTTCTGATTGGCTATAAATGTAGGGAGACTTATAAGTGAAAAATAGAGCATAAATCCTCCACTCAACATAGCAAACAGGTACCTCCTATCTGAGGTACGCTGCCGAGATAGCTATTTCCAAACTGAGAACGCTACGCGACAACTTTCTTTTGAGATCACGTTGTGCTGTCATCTGGGTAATCCGCTCTGACTTCGATATCTATTTTAGCACTATTGTGTTTTTATAGATTTGGAAAGAATGAACATTTAGGGTTCTTTTCGGCGATAATAACTGTTTAAAAATATAGTTAGTGTTCAAAACGTCTATAAATAGATTTAATTATGCCCAAATTTTTTAAATCCGTGGTAAGATATTGTTACATGGATTCGATATAGTCAAACAACACCTTTAAACATTGTACAATATCAGGCATTTACTCATGCTGTCGTTATTTTCGTTTTAAAACTTGTAAGTGTTACTTGAACTTCTGAACCGTTCCTGAGTGTTTGCTTTTGCAACGTTTGAAATGTTGTATTCTATAAATAGAACTATAAGCCTTGTATGCATTACTGCTAGCTTACCGTGTGTGATTTATAGCCTTCTGAAGTCAATGTATTGAAATCCGCACTATACAGCATTTCTTCTTTGCAGCAATGTAAACTATACCAGTGTATAAATAAACAGTCGTATAGCTTACCGATTAACTTAAATTTCTTTATAAATCCGCCATTTAAGGTAATTCATTCGAATTAATATAGTTTACGTTTTATTTAAAAACACACCAACAACAAACAAACATTCCAGGCTTAGAAGTTAATTATTGGTTAATTGTGAGGTGTTTTCAGTTCTGATGGAATATATGATTTCAGACGTATAGTAGATGATATACTTGACTGGACTATAACATATCGGACTGTGATTAGATCCACCTGGCCGACCCATATAGTCCATGTAAAACAATGGTACGTATTAAACTTTGTTGTAGACTATTAAGTCGTACAAGATTTGTAAAGTATATTATATAACTCTTAGACTACCATTCATTTTCTTTTGGTTATAAGGGTGTTTAAAACATAGTAAAAACATTATATTTTGCTTTTTTTCGGTAAAATTTTCTTTTTCAAGATGGATAACATTCTGAACAGCAGAATAAGACTCCATTTAATTAAAAAAGGATATTAATGTCTTACGATTCCTGATATCGTTTCTCTATGGATACCATGCATGCGTTTTGATTATATTAAAGGCACTATCCGACTGTTTGCCTATATCAAAAAATATAACAATATCTTACCATTTTTAAGAGAATTTGGAAAAATTCACTAGAAACTCTTTAATTTAGTATAAGTAAAGATGATTTTATACAATATCTCTGAAATTCGCGGTATGTTTTATTCTTTCAATATCTATAAATATACACGATGGAGATTTCTGCTAAAATATCGATGTCAGAGTGCATTACTGGGTTGATGATAACAATGTGACCTGAACAGTAAGTAGTCAAGTGGTGTCTTTAGCTTAAAAAAGCTAACTGTGTAGCGTGGCTCAGATAGGAAATGTATGGTTGTAATTACGATTGTAGTGTTATGCTTCACTTTCCACATAAATGTAGAACACTAATAAACATCCTTTCTCGAGATCTTATCATGTAGCCATAATTTATCTGGTTAAAAATTGTCTAAACTTTAGGATACCATATTTATACCTGACTATATTAGGTCACGTTTGTAATGATTAGTGGGGAGTTATACTTCACTATTCACATAAGAGTAGGACAACAATAAACAACATTTCAACGGATCTATTCAGGTAACAATACTATATATGGTTGTTTGATAAACAAAACTCTGGTCTCAGCTGCCAGATAACAAATATAACATTAAATAAGAATGATATTAACATGTAATATGACCCTGTGTCATTTATAAAGAAAACTACAATGCAGGGACATTACCGCGTCCTATATGGAAGATATCCCATTAAATGGTCTTGTATCTACGGATCGCATTGTTTTGTTAATAAGCTTAATTCGTTCAGTGTTGATAATATTGAATTCATCTATCGTTTACACTTAAAGGGATCTCAAGAGCCTTATATAAGTGACCCCCCCCCATTTATTGCCCCACCCAGCATGTGAGGGCATCTGTTTTCTGATAAGCCAGGCTGCCACAGTCTGTAACGATGTGTCTGTCACACAGGTATTGTTCAAGATCCAAGTGTATGTATGCTATATCTGGGGGTTGAACATAGTCATTCACAGTTTGTAAAGGAAACAGTTGTGAATATACCAATTACGCAATCATATATATATATATATATATATATATATATATATATATATATATATATATATATATATATATATATATATATATATATATATATATGAACTAAAAGAATGAAAGAAATTACAAAATGTATAAGAAATAACAAAATCAACCAACAAAGTAAGAAAGAAAACAAGTAAAGATTTATATATATATATAAGATCCAAGTGTATGTATGCTATATCTGGGGGTTGAACATAGTCATTCACAGTTTGTAAAGGAAACAGTTGTGAATATACCAATTACGCAATCCTATATATATATATATATATATATATATATATATATATATATATATATATATATATATATATATATATATATGAACTAAAAGAATGAAAGAAATTACAAAATGTATAAGAAATAACAAAATCAACCAACAAAGTAAGAAAGAAAACAAATAAAGATTTATATATATATATATATATATATATATATATATATATATATATATATATATAAAGATTTATATATATATATATAGATATATATATATATATATATATATATATATATATATATATATATATATATATATATATATATATATATATATATATAAATCTTTATTTGTTTTCTATATATATATATGAACTAAACTTGTTTTCTATATATATATATGAACTAAAAGAATGAAAGAAATTACAAAATGTATAAGAAATAACAAAATCAACCAACAAAGTAAGAAAGAAAACAAATAAAGATTTATATATATATATATATATATAAAGATTAATATATATATATATATATATATATATATATATATATATATATATATATATATATATATATATATATATATATATATATATATATATATATATATAAATCTTTATTTGTTTTCTTTCTTACTTTGTTGGTTGATTTTGTTATTTCTTATACATTTTGTAATTTCTTTCATTCTTTTAGTTCTCATATATATTTTAAGTTATATTTTATTTGGATTTGTAAAATGTAACGAAACGTTTCTAACAAAAGCAATTTAAAAAGTCATTCATTGTCAGAATAATGTCCTTCAGACTCATTTTAAGTCATTTTGAATACTAAAACTTGTATCTCTCATGTATTTTCAAAATTAAATATTTAGCTATGAAATAAATACATAATCTTGCAGTTACAAAATTGACACCTAGTAATTAATGCAATAAAGAATTTGTAAGGGATCATATAGTAAACAACCCACATTATCACTAACAATAATGTTTGTGGCTTTGTGCAAAACTAGCCTACTGTCTCACATCCATACTAGCAGGTAATTTAGTTTTGCATTAACCCATCAGAGGTATTACTGTGACAGATTAGTACTATGTTGGCTAAAGACTCCCTGCAGTGATGACCAGCAATTAGCAGGTCTGGTCATAGCATGTGGGGGCCTGGCTCAGTGGGATACCACATTCCTTTCGAGATGCCTTTAACCACCGTTTGCATTACGCTCCTGCACTCGATTTAATTATTTCATTTTTTTATCTTACACATTTTAGTAATAATTAGAATGTTGTGTTTTTCATTTGCAACATTAAACATTCTAGATATAATTTACTATCAGTATTCATGCACGAAGAGCTGCAGATATTAAAAGTTATTCGTTTCTCATTCTAATTTCCGTGACTATGTAGAGTTTTCGCGTAAAACGGCGTGACGTCGATAACATTAGCGCCAGAGATAAATTTCGTAACTTGATTGTAACGTACTGCGCAGTTAATTTTTTAATCGCATTATTAAAATGACAATTAAATCAATTAACGCAAGTTGAAGCTGAAGCTCCGCGATTTCTTTTAATAAATGCAAATATTTGGATATTGGTTGCATATTTTCTCTATTCATATGTATTTCGCTATGTACTGAATTCATTGATTTTTATGGTTGGAAAATAAAAGGAGTTGTTCTTTCAAGAAACATGCATCTTCTATGAAAATTTAATAAGTAGAGCCACTCAACAAACGCATTTATAGACCCTTTCAAGTTTGAAATGTCAACGTCTTGACCAAAATCCTATTTTGAAAGGCTGTCAAGATCACCTGAAGACAAACAAGACATTCAGATGAAATCACCGTTGTCCATAATTATAACCCCCATTTGATGGTCCATTATATTTGTATGAACTATGTCCTTTTGTTCACTTTAACCGGGTTCGTTTTTTTTGGCAAAATTTCTATTTAGCGTCTTTAGAAACTCGCAAACCCCCGTGTTATGATTATATTGACACTATTGGTTTATGGGTTGATCGATCTGGTTTTTCAAAAAGGTCCCCAAGAGACAATTATTTATCATTCATGATGAAAAATATCAAATTAATGAGGTATAGGTTCACAAATGAACAAGGTATCTCAGATTTTATGTTCTCTATATGTTTGGGGTCTTTCAGTTGATAATTTATTATTTTAGGATTAATTTACTGTCTACTACAATGTTTGTATAATCTCTTGTTGGATAATTCTCAATCCGTACATTGGCGAGGGTGTTTTGTTTGTGGTGTGTTTTATTACTGTTGACATCGTGATGATAATGGTAATGTCGGTAGTAATTTTTGTTTCGTTTGATGTCGTTTACTATGCTAGCTGAATGATAATGATGATGATGATGATGATGATGGCAGTGGTGGTAGTGGTGGTGGTAGTGGAGGTGGTGGTGCTGATGGTGGTAGTGGTGGTTTTAATGGAGGTGGTGTTGCTGATATGATGGTGATGATGATGATGATAATGGTGATGATGCTGATGATGACAACGACAATAAAGATAATTATGACAATAAAAGTTATATTACTGCTTTACTACAAAGTCGACGGTGGCGTCGTTGAAGATACTGAAAATGTTGTTGATGGTGAAAATGATGATGCTGATGATGGCAGTGGCGGTAGTGGTAGTGCTGCTGCTGATGGTGGTAGTGGTGGTGTAGTGGAGGTGGTGTTGCTGATGATGGTGGTGGTGGTAGTGGAGGTGGTGTTGCTGATGATGATATGATAGTGATGATGATGATGATGATGATGATGACAACGACAGTAATGATAATTATGACAATAAAAGTTATATTACTGCTTTACTACAAAGTCGACGGTTGCGTCGATGATGATACTGATAATGTTGTTAATGGTGAAAATGATGATGCTGATGATGATAATGATGATGACAACGACAGTAATGATAATTATGACAATAAAAGTTATACTACTGCTTTACTACAAAGTCGACGGTGGCGTCGATGATGATACTGATAATTTTGTTGATGGTGAAAATGATGATGATGATGATGATGATGATGGCAGTGGTGGTAGTGGTGCTGCTGCTGCTGATGGTAGTAGTGGTGGTGGTAGTGGAGGTGGTGTTGCTAATGGTGGTAGTTGTGGTGGTAGTGGAGGTGGTGTTGCTGATGATGATGAGGGTGATGATGATGATGACAACGACAGTAATGTTAATTATGACAATAAAAGTTATATTACTGCTTTACTACAAAGTCGACGGTGGCGTCGATGATGATACTGATAATGTTGTTGATGGTGAAAATGATGATGATGATGATGATGAAGACAACGACAGTAATGTTAATTATGACAATAAAACTTATATTACTGCTTTACTACAAAGTCGACGGTGGCGTCGATGATGATACTGATAATTTTGTTGATGGTGAAAATGATGATGATGATGATGGCAGAGGTGGTGCTGCTGCTGATGGTGGTAGTGGTGGTGGTAGTAGAGGTGGTGTTGTTGATGATAATATGACGGTGTTGATGATGATGATAATAATATGTATATTTCATAGACAGAAGAAGGCGAGGATGCCGAGTATGGAATGTACGGTATGGACGGAGGGATGGAGGAGGAAGAAGGGGACTATGACGCCGAGGAGACACGTGCTGAACGTAGACAGCGTGAGTAAAATAAGACTTGGCCTTTGAAATCGTAACGCATTCAAGTTCATATAAAATGTTACCATGTAACTTATTTAAGGATACTATTTAAACTATATAATTATAAATAATAATATAATTATAAATAATTATCAATAATTATTCCCGATAAAGTTTCGTATTTAACACTTTGAAGTGCTTAGTTTAAAAACCATAAAAACATTGTGAGAAAATTGGGTAATCTTGGATTGAATGTATATTTAATTTAAATATGCACTTTCACAAACGTCATTTATGTTAATTGGTAATAAACCTAGTACAATATTATAAGCTGACATCGGATATTGATTTTTCGAATTGAATCGACTTAAACACATAACAGAAATGTTGCATTTAATCCGATTACGTCAAAGCTTATCTACAGATAAAATAGAATTTTTATCGCTTGAAAGGAGGTATCCTTGATTTTTTAATCCAACGTTTAAGTCACATATGCCTCTTCCATAATTATTTTCGCTTGTATATAAATATTCTAAGATAAATGCGCGTAGGTGATATAGAAAGTGATAACATATCAGAAACTACACATATATAAACATTTATTTCCAAACATCCACGTAAATAGTACTTTTAGGATGATAGTAGTTCTATCTGGCTATTATCAGTGGAGGATACCCGGGAAAATATCTGGATAGAACCACCGCTGCACTGCAGGTCAGTTGAAACAGCTACCCCAATAAGCATAATAAATTGCAACACTATTTAAGATTTTGTCGAGGGTGGATGGGGAAGGAGCACTGAATAGTTACTTTTGTCAGGATCGAGTGTGGAGGGGGATGAAGTACTGAATAGTTACTTTTGTCAGGATCGAGGGTGGAGGGGGATGGAGCACTGAATGGCTGAATGGGTACTTTGACTGATTCGAGGGCAGAGGGGGATGGAGCGCTAAATGGGTACTTTGTCTGGTTCGAGGGAGGAAGGGGATGAAGCACTGAATGGGTACTTTGTCTGGTTCGAGGGAGGAAGGAGATGGAGCGCTGAATGGGTACTTTGTCTGGTTCGAGGGAGGAAGGAGATGGAGCGCTGAATGGGTACTTTGTCTGGTTCGAGGGAGGAAGGGGATGAAGCGCTAAATGGGTACTTTGTCTGGTTCGAGGGAGGAAGGTGATGGAGCGCTAAATGGGTTCTTTGTCTGGTTCGAGGGAGGAAGGTGATGGAGCGCTAAATGGGTACTTTGTCTGGTTCGAGGGAGGAAGGAGATGGAGCGCTGAATGGGTACTTTGTCTGGTTCGAGGGAGGAAAGGGATGAAGCGCTAAATGTGTACTTTGTCTGGTTCGAGGGAGGAAGGAGATGGAGCGCTGAATGGGTACTTTGTCTTGTTCGAGGGTGGAGGGGGATGGAGCGCTGAATGGGTACTTTGTCTGCTTCGAGGGAGGAAGGGGATGAAGCGCTAAATGCGTACTTTGTCTGGTTCGAGGGAGGAAGGAGATGGAGCGCTAAATGGGTACTTTGTCTGGTTCGAGGGAGGAAGGAGA